>JASWHU010000295.1:0-126683 GCA_030819815.1 Strix occidentalis
GCCCCTCTTCATCTCTCTTCCACCTCTCTCTTACTCCTGCCTCTTTTTCCTCTCTCTTCCTCCTCTTTCCTCTTCCTCTATATTCCTCCTCTCTCTTCCTCCTCTCTCTTCCTCCTCTAACTTCCTCCTCTCTCTTCCTCCTCTCACTTCCTCCTCTCACTTCCTCCTCTCTCTTCCTCCTCTCTCTTCCTCCTCTCTCCTCTTCCTCTGTCTTCCTCCTCTCTCATCCTCCTCTCTCTTCCTTCTCTCTTCCTCCTCTCTGTTCCTCCTTTCTCTTCCTCCTATCTCTTCCTCCTCTCTGTTCCTCCTCTCTCCTCTTCCTCTCTCTTCTTCTTCTCTCTTCCTCCTCTTTCGTCTTCCTCTTTCCTCTTCCTCTCTCTTCCTCCTCTCTCTTCCTCCTCTCTCTTCCTCCTCTCTCTACCTCCGGTCACATGCTCCTCTCTCTTCCTCCTCTTACTTCCTCCTCTCTCTTCCTCCTCTCTCTTCATCCTCTCTCTTCCTCCTCTCACTTCCTCCTCTCTCATCCTCCTCCCCCCTCTTCGTCTCTCTTCCACCTCTCTCTTCCTCCTCTCTCATCTTCCTCTCTCTTCCTCCTCTCTCTTGCTCCTCTCTCTTCCTCCTCTCTCTTCCTCCTCTATCTTCCTCCTCTCTCCTGTTCCTCTCACTTCCTCCTCTCTCTTTCTCCTCTGTCTTACTCCTCTCCCTTCCTCCTCTCTCCTCTTCCTCTCTAATCCTCCTCTCTCTTCCTCCTCTCTCTTCCTAATCCCTATTCTTCCTCCTCTCTCTTCCTCCTCTCTTCTCTTCCTCTCTCTTCCTCGTCTCTCTTCCTCCTCTCTCTTCCTCCTCTCTCTTCCTCCTCTCTCCTCTTCCTTTCTCTTCCTCATCTCTATTCCTCCTCTCTACTCTTCCTCTCTCTTCCTCCTCTCTCTTCCTCCTCTCTCCTCTTCCTCTCCCTTCCTCCTCTCTCTTCCTCCTCTTTCTTCCTCCTCTCTCTTCCTCCTCTCCCCTTTTCCGTCTCTTCCACCTCTCTTACTCCTACCTCTTTTTCCTCTCTCTTCCTCCTCTCACATCCTCCTCTCTCTTCCTCCTCTCACTTCCTCCTCTCTCTTCCTCCTGTCACTTCCTCCTCTCTCTTCCTCCTCTCACTTCCTCCTCTCTCTTCCTCCTCTCTCTTCCTCCTCTCTCCTCTTCCTCTCTCTTCCTCCTCTCTCTTCCTCTTCTCTCTTCCTCCTCTCTCTTCCTCCTTTCTCATCCTCCTCTTCCCTCTTCCTCTCTCTTCCACCTCTCTCTTCCTAATGTCTCTTCCTCCTCTCTCTTCCTCTTCTCCCCTCTTCCTCTCTCTTCCACCATTCTCTTCCTCCTTTCTCGTCCTCCTCTCTCTTCTTCCTGTCCCCTCTTCCTCTCTCTTCCTCCTCTCTCCTCCTCCTCTCCCTTACTCCTCTCTCTTCCTCCTCTGTCTTCCTCCTCTCTCTTCCTTCTTTATACTCTTCCTCTCTCTTCCTCCTCTCTCTACCGCCTCTCTCCTCTTCTTCTCTCTTCCTCCTCTCTCTTCTTCCTCTCTCGTCTTCCTCCCTGTTCCTCCTCTTTCCTCTTCCTATCTCTTCCTCCTCTCTCTTCCTCCTCTCTCTTCCTCCTCTCTCTTCCTCTCTCTTCCTCCTCTCTCCTCCTCCTCTCCCTTACTCCTCTCTCTTCTCCTCTCTCTTCCTCCTCTCTCCTCTTCCTCTCTCTTCATCCTCTCTCTTCCTCCTCTCTCTTCCTCCTCTCTCTTCTTCCTCTCTCTTCCTCCTCTCTCATCCTCCTCTCTCTTCCTTCTCTCTTCCTCCTCTCTCTTCCTCCTCTCTCTTCCTCCTCTCTCTTCCTCCTCTCTCTTCCTTCTCTCTCCTCTTCCTCTCTCTTCCTCCACTTTCTTCTTCCTCTCTCTTCCTCCTCTCTCTTCCTCCTCTCTCTTCCTCCTCTCTCTTCCTCCTGTCACTTCCTCCTCTCTCTTCCTCCTCTCTCCTCTTCCTTCCTCCTCTCTCTTCCTCCTCTCTCTTCCTCCTCTCTCTTCCTCCTCTCTCTTCCTCCTCTCCCCTCTTCCTCTCTCTTCCACCTCTCTCTTACGCCTACCTGTTTTTCCTCTCTCTTCCTCCTCTTTCCTCTTCCTATCTCTTCCTCCTCTCTCTTCCTCCTCTCTCTTCCTCCTCTCTCCTCTTCCTCTCTCTTCCTCCTCTCTCTAGCTCCTCTCTCTTCCTCCTCTCTCTTCCTCCTCTCTCTTCCTCTTATCTCTTCCTCCTGTCCTCTCTTCCTCTCTCTTCCACGTCTCTCTTCCTCCTCTCTCCTCTTCCTCTCTCTTCCTCCGCTCTCCTCTTCCTATCCCTTCCTTCTCTCTCTTCCTCCTCTCTCTTCGTCCTCTGTCTTCCTCCTCACTCTTCCTCCTCTCCCCTCTTCCTCTCTCGTCCAGCTCTCTCTTACTCCTACCTCTTTTTCCTCTCTCTTCCTCCTCTTCCTCTTCCTATCTCTTCCTCCTCTCTCTTCCTCCTCTCTCCTCTTCCTCTCTCTTCCTCCTCTCTCTTCCTCCTCTTTCCTCATCCTATCTCTTCCTCCTCTCTCTTCCTCCTCTCTCCTCTTCGTCTCTCTTCCTCCTCTCTCTTCCTCCTCTCTCTTCCTCCTCTCTCTTCCTCCTCTTCCCTATTCCTCTCTCTTCCACCTCTCTCTTCCTCCTGTGTCTTCCTCCTCTCTCTTCCTCCTCTCACTTCCTCCTCTCTCTTCCTCCTCTCTCTTCCTCCTCTCTCTTCCTCCTCTCTCTTCCTCCTCTCCCCTCTTCCTTTCTCTTCCAACTCTCTCTTCCTCCTCTCTCTTCCTCCTCTCTCCTCTTCCTCTCTCTTCCTCCTCTTTCCTCTTCCTCTCTCTTCCTCCTCTCTCTTCCTCCTCTCTCTTCCTCCTCTCTCTTCCTCCTCTCTCCTCTTCCTCTCTCTTTCTCCTCTCTCTTCCTCCTCTTTCCTCATCCTCTCTCTTCCTCCTCTCTCTTCCTCCTCTCTCCTCTTCCTCTCTCTTCCTCCTCTCTCTTCCTCCTCTCTCTTCCTCCTCTCTCTTCCTCCTCACCCCTCTTCCTCTCTCTTCCTCCTCTGTCCTCTTCCTCTCTCTTCCTCCTCTCTCTAGCTCCTCTCTCTTCCTCCTCTCTCTTCCTCCTCTCTCTTCCTCTTATCTCTTCCTCCTGTCCTCTCTTCCTCTCTCTTCCACGTCTCTCTTCCTCCTCTCTCTTCCTCCTTTCTCTTCCTCCTCTCTCTTCCTCCTCTCTCCTCTTACTCTCTCTTCCTCCTCTCTCCTCTTCCTCTCCCTTCCTCCTCTCTCTTCCTCCTCTCTCTTCGTCCTCTCTCTTCCTCCTCTCTCTTCCTCCTCTCCCCTCTTCCTCTCTCTTCCAGCTCTCTCTTACTCCTACCTCTTTTTCCTCTCTCTTCCTCCTCTTTCCTCTTCCTATCTCTTCCTCCTCACCCTTCCTCCTCTCTCTTCCTCCTCTCTCCTCTTCCTCTCTCTTCCTCCTCTCTCTTCCTCCTCTTTCCTCATCCTATCTCTTCCTCCTCTCTCTTCCTCCTCTCTCCTCTTCGTCTGTCTTCCTCCTCTCTCTTGCTCCTCTCTCTTCCTCCTCTCTCTTCCTCCTCTCTCTTCCTCCTCTCCCTCTTCCTCTCTCTTCGACATCTCTCTTTTTCCTACCTCTTTTTCCTCTCTCTTCCTCCTCTTTCCTCTTCCTCTCTCTTCCTCCTCTCTCTTCCTCCTCTCTCTTCCTCCTCTCTCTTCCTCCTCTCTCTTCCTCCTTTCTCTTCCTCCTCTCTCTTCCTCCTCTATCCTCTTCCTCTGTCTTGCTCCTCTTTCCTCTTCCTCTCTCTTCCTCCTCTCTCTTCCTCATCTCTCTTCCTCCTGTCACTTCCTCCTCTCTCTTCCTCCTCTCTCCTCTTCCTCTCCCTTCCTCCTCTCTCTTCCTCCTCTCTCTTCCTCCTCGCTCTTCCTCCTCTCCCTTCCTCCTCTCCCCTCTTCCTCTCTCTTCCACCTCTCTCTTACGCCTACCTTTTTTTCCTCTCTCTTCCTCCTCTTTCCTCTTCCTATCTCTTCCTCCTCTCTCTTCCTCCTCTCTCTTCCTCCTCTCTCCTCTTCTTCTCTCTTCCTCCTCTCTCTTCCTCCTCTCTCTTCCTCCTCTCTCTTCCACTTCACTCTTCCTCCTCTCTATTCCTCCTTTCTCTTCCTCCTCTCTCTTCCTCCTCTCGCCTCCTCCTCTCCCTTCCTCCTCTCTCTTCCTCCTCTCTCTCCCTCCTCTCTCCTCTTCCTCTCCTTCCTCCTCTCTCTTCCTCCTCTCTCTTCCTCCTCTCTCTTCCTCTCCTCTTCTCCTTCACTTCCTCTCCCCTCTTCCTCTCTCTTCCTCCTCTTTCGTCCTCCTGTCTCCTCTTCCTCTCCCTTCCTACTCTCTCTTCATCCCCTTTCTTCCTCCTCTCTCTTCCTTCTCTCCCCTCTTCCTCTCTCTTCCACCTCTCTCTTACTCCTATCTCTTTATCCTGTCTCTTCCTCCTCTTTCCCCTTCCTCTCTCTTCCTCCTCTCTCTTTCTCCTCTCTCTTCCTCCTCACTCCTCTTCCTCTCTCTTTCTCCTCTCTCTTCCTCCTCACTCCTCTTCCTCTCTCTTCCTCCTCTCTCTTCCTCCTCACTCCTCTTCCTATCTCTTCCTCCTCTCCCTTCCTCCTCTCTCTTCCTCCTCTCTCTTCCTCCTCTCCCCTCTTCCTCTCTCTTCCTCCTCTCTCCTCTTCCTCTCTCTTCCTCCTCTCTCTAGCTCCTCTCTCTTCCTCCTCTCTCTTCCTCCTCTCCCCTCTTCCTCTCTCTTCCACCTCTCTCTTCCTCCTCTCTCTTCCTCCTCTCAACTCTTCATCTCTCTTCCTCCTCTCTCTTCCTCCTCTCTCTTCCTCCTCTCTCTTCCTCCTCTCTCTTCCTCCTCTCTCCTCTTCCTCTCTCTTGCTCCTCTCTCTTCCTCCTCTTTCCTCTTCCTCTCTCTTCCTCCTCTCCCTTCCTCCTCTCTCTTCCTCCTCTCTCTTCCTCCTCTCCCCTCTTCCTCTCTCTTCCTCCATCTCCTCTTCCTCTCTCTTCCTCCTCTCTCTAGCTCCTCTCTCTTCCTCCTCTCTCTTCCTCCTCTCTCTCCCTCCTCTCTCCTCTTCCTCTCTCTTCCTCCTCTCTCTTCCTCCTCTTCCCTCTTCCTCTCTCTTCCACGTCTCTCTTCCTCCTCTCTCTTCCTCCTCTCTCTTCCTCCTCTCTCTTCCTCCTCTCTCCTCTTCCTCTCTCTTCCTCCTCTCTCTTCCTCCTCTCTCTTCCTCCTCTCTCTTCCTCTTCTCTCTTCCTCCTCTCTCTTCTTCCTCTCTCTTCCACCTCTCTCTTCCTCCTCTCTCTTCCTTCTCTCTCTTCCATCCTCTCACTACCTCCTCTCTCTTCCTCCTCACTCTTCCTCCTCTCTCTTCCTCCTCTCTCTTCCTCCTCTCTCCTCTTCCTCTCTCTTCCTCCTCTCTCTTGCTACTCACTCTTCTCCTCTCTATTCCTCCTCTCTCTTCCTCTCTTACTTCCTCCTGTCCCCTCTTCCTCTCTCTTCCACCTCTCTCTTCCTCCTCTCCCTTCCTATTCTCTCTTCCTCCTCTCTCTTCCTACTCTCTTCTCTTCATCTCTCTTCCTCCTCTCTCTTCCTCCTCTCTCTTTTTCCTCTCTCCTCTTCCTCCTTGTTCCTCCTCTCTCGTCCTCCTCTCTCCTCTTCCTTCTCTTCCACATCTCCCTTACTCCTACCTCTTTTTCCTCTCTCTTCCTCCTCTTTTCTTTCCTCTCTCTTCCTCCTCTCTCTTTCTCCTCTCTCTTCCTCCTCACTCCTCTTCCTCTCTCTTCCTTCTCTCTCTTCCTCCTTTCTCTTCCTCCTCTCTCTTCCTCCTCTCACTTTCTCCTCTCTCTTCGTCCTCTCACTTCCTCCTCTCTCTTCCTCCTCTCTCTTCCTCCTCTCTCATCCTCCTCTCTCTTCCTTCTCTCTTCCTCCTCTCTCTTCCTCCTATCTCTTCCTCCTATCTATTCCTCCTCTCTCTTCCTCCTCTCTCCTCTTCCTCTCTCTTCCTCCTCTCTCTAGCTCCTCTCTCTTCCTCCTCTCTCTTCCTCCTCTCTCTCCCTCCTCTCTCCTCTTCCTCTCTCTTCCTCCTCTCTCTTCCTCCTCTTCCCTCTTCCTCTCTCTTCCACGTCTCTCTTCCTCCTCTCTCTTCCTCCTCTCTCTTCCTCCTCTCTCTTCCTCCTCTCTCCTCTTCCTCTCTCTTCCTCCTCTCTCTTCCTCCTCTCTCTTCCTCCTCTCTCTTCCTCTTCTCTCTTCCTCCTCTCTCTTCTTCCTCTCTCTTCCACCTCTCTCTTCCTCCTCTCTCTTCCTTCTCTCTCTTCCATCCTCTCACTACCTCCTCTCTCTTCCTCCTCACTCTTCCTCCTCTCTCTTCCTCCTCTCTCTTCCTCCTCTCTCCTCTTCCTCTCTCTTCCTCCTCTCTCTTGCTACTCACTCTTCTCCTCTCTATTCCTCCTCTCTCTTCCTCTCTTACTTCCTCCTGTCCCCTCTTCCTCTCTCTTCCACCTCTCTCTTCTCCTCTCCCTTCCTATTCTCTCTTCCTCCTCTCTCTTCCTCCTCTCTTCTCTTCATCTCTCTTCCTCCTCTCTCTTCCTCCTCTCTCTTCTTCCTCTCTCCTCTTCCTCCTTGTTCCTCCTCTCTCGTCCTCCTCTCTCCTCTTCCTTCTCTTCCACATCTCCCTTACTCCTACCTCTTTTTCCTCTCTCTTCCTCCTCTTTTCTTTCCTCTCTCTTCCTCCTCTCTCTTTCTCCTCTCTCTTCCTCCTCACTCCTCTTCCTCTCTCTTCCTTCTCTCTCTTCCTCCTTTCTCTTCCTCCTCTCTCTTCCTCCTCTCACTTTCTCCTCTCTCTTCGTCCTCTCACTTCCTCCTCTCTCTTCCTCCTCTCTCTTCCTCCTCTCTCATCCTCCTCTCTCTTCCTTCTCTCTTCCTCCTCTCTCTTCCTCCTATCTCTTCCTCCTATCTATTCCTCCTCTCTCTTCCTCCTCTCTCCTCTTCCTCTCTCTTCCTCCACTTTCCTCTTCCTCTCTCTTCCTCCTCTCTCTTCCTTCTCTCTCTTCCTCCTCTCTCTTCCTCCTGTCACTTCCTCCTCTCTCTTCCTCCTCTCTCCTCTTCCTTCCTCCTCTCTCTTCCTCCTCTCTCTTCCTCCTCTCTCTTCCTCCTCTCTCTTCCTCCTCTCTCTTCCTCCTCTCTCTTCCTCCTCTCTCTTTCTCCTCTCTCTTCCTCCTCTCTCTTCCTCCTGTCACTTCCTCCTCTCTCTTCCTCCTCTCTCCTCTTCCTTCCTCCTCTCTCTTCCTCCTCTCTCTTCCTCCTCTCTCTTCCTCCTCTCTCTTCCTCCTCTCCCCTCTTCCTCTCTCTTCCACCTCTCTCTTACGCCTACCTGTTTTTCCTCTCTCTTCCTCCTCTTTCCTCTTCCTATCTCTTCCTCCTCTCTCTTCCTCCTCTCTCTTCCTCCTCTCTCCTCTTCCTCTCTCTTCCTCCTCTCTCTCCCTCCTCTCTCCTCTTCCTCTCTCTTCCTCCTCTCTCTTCCTCCTGTCTCTTCCTCCTCTCTCTTCCTCCTCTTCCCTCTTCCTCTCTCTTCCACCTCTCTCTTCCTCCTGTGTCATCCTCCTCTCTCTTCCTCCTCTCACTTCCTCCTCTCTCTTCCTCCTCTCTCTTCCTCCTCTCTCCTCTTCCTCTCTCTACCTCCTCTCTCTTCCTCCTCTCTCTTCCTCCTCTCCCCTCTTCCTCTCTCTTCCTCCTCTCTCCTCTTCCTCTCTCTTCCTCCTCTCTCTAGCTCCTCTCTCTTCCTCCTCTCTCTTCCTCCTCTCTCTTCCTCTTATCTCTTCCTCCTGTCCTCTCTTCCTCTCTCTTCCACGTCTCTCTTCCTCCTCTCTCTTCCTCCTTTCTCCTCCTCCTCACTCTTCCTCCTCTCTCCTCTTCCTCTCTCTTCCTCCTCTCTCCTCTTCCTCTCCCTTCCTCCTCTCTCTTCCTCCTCTCTCTTCCTCCTCTCTCTTCCTCCTCTCTCCTCTTCCTCTCTCTTGCTCCTCTCTCTTCCTCCTCTTTCCTCTTCCTCTCTCTTCCTCCTCTCCCTTCCTCCTCTCTCTTCCTCCTCTCTCTTCCTCCTCTCCCCTCTTCCTCTCTCTTCCTCCTCTCTCCTCTTCCTCTCTCTTTCTCCTCTCTCTAGCTCCTCTCTCTTCCTCCTCTCTCTTCCTCCTCTCTCTCCCTCCTCTCTCCTCTTCCTCTCTCTTCCTCCTCTCTCCTCTTCCTCTCTCTTCCTCCTCTCTCTAGCTCCTCTCTCTTCCTCCTCTCTCTTCCTCGTCTCTCTTCCTCCTCTTTCCTCTTCCTCTCTCTTCCTCCTCTCCCTTCCTCCTCTCTCTTCCTCCTCTCTCTTCCTCCTCTCCCCTCTTCCTCTCTCTTCCTCCTCTCTCCTCTTCCTCTCTCTTCCTCCTCTCTCTAGCTCCTCTCTCTTCCTCCTCTCTCTTCCTCCTCTCTCTTCCTCCTCTTTCCTCTTCCTCTCTCTTCCTCCTCTCCCTTCCTCCTCTCTCTTCCTCCTCTCTCTTCCTCCTCTCCCCTCTTCCTCTCTCTTCCTCCTCTCTCCTCTTCCTCTCTCTTCCTCCTCTCTCTAGCTCCTCTCTCTTCCCTCCTCTCTCTTCCTCCTCTCTCTTCCTCCTCTCCCCTCTTCCTCTCTCTTCCACCTCTCTCTTCCTCCTCTCTCTTCCTCCTCTCTCTTCTTCATCTCTCTTCCTCCTCTCTCTTCCTCCTCTCTCTTCCTCCTCTCTCTTCCTCCTCTCTCTTCCTCCTCTCTCCTCTTCTTCTCTCTTGCTCCTCTCTCTTCCTCCTCTTTCCTCTTCCTCTCTCTTCCTCCTCTCCCTTCCTCCTCTCTCTTCCTCCTCTCTCTTCCTCCTCTCCCCTCTTCCTCTCTCTTCCTCCTCTCTCCTCTTCCTCTCTCTTCCTCCTCTCTCTAGCTCCTCTCTCTTCCTCCTCTCTCTTCCTCCTCTCTCTCCCTCCTCTCTCCTCTTCCTCTCTCTTCCTCCTCTCTCTTCCTCCTGTCTCTTCCTCCTCTCTCTTCCTCCTCTTCCCTCTTCCTGTCTCTTCCACGTCTCTCTTCCTCCTCTCTCGTCCTCCTCTCTCTTCCTCCTCTCTCTTCCTCCTCTCTCCTCTTCCTCTCTCTTCCTCCTCTCTCTCTCTCCTCTCTCTTCCTCCTCTCTCTTCCTCTTCTCTCTTCCTCCTCTCTCCTCTTCCTCTCTCTTCCACCTCTCTCTTCCTCCTCTCTCTTCCTTCTCTCTCTTCCATCCTCTCACTACCTCCTCTCTCTTCCTCCTCACTCTTCCTCCTCTCTCTTCCTCCTCTCTCTTCCTCCTCTCTCCTCTTCCTCTCTCTTCCTCCTCTCTCTTGCTACTCACTCTTCTCCTCTCTATTCCTCCTCTCTCTTCCTCTCTTACTTCCTCCTGTCCCCTCTTCCTCTCTCTTCCACCTCTCTCTTCCTCCTCTCCCTTCCTATTCTCTCTTCCTCCTCTCTCTTCCTTCTCTCTTCTCTTCATCTCTCTCCTCCTCTCTCTTCCTCCTCTCTCTTCCTCCTCACTCCTCTTCCTCCTTGTTCCTCCTCTCTCGTCCTCCTCTCTCCTCTTCCTTCTCTTCCACATCTCCCTTACTCCTACCACTTTTTCCTCTCTCTTCCTCCTCTTTTCTTTCCTCTCTCTTCCTCCTCTCACTTTCTCCTCTCTCTTCCTCCTCTCACTTCCTCCTCTCTCTTCCTCCTCTCTCTTCCTCCTCTCTCATCCTCCTCTCTCTTCCTTCTCTCTTCCTCCTCTCTCTTCCTCCTATCTCTTCCTCCTATCTATTCCTCCTCTCTCTTCCTCCTCTCTCCTCTTCCTCTCTCTTCCTCCACTTTCCTCTTCCTCTCTCTTCCTCCTCTCTCTTCCTTCTCTCTCTTCCTCCTCTCTCTTCCTCCTGTCACTTCCTCCTCTCTCTTCCTCCTCTCTCCTCTTCCTTCCTCCTCTCTCTTCCTCCTGTCTCTTCCTCCTCTCTCTTCCTCCTCTCTCTTCCTCCTCTCTCTTCATTCTGTCCCCTCTTCCTCTATCTTCCTCCTCTCTCTTCCTCCTCTCTCCTCCTCCTCTCTCTTCCTCCTGTCTCCTCCTCCTCTCCCATCCTCCTCTCTCCTCTTCCTCTCTCTTCCTTCTTTCTCTTCCTCCTCTCTCTTCCTCCTTTCTCCTCTTCCTCTCTCTTCCTCTTCTCTCTACCTCCTCTCTCCTCTTCCTATCTCTTCCTCCTCTCTCTTCTTCCTCTCTCATCTTCCTCTCTCTTCCTCCTCTCTCTTCCTTCTATCTCTTCCTCCTCTCTCTTCCTCCTCTCTCCTCTTCCTCTCTCTTCCTCCTCTCTCTTCCTCCTCTCTCTTCCTCCTCTCTCATCCTCCTCTCCCCTCTTCCTCTCTCTTCCACCTCTCTCTTCCTCCTCTCTCTTCCTCCTCTCTCTTCCTCCTCTCTCTTCCTCCTCTCTCCTCCTCCTCTCTCTTCCTCCTCTCTCCTCTTCCTCTCTATTCCTCCTCTCTCTTCCTCCTCTCTATTCCTCCTCTCCCCTCTTCCTCTCTCTTTCACATCTCTCTTCGTCCTCTCTCTTCCTCCTTTCTCTTCCTCCTCTCTCTTCCTCCTATCTCCTCCTCCTCTCCCTTACTCCTCTCTCTTCCTCCTCTCTCGTCCTCCTGTCTCGTCTTCCTCTCCCTTCTTCCTCTCTCTTCCTCCCCTTTCTTCCTCCTCTCTCTTCCTCCTCCTCCCCTTCCTCTCTCTTCCTCCTCTCTCCTCCTCCTCTCTTCTCTTCCTCTCTCTTCCTCCTTTCTCTTCCTCCTCTCTTCCTCCACTCTCCTCCTCCTGTGTCTTCCTCCTCTCTCTTCCTCCTCTCTCTTCCTGCTCTGTCTAAATCCACTCTCCTCTTCCTCTCTCTTCCTCCTCTCTCTTCCTCCTTTCTCTTCCTCCTCACTCTTCCTCCTCTCTCCTCTTCCTCTCTCTTCCTCCTCTCTCCTCTTCCTCTCCCTTCCTCCTCTCTCTTCCTCCTCTCTCTTCGTTCTCTCTCTTCCTCCTCTCTCTTCCTCCTCTCCCCTCTTCCTCTCTCTTCCAGCTCTCTCTTGCTCCTACCTCTTTTTCCTCTCTCTTCCTCCTCTTTCCTCTTCCTATCTCTTCCTCCTCTCTCTTCCTCCTCTCTCTTCCTCCTCTCTCCTCTTCCTCTCTCTTCCTCGTCTCTCTTCCTCCTCTTTCCTCATCCTATCTCTTCCTCCTCTCTCTTCCTCCTATCTCCTCTTCGTCTCTCTTCCTCCTCTCTCTTCCTCCTCTCTCTTCCTCCTCTCTCTTCCTCCTCTCTCTTCCTCCTCTCTCTTCATCCTCTTCCCTCTTCCTCTCTCTTCCACCTCTCTCTTCCTCCTCTGTCTTCCTCCTCTCTCTTCCTCCTCTCACTTCCTCCTCTCTCTTCCTCCTCTCTCTTCCTCCTCTCTCTTCCTCCTCTCTCTTCCTCCTCTCCCCTCTTCCTCTCTCTTCCACCTCTCTCTTCCTCCTCTCTCTTCCTCCTCTCTCCTCTTCATCTCTCTTCCTCCTCTCTCTTCCTCCTCTCTCTTCCTCCTCTCTCTTCCTCCTCTTCCCTCTTCCTCTCTCTTCCACCTTTCTCTTCCTCCTCTCTCATCCTCCTCTTCCCTCTTCCTCTCTCTTCCACCTTTCTCTTCCTCTTCTCTCTTCCTCCTCTATCGACATCCTCTCTCTTCATCCTCTCTCTTCCACCTCTTTCTTCCTCCTCTCTCTTCCTCCTTTCACTTCCTCCTCTCCCTTCCTCCTCTCTCTTCCTCCTCTCTCTTCCTCCTCTCTCCTCTTCCTCTCTATTACTCCTCTCTCTTCCTCCTCTCTATTCCTCCTCTCCTCTCTTCCTCTCTCTTCCACCTCTCTCTTCGTCCTCTCTCTTCCTCCTTTCTCTTCCTCATCTCTCTTCCTCCTATCTCCTCCTCCTCTCCCTTACTCCTCTCTCTTCTCCTCTCTCTTCCTCCTCTCTCCTCTTCCTCTCTCTTCCTCCTCTCTCTTCCTCGTCTCTCTTCGTCCTCTCTCCTCTTCCTCTCTCTTCCTCCTCTCTCGTCCTCCTGACTCGTCTTCCTCTCCCTTCCTCCTCTCTCTTCCTCCCCATTCTTCCTCCTCTCTCTTCCTCCTCTCCCCTCTTCCTCTCTCTTCCACCTCTCTCTTACTCCTACCTCTTTTTCCTCTCTCTTCCTCCTCTTCCTCTTCCTCTCTATTCCTCCTCTCTCCTCTTCCTCTCTCTTCCTCCTCTCTCATATTCCTCTCTCTTCCTTCTCTCTTCGTCCTCTCTCTTCGTCCTCTCTCTTCCTCCTTGCTCTTCTTCCTCTCTCTTCCTCCTCTCTCCTCTTCCTCTCTCTTCTTCCTCTCTCATCCTCCTCTTTCCTCTTCCTCTCTCTTCCTCCTCTCTCCTCTTCCTCTCTCTTCCTCCTGTCTCCTCCTCCTTTCCCTTCCTCCTCTCTCCTCTTCCTCTCTCTTCCTTCTCTCTCTTCCTCCTCTCTCTTCCTCCTTTCTCCTCTTCCTCTCTCTTCCTCCTCTCTCTGCCGCCTCTCTCCTCTTCCTATCTCTTCCTCCTATCTCTTCTTCCTCTCTCATCTTCCTCTCTCTTCCTCCTCTCTCTTCCTTCTATCTCTTCCTCCTCTCTCTTCCTCCTCTCTCCTCTTCCTCTCTCTTCCTCCTCTCTCTTCCTCCTCTCTCTTCTTCCTCTCTCTGCCTCCTCTCTCTCCCTCCTCTCTCTTCCTCCTGTCACTTCCTCCTCTCTCCTCCTCCTCTCTCTTCCTCCTCTCTCCTCTTCCTCTCTCTTCCTCCTCTCTCTTCATCCCCTCTCATACTCCTCTCTCTTCCACCTCTCTCCTCTTCCTATCTCTTCCTCCTCTCTATTCCTCCCATCTACTCTTCCTCTGTCTTCCTCCTCTCTCTTCCTCCTCTCTCTTCCTGCTCTCTCTTCCTCCTCTCGTTTCCTCCTCTCTCTTCCTCCTCTCTCTTCCTCGTCTCTCTTCCTCCTCTCTCTTCCTCCTCTCTCTTCCTCCTCTCTCTTCCTGCTCTCTCTTCCGTCTCTCGTTTCCTCCTCTCTCTTCCTCCTCTCTCTTCCTCCTCTCACTTCCTCCTCTCTCTTCCTCCTCTCACTTCCTCCTCTCTCTTCGTCCTCTCTCTTCCTCCTCTCTCTTCCTCCTCTCTCCTCTTCCTCTTTCTTCCTCCTCTCTCTTCCTCCTCTCTCTTCCACCTCTCTCTTCCTCCTGTCTCTTCCTCCTCTCTCTTCCTCCTCTCCCCTCTTCCTCTCTCTTCCACCTTTCTCTTCCTCCTCTCTCATCCTCCTCTTCCCTCTTCCTCTCTCTTCCACCTTTCTCTTCCTCTTCTCTCTTCCTCCTCTATCTTCCTCCTCTCTCTTCCTCCTCTCTCCTCCTCCTCTCTCTCCTCCTGTCTCCTCCTCTCCCTTCCTCCTCTCTCCTCTTCCTCTCTCTTCCTCCTCTCTCTTCCTCCTCTCTCTTCCTCCTCTCATTCATACTACCTTCCTCCTCTCTCTCCTCCTCTCTCCTCTTCCACTCTCTTCATCCTCTCTCTTCATCCTCTCTCTTCCACCTCTCTCTTCCTCCTCTCTCTTCCTCCTTTCACTTCCTCCTCTCCCTTCCTCCTCTCTCTTCCTCCTCTCTCTTCCTCCTCTCTCCTCTTCCTCTCTATTACTCCTCTCTCTTCCTCCTCTCTATTCCTCCTCTCCTCTCTTCCTCTCTCTTCCACCTCTCTCTTCGTCCTCTCTCTTCCTCCTTTCTCTTCCTCTTCTCTCTTCCTCCTCTATCTTCCTCCTCTCTCTTCCTCCTCTCTCCTCTTCCTCTCTCTTCCTCCTGTCTCCTCCTCTCCCTTCCTCCTCTCTCCTCTTCCTCTCTCTTCCTCCTCTCTCCTCTTCCTCTCTCTTCCTCCTGTCTCCTCCTCCTTTCCCTTCCTCCTCTCTCCTCTTCCTCTCTCTTCCTTCTCTCTCTTCCTCCTCTCTCTTCCTCCTTTCTCCTCTTCCTCTCTCTTCCTCCTCTCTCTACCGCCTCTCTCCTCTTCCTATCTCTTCCTCCTATCTCTTCTTCCTCTCTCATCTTCCTCTCTCTTCCTCCTCTCTCTTCCTTCTATCTCTTCCTCCTCTCTCTTCCTCCTCTCTCCTCTTCCTCTCTCTTCCTCCTCTCTCTTCCTCCTCTCTCTTCTTCCTCTCTCTTCCTCCTCTCTCTCCCTCCTCTCTCTTCCTACTCTCACTTCCTCCTCTCTCTTCCTCCTCTCACTTCCTCCTCTCTCTTCCTCCTCTCTCCTCTTCCTCTCTCTTCCTCCTCTCTCTTCTTCCTCTCTCCTCTTCCTCTCTCTTCCTCCTCTCTCTTCCACCTCTCTCTTCCTCCTCTCTCTTCCTCCTCTCTCCTCTTCCTCTCTCTTCCTCCTCTCTCTTCTCCTCTCTCTTCCTCCTCTCTCTTCCTCCTCTCTCTTCCTCCTTTCTCTTCCTCCTCTCTCTTCCTCCTCTTTCCTCTTCCTCTCTCTTCCTCCCCTCTCATCCTCCTCTCTCTTCCTCCTCTCTCTTCCTCCTGTCACTTCGTCCTCTGTCTTCCTCCTCTCTCTTCCTCCTCTCTCTTCCTCGTCTCTCTTCCTCATCTGTATTCCTCCTCTCCACTCTTCCTCTCTCTTCCACCTCTCTCTTCCTCCTCTCTCTTCCTCCTCTCTCCTCTTCCTCTCTCTTCCTCCTCTCTCTTCCTCCTCTCTCTTCTTCCTCTCTCTTCCTCCTCTCTCTCCCTCCTCTCTCTTCCTCCTCTCACTTCCTCCTCTCTCTTCCTCCTCTCACTTCCTCCTCTCTCTTCCTCCTCTCTCCTCCTCCCCTAACTTACTCCACTCTCTTCCTCCTCTCTCTTCCTCCTCTCTCCTCTTCCTCTCTCTTCCTCCTCTCTCTTTCTCCTCTCTCTTCCTCGTCTCTCCTCTACCTCTCTCTTCCTCTTCTCTCTTCCTCCTGTCTCCTCTTCCTCTCCCTTCCTACTCTCTCTTCCTCCCCTTTCTTCCTCCTCTCTCTTCCTCCTCTCACCTCTTCCTCTCTCTTCCACCTCTCTCTTACTCCTAAGTCTTTTTCCTCTCTCTTTCTCCTCTTTCCCCTTCCTCTCTCTTCCTCCTCTCTCTTCCTCCTCTCTCTTCCTCCTCTCACTTCCTCTCTCTCTTCCTCCTCATTCTTCCTCGTCTCTCTTCCTCCTCTCTCTTCCTCCTCTCTATTCCTCCTCTCTCTTTCTCCTCTCTCTTCCTCCTCTCTCTTCCTCCTCTCCCCTCTTCATCTCTTCCACCTCTCTCTTCCTCCTCTCTCTTCCTCCTCTCATCTCTTCCTCTCTCTTCGTCCTCTGTCTTGCTCCTCTCTCTTCCTCCTCTCTCTTCCTCCTCTGTCTTCCTCCTCTCTCCTCTTCCTCTCTCTTCCTCCTCTCTCTTCCTCCTCTTTCCTCATCCTCCCTCTTCCTCCTCTCTCTTCCTCCTCTCTCTTCCTCCTCTCTCTTCCTCCTCTCTCCTCTTCCTCTCTCTTCCTCCTCTCTCTTCCTCCTCTCTCTTCCTCCTCTCCCTTCCTCCTCTCTCTTCCTCCTCTTCCTCTCTCTTCCACCTCTCTCTTCCTCCTGTGTCTTCCTCCTCTCTCTTCCTCTTCTCACTTCCTCCTCTCTGTTCCTCCTCTCTCTTCCTCCTCCCTCCTCCTCCTCTCTCTTCCTCCTGTCTCCTCCTCCTCTCCCTTCCTCCTCTCTCCTCTTCCTCTCTCTTCCTCCTTCTCTCTTCCTCCTCCTTCTTCCTCCTCTCTCTTCCTCCTCTCTCTCCTCGTCTCCCTCTTCCTCTCTCTTCCACCTCTCTCATCCTCCTCTCTCTTCCTCCTCTCTCTTCTCCCTCTCACTTCCTCCTCTCTCTTCCTCCTCTCTCCTCTTCCTCTCTCTTCCTCGTCTCTCTCTCCTCCTCTCTCTTCCTCCTCTCTCCTCTTCCTCTCCCTTCCTCCTCTCTCTTCCTCCTCTTCTTCCTCCTCTCTATTCTCCTCTCCCCTCTTCCTTCTCTTCCACCTCTCTCTTACTCCTACCTCTTTTTCCTCTCTCTTCCTCCTCTTTCCTTTTCCTCTCTCTTCCTCCTCTCACTTCTCCTCTCTCTTCCTCCTCTCACATCCTCCTCTCTATTCCTCCTCTCACTTCCTCCTCTCTCTTCCTCCTCTCTCCTCTTCCTCTCTCTTCCTCCTCTCTCTTCCACCTCTCTCTTCCTCCTCTCTCTTCCTCCTCTCTCCTCTTCCTCTCTCTTTCTCCTCTCTCTTCCTCCTCTCTCTTCCTCGTCTATCTTCCTCCTCTCTCTTCCTCCTCTCTCTTCCTTCCTCTCTCTTCCTCCTCGCTCTTCCTCCTCTTTCCTCTTCCTCTCTCTTCCTCCACTCTCTTCCTCCTCTCTCTTCCTCCTCTCTCTTCCTCCTGTCACTTCCTCCTCTGTCTTCCTCCTCTCTCTTCCTCCTCTCTCTTCCTCTTCTCTCCTGTTCCTGTCTCTTCCTCCTCTCTCTTCCTCGTCTCTCTTCCTCATCTGTATTCCTCCTCTCCACTCTTCCTCTCTCTTCCACCTCTCTGTTCCTCCTCTCTCTTCTCCTTTCTCTTCCTCCTCTCTCTTCCTCGCTCTCCTCCTCCTCTCCTTAATCCTCTCTCTTCCTCCTCTCTTCCTCCTCTCTCCTCTACCTCTCTCTTCCTCCTCTCTCTTCCTCCTGTCTCCTCTTCCTCTCCCTTCCTACTCTCTCTTCCTCCCCTTTCTTCCTCCTCTTTCTTCCTCCTCTCACCTCTTCCTCTCTCTTCCACCTCTCTCTTACTCCTAAGTCTTTTTCCTCTCTCTTCCTCCTCTTTCCCCTTCCTCTCTCTTCCTCCTCTCTCTTCCTCCTCTCCCTTCCTGCTCTCCCCTCTTCCTCTGTCTTCGACCTCTCTCTTACTCCTACCTATTTTTCCTCTCTCTTCCTCATCTTTCCTCTTCCTCTCTCTTCCTCCTCTCTCTTCCTCCTCTCACTTCCTCCTCTCTCTTCCTCCTCTCTCTTCCTCCTCTCTCTTCCTCCCCTTCTTCCTCCTCTCTCTTCCTCCTCTCCCCTCTTCCTCTTTCTTCCACCTCTCTCTTACTCCTACCTCTTTTTCCTCTCTCTTCCTCCTCTCTCCTCTTCCTCTCTCTTCCTCCGCTCTCATCCTCCTTGCTCTTCGTCATCTCTCTTCCTCCTCTCTCCTCTTCCTCTCTCTTCTTCCTCTCTCTTCCACCTCTCTCTCCCCCTCTCTCTATCTCCTTTCTCTTCCTCATCTCTGTTCCTCCTCTCGCCTCCTCCTCTCCCTTCCTCCTCTCTCTTCCTCCTCTCTCTTCCTCCTCTCTCCTCTTCCTCTCTCTTCCTCGTCTCTCTTCCTCCTCTCTCTTCCTCCTCTCCCCTCTTCTTTCTCTTCCACCTCTCTCTTACTCCTACCTCTTTTTCCTCTCTCTTCCTCCTCTTTCCTTTTCCTCTCTCTTCCTCCTCTCACTTCCTCCTCTCTCTTCCTCCTCTCACTTCCTCCTCTCTCCTCCTCCTCTCCCTTCCTACTCTCTCCTCTGCCTCTCTCTTAATCCTCTCTCTTCCTCCTCTCTCTTCTTCTTTCTACTCTTCCTCTCTCTTCCTCCTCTCTCTACCGCCTCTCTCCTCTTCCTCTCTCTTCCTCCTCTCTCTTATTCCTCACTCTTCCTCCTCTCTCTTCCTCCTTTCTCTTCCTCCTCTCTCTTCCTCCTCTTTCCTCTTCCTCTCTCTTTCCTCCTCTCTCTTCCTCCTCTCTCTTCCTCCTCTCTCTTCCTCCTGTCACTTCCTCCTCTGTCTTCCTCCTCTGTCTTCCTCCTCTCTCTTCCTCTTCTCTCCTGTTCCTGTCTCTTCCTCCTCTCTCTTCCTCGTCTCTCTTCCTCATCTCTGCTCTTCCTCTCTATTCCTCCTCTCTCTTCCTCCTTTCTCTTCCTCCTCTCTCTTCCTCCTCTCTCCTCTTCCTCTCTCTTCCTCCTCTCTCTTCCTCCTCTCTCTTCCTCGTCTATCTTCCTCCTCTCTCTTCCTCCTCTCTCTTCCTCTTCTCTCTTCCTCCTCTCTCTTCCTCCTCTCCCCTCTTCCTCTCTCTTCCACCTCTCTCTTCCTCCTCTCTCTTCCTCCTTTCTCTTCCTCCTCTCTCTTCCTCCTCTTTTCCTCTTCCTCTCTCTTCCTCCCCTCTCTTCCTCCTCTCTCTTCCTCCTCTCTCTTCCTCCTGTCACTTCCTCCCCTGTCTTCCTCCTCTCTCTTCCTCCTCTCTCTTCCTCTTCTCTCCTGTTCCTGTCTCTTCCTCCTCTCTCTTCCTCGTCTCTCTTCCTCATCTGTATTCCTCCTCTCCCCTCTTCCTGCTCTCTTCCACCTCTCTGTTCCTCCTCTCTCTTCCTCCTTTCTCTTCCTCCTCTCTCTTCCTCCTCTCTCCTCCTCCTCTCCCTTACTCCTCTCTCTTCCTCCTCTCTCTTCCTCCTCTCTCCTCTTCCTCTCTCTTCCTCCGCTCTCTTTCTCCTCTCTCTTCCTCGTCTCTCCTCTACCTCTCTCTTCCTCTTCTCTCTTCCTCCTGTCTCCTCTTCCTCTCCCTTCCTACTCTCTCTTCCTCCCCTTTCTTCCTCCTCCTCTCTTCCTCCTCTCACCTCTTCCTCTCTCTTCCACCTCTCTCTTACTCCTAAGTCTTTTTCTTCTCTCTTCCTCCTCTTTCCCCTTTCCTCTCTCTTCCTCCTCTCTCTTCCTCCTCTCTCTTCCTCCTCTCACTTCTCTCTCTCTTCCTCCTCTCTCTTCCTCCTCTCTATTCCTCCTCTCTCTTTCTCCTCTCTCTTCCTCCTCTCTCTTCCTCCTCTCCCCTCTTCATCTCTTCCACCTCTCTCTTCCTCCTCTCATCTCTTCCTCTCTCTTCGTCCTCTGCCTTCCTCCTCTCTCTTCCTCCTCTCTCTTCCTCCTCTCTCTTCCTCCTCTCTCTCCTCTTCCTCTCTCTTGCACCTCTCTCTTCCTCCTGTGTCTTCCTCCTCTCTCTTCCTCTTCTCACTTCCTCCTCTCCTCTTCCTCCTCTCTCTTCCTCCTCTCTCTTCCTCCCTCTCTTCCTCCTCTCTCTTCCCTCCTCACTCTTCCTCCTCTCTCTTCCTCCTCTCTCTTCCACCTCTCTCTTCCTCCTCTCTGTTCCTCCTCTCTCTTCCTCCTCTCTCTTCCTCCTGTTCTCCTCCTCCTCTCCGTTCCTCCTCTCTCCTCTTCCTCTCTCTTCCTCCTCTCTCTTCCTCCTCTCACTTCCTCCTCTCTCTCTCCTCTCTCTTCTCCTCTCTCCTCTTCCTCTCTCTTCTTCCTCTCTCTTCCTCCTCCTTCATCCTCCTCTCTCTTCCTCCTCTCTCTTCCTCGTCTCCCCTCTTCCTCTCTCTTCCACCTCTCTCATCCTCCTCTCTCTTCCTCCTCTCTCTTCCTCTCACTTCCTCCTCTCTCTTCCTCCTCTCTCCTCTTCCTCTCTCTTCCTCGTCTCTCTTCCTCCTCTCTCTTCCTCCTCTCTCCTCTTCCTCTCCCTTCCTCCTCTCTCTTCCTCCTCTTTCTTCCTCCTCTCTCTTCCTCCTCTCCCCTCTTCCTTCTCTTCCACCTCTCTCTTACTCCTACCTCTTTTTCTCTCTATTCCTCCTCTTTCCTTTTCCTCTCTCTTCCTCCTCTCACTTCATCCTCTCTCTTCTCCTCTTCCATTCCTCCTCTCTCTTCCTCCTCTCACTTCCTCCTCTCTCTTCCTCCTCTCTCCTCTTCCTCTCTCTTCCTCCTCTCTCTTCTTCCTCTCTCCTCTTCCTCTCTCTTCCTCCTCTCTCTTCCACCTCTCTCTTCCTCCTCTCTCTTCCTCCTCTCTCCTCTTCCTCTCTCTTCCTCCTCTCTCTTCCTCCTCTCTCTTCCTCCTCTCTCCTCTTCCTCTGTGTTCCTCCTCTCTCTTGCTCCTCTCTCTTCCTCCTCTCTCTTCCTCCTCTCCCTTCCTCCTCTCCCCTCTTCCTCTGTCTTCGACCTCTCTCTTACTCCTACCTCTTTTTCCTCTCTCTTCCTCCACTTTCCTCTTCCTCTCTCTTCCTCCACTTTCCTCTTCCTCTCTCTTCCTCCTCTCTCTTCCTCCTCTCACTTCCTCCTCTCTCTTCCTCCTCTCTCTTCCTCCTCTCTCTTCCTCCTCTCTCCTCTTCCTCTATGTTCCTCCTCTCTCTTGCTCCTCTCTCTTCCTCCTCTCTCTTCCTCTCCTTTCTCCCTCCTCTCTCTTCCTCCTCTCCCCTCTTCCTCTCTCTTCCACCTCTCTCTTACTCCTACCTCTTTTTCCTCTCTCTTCCTCCTCTTCCTCTTCCTCTCTCTTCCTCCTCTCTCTTCGTCCTCTCTCTTCCTCCTCTCTCCTCTTCTCTCTCTTCCTCCTCTCTCATCCTCCTCTCTCTTCCTTCTCTCTTCGTCCTCTCTCTTCCTCCTCTCTCTTCCTCCTTGCTCTTCGTCCTCTCTCTTCCTCCTCTCTCCTCTTCCTCTCTCTTCTTCCTCTCTCTTCCTCCTCTTTCCTCTTCCTCTCTCTTCCTCCTCTCTCCTCTTCCTCTCTCTTCCTCCTGTCTCCTCCTGCTTTCCCTTCCTCCTCTCTCCTCTTCCTCTCTCTTCATTCTCTCTCTTCCTCCTCTCTCTTCTTCCTCTCTCATCTTCCTCTCTATTCCTCCTCTCTCTTCTTCTATCTCTTCCTCTCACTCTTCCTCATCTCTCCTCTTCCTTTCTCTTCCTCCTCTCTCGTCCTCCTCTCTCTTCCTCCTGTCCCCTCATCCTCTCACTTCCACCTCTCTCTTCCTCCTCTCTCTTCCTCCTCTATCTTACCTCCTCTCTCTTCCTCCTGTCTCCTCCTCCTCTCCCTTCCTCCTCTCTCCTCTTCCTCTCTCTTCCTCCTCTCTCTTCCTCCTCTCACTTCTCCTCTCTCTTCCTCCTCTCACTTCCTCCTCTCTCTTCCTCTTCTCTCTTCCTCCTCTCTCCTCTTCCTCTCTCTTCCTCCTCTCTCTTCCTCCTCTCTATTCCTCCTCTCTCTTCCTCCTCTCACATCCTCCTCTCTCTTCCTCCTCACTCTTCCTCCTCTCTCTTCCTCCTCTCTCTTCCTCCTCTCTCTTCCTCCTCTCCCCTCTTCCTCTCTCTTGCTCCTCTCTCCTCTTCCTCTCTCTTCCTTCTCTCTCTTCCTCCTCTCTCTTCCTCCTTTCTCCTCTTCCTCTCTCTTCCTCCTCTCTCTACCGCCTCTCTCCTCTTCCTATCTCTTCCTCCTCTCTCTTCTTCCTCTCTCATCTTCCTCTATCTTTCTCCTCTCTCTTCCTTCTATCTCTTCCTCCTCTCTCTTCCTCCTCTCTTCTCTTCCGCTCTCTTCCTCCTCTCTCTTCCTCCTCTCTCTTCCTCCTCTCACTTCCTCCTCTCTCTTCCTCCTCTCTCTTCCTCCTCTCTCTTCCTCCTCTCTCCTCTTGATCTCTCTTCCTCCTCTCTCTTCATCCTCTCTTCCTCCTCTCTCTTCCTCCTCTCTCATCCTCTTCTCCCCTCTTCCTCTCTCTTCCACCTCTCTCTTCCTCCTCTCTCTTCCTCCTTTCTCTTCCTCCTCTCTCTTCCTCCTCTCCCCTCTTCCTCTCTTCCACCTCTCTCTTCCTCCTCTCTCTTCCTCCTCACTCTTCCTCCTCTCTCTTCCTCGTCTCTCTTTCTCCTCTCTCTTCCTCCTCTCTCCTGTTCCTCTTTCTTCCTCCTCTCTCTTTCTCCTCTCTCTACCTCCCCTCTCTTCCTCCTCTCTCTTCCTCCTCTCTCCTCTTCCTCTCTCTTCCTCCTCTCTCTTCCTCCTCTCTCTTCCTCCTCTCTCCTCTTCCTCTCTGTTCCTCCTCTCTCGTCCTCCTCTCTCCTATTCCTTCTCTTCCACCTCTCTCTTACTCCTACCTCTTTTTCCTCTCTCTTCCTCCTCTTTCCTCTTTCTCTCTCTTCCTCCTCGCTCTTCCTCCACTCACTTCCTCCTCTCTCTTCCTCCTCTCACTTCCTCCTCTCTCTTCCTCCTCTCTCTTCCTCCTCTCTCTTCCTCCTCTCTCCTCTTCCTCTTTCTTCCTCCTCTCTCTTCCTCCTCTCTCTTCCACCTCTCTCTTCCTCCTCTCTCTTCCTCCTCTCTCTTCCTCCTCTCCCCTCTTCCTCTCTCTTCCACCTTTCTCTTCCTCCTCTCTCATCCTCCTCTTCCCTCTTCCTCTCTCTCCACCTCTCTCTTCCTCCTGTCTCTTCCTCCTCTCTCTTCCTCCTCTCCCCTCTTCCTCTCTCTTCCACCTTTCTCTTCCTCCTCTCTCGTCCTCCTCTCTCTTCCTCCTGTCCCCTCAACCTCTCACTTCCACCTCTCTCTTCCTCCTCTCTATTCCTCCTCCATCTTCCTCCTCTCTCTTCCTCCTCTCTCCTCCTCCTCTCTCTTCCTCCTGTCTCCTCCTCCTCTCCCTTTCTCCTCTCTCCTCTTCCTCTCTCTTCCTCCTCTCTCTGCCTCCTCTCACTTCCTCCTCTCTCTTCCTACTCTCTATTCCTCCTCTCTCCTCTTCCTCTCTCTTCCTCCTCTCTCTTCATCCTCTCTCTTCCTCCTCTCTCTTCCTCCTCTCTCATCCTCCTCTCCACTCTTCCTCTCTCTTCCTCCTCTCTCTTCCTCCTCTCACTTCCTCCTCTCTCTTCCCACTCTCTATTCCTCCTCTCTCCTCTTCCTCTCTCTTCCTCCTCTCTCTTCATCCTCTCTCTTCCTCCTCTCTCTTCCTCCTCTCTCATCCTCCTCTCCACTCTTCCTCTCTCTTCCACCTCTCTCTTCCTCCTCTCTCTTCCTCCATTCACTTCCTCCTCTCTCTTCCTCCTCTCTCCTCCTCCTCTCCCTTCCTCCTCTCTCTTCCTCCTCTCTCTTCCTCCTCTCTCCTCTTCCTCTCTATTCCTCCTCTCTCTTCCTCCTCTCTATTCCTCCTCTCCTCTCTTCCTCTCTCTTCCACCTCTCTTCGTCCTCTCTCTTCCTCCTTTCTCTTCCTCATCTCTCTTCCTCCTATCTCCTCCTCCTCTCCCTTACTCCTCTCTCTTCCTCCTCTCTCTTCCTCCTCTCTCCTCTTCCTCTCTCTTCCTCCTCTCTCTTCCTCCTCTCTCTTCCTCCTCTCTCCTCTTCCTCTCTCTTCCTCCTCTCTCATCCTCCTCTCTCTTCCTTCTCTCTTCGTCCTCTCTCCTCCTCCTCTCTCTTCCTCCTTGCTCTTCGTCCTCTCTCTTCCTCCTCCCTCCTCTTCCTCTCTCTTCTTCCTCTCTCTTCCTCCTCTTTCCTCTTCCTCTCTCTTCCTCCTCTCTCCTCTTCCTCTCTCTTCCTCCTGTCTCCTCCTCCTTTCCCTTCCTCCTCTCTCCTCTTCCTCTCTCTTCCTTCTCTCTCTTCCTCCTCTCTCTTCCTCCTTTCTCCTCTTCCTCTCTCTTCCTCCTCTCTCTACCGCCTCTCTCCTCTTCCTATCTCTTCCTCCTCTCTCTTCTTCCTCTGTCATCTTCCTCTCTCTTCCTCCTCTCTCTTCCTTCTATCTCTTCCTCCTCTCTCTTACTCCTCTCTCCTCTTCCTCTCTCTTCCTCCTCTCTCTTCCTCTTCTCCCCTCTTCCACTCTCTTCCACCTCTCTCTTCCTCCTCTCTCTTCCTCCTTTCTCTTCCTCCTCTCTCTTCCTCCTCTCCCCTCTTCCTCTCTTCCACCTCTCTCTTCCTCCTCCCTCTTCCTCCTCACTCTTACTCCTCTCTCCTCCTCCTCTCTCTTCCTCCTCTCTCTTCCTCCTCTCCCCTCTTCCTCTCTCTTCCACCTCTCTCTTCCTCCTCTCTGTTCCTCCTCTCTCTTCCTCCTCTCTCTTCCTCCTCTCTCCTCTTCCTCTCTGTTCCTCCTCTCTCTTCGTCCTCTCTCCTCCTCCTCTCTCTTCCTCCTGTCTCCTCCTCCTCTCCCTTCCTCCTCTCTACTCTTCCTCTCTCTTCCACCTCTCTCTTCCTCCTCTCTCTTCCTCCTCTCCCCTCTTCCTCTCTCTTCTTCCTCTCTCGTCTTCCTCTCTCTTCCTCCTGTCTCCTCCTCCTTTCCCTTCCTCCTCTCTCCTCTTCCTCTCTCTTCCTTCTCTCTCTTCCTCCTCTCTCTTCCTCCTTTCTCCTCTTCCTCTCTCTTCCTCCTCTCTCTACCGCCTCTCTCCTCTTCCTATCTCTTCCTCCTCTCTCTTCTTCCTCTCTCATCTTCCTCTATCTTTCTCCTCTCTCTTCCTTCTATCTCTTCCTCCTCTCTCTTCCTCCTCTCTTCTCTTCCGCTCTCTTCCTCCTCTCTCTTCCTCCTCTCTCTTCCTCCTCTCACTTCCTCCTCTCTCTTCCTCCTCTCTCTTCCTCCTCTCTCTTCCTCCTCTCTCCTCTTGCTCTCTCTTCCTCCTCTCTCTTCATCCTCTCTTCCTCCTCTCTCTTCCTCCTCTCTCATCCTCTTCTCCCCTCTTCCTCTCTCTTCCACCTCTCTCTTCCTCCTCTCTCTTCCTCCTTTCTCTTCCTCCTCTCTCTTCCTCCTCTCCCCTCTTCCTCTCTTCCACCTCTCTCTTCCTCCTCTCTCTTCCTCCTCACTCTTCCTCCTCTCTCTTCCTCGTCTCTCTTTCTACTCTCTCTTCCTCCTCTCTCCTGTTCCTCTTTCTTCCTCCTCTCTCTTTCTCCTCTCTCTACCTCCCCTCTCTTCCTCCTCTCTCTTCCTCCTCTCTCCTCTTCCTCTCTCTTCCTCCTCTCTCTTCCTCCTCTCTCTTCCTCCTCTCTCCTCTTCCTCTCTGTTCCTCCTCTCTCGTCCTCCTCTCTCCTATTCCTTCTCTTCCACCTCTCTCTTACTCCTACCTCTTTTTCCTCTCTCTTCCTCCTCTTTCCTCTTTCTCTCTCTTCCTCCTCGCTCTTCCTCCACTCACTTCCTCCTCTCTCTTCCTCCTCTCACTTCCTCCTCTCTCTTCCTCCTCTCTCTTCCTCCTCTCTCTTCCTCCTCTCTCCTCTTCCTCTTTCTTCCTCCTCTCTCTTCCTCCTCTCTCTTCCACCTCTCTCTTCCTCCTCTCTCTTCCTCCTCTCTCTTCCTCCTCTCCCCTCTTCCTCTCTCTTCCACCTTTCTCTTCCTCCTCTCTCATCCTCCTCTTCCCTCTTCCTCTCTCTCCACCTCTCTCTTCCTCCTGTCTCTTCCTCCTCTCTCTTCCTCCTCTCCCCTCTTCCTCTCTCTTCCACCTTTCTCTTCCTCCTCTCTCGTCCTCCTCTCTCTTCCTCCTGTCCCCTCAACCTCTCACTTCCACCTCTCTCTTCCTCCTCTCTATTCCTCCTCCATCTTCCTCCTCTCTCTTCCTCCTCTCTCCTCCTCCTCTCTCTTCCTCCTGTCTCCTCCTCCTCTCCCTTTCTCCTCTCTCCTCTTCCTCTCTCTTCCTCCTCTCTCTTCCTCCTCTCACTTCCTCCTCTCTCTTCCTACTCTCTATTCCTCCTCTCTCCTCTTCCTCTCTCTTCCTCCTCTCTCTTCATCCTCTCTCTTCCTCCTCTCTCTTCCTCCTCTCTCATCCTCCTCTCCACTCTTCCTCTCTCTTCCACCTCTCTCTTCCTCCTCTCTCTTCCTCCATTCACTTCCTCCTCTCTCTTCCTCCTCTCTCCTCCTCCTCTCCCTTCCTCCTCTCTCTTCCTCCTCTCTCTTCCTCCTCTCTCCTCTTCCTCTCTATTCCTCCTCTCTCTTCCTCCTCTCTATTCCTCCTCTCCTCTCTTCCTCTCTCTTCCACCTCTCTCTTCGTCCTCTCTCTTCCTCCTTTCTCTTCCTCATCTCTCTTCCTCCTATCTCCTCCTCCTCACCCTTACTCCTCTCTCTTCCTCCTCTCTCTTCCTCCTCTCTCCTCTTCCTCTCTCTTCCTCCTCTCTCTTCCTCCTCTCTCTTCCTCCTCTCTCCTCTTCCTCTCTCTTCCTCCTCTCTCATCCTCCTCTCTCTTCCTTCTCTCTTCGTCCTCTCTCCTCCTCCTCTCTCTTCCTCCTTGCTCTTCGTCCTCTCTCTTCCTCCTCCCTCCTCTTCCTCTCTCTTCTTCCTCTCTCTTCCTCCTCTTTCCTCTTCCTCTCTCTTCCTCCTCTCTCCTCTTCCTCTCTCTTCCTCCTGTCTCCTCCTCCTTTCCCTTCCTCCTCTCTCCTCTTCCTCTCTCTTCCTTCTCTCTCTTCCTCCTCTCTCTTCCTCCTTTCTCCTCTTCCTCTCTCTTCCTCCTCTCTCTACCGCCTCTCTCCTCTTCCTATCTCTTCCTCCTCTCTCTTCTTCCTCTGTCATCTTCCTCTCTCTTCCTCCTCTCTCTTCCTTCTATCTCTTCCTCCTCTCTCTTACTCCTCTCTCCTCTTCCTCTCTCTTCCTCCTCTCTCTTCCTCTTCTCCCCTCTTCCACTCTCTTCCACCTCTCTATTCCTCCTCTCTCTTCCTCCTTTCTCTTCCTCCTCTCTCTTCCTCCTCTCCCCTCTTCCTCTCTTCCACCTCTCTCTTCCTCCTCCCTCTTCCTCCTCACTCTTCCTCCTCTCTCTTCCTCCTCTCTCTTCCTCCTCTCTCTTCCTCCTCTCCCCTCTTCCTCTCTCTTCCACCTCTCTCTTCCTCCTCTCTGTTCCTCCTCTCTCTTCCTCCTCTCTCTTCCTCCTCTCTCCTCTTCCTCTCTGTTCCTCCTCTCTCTTCGTCCTCTCTCCTCCTCCTCTCTCTTCCTCCTGTCTCCTCCTCCTCTCCCTTCCTCCTCTCTACTCTTCCTCTCTCTTCCACCTCTCTCTTCCTCCTCTCTCTTCCTCCTCTCCCCTCTTCCTCTCTCTTCTTCCTCTCTCGTCTTCCTCTCTCTTCCTCCTGTCTCCTCCTCCTTTCCCTTCCTCCTCTCTCCTCTTCCTCTCTCTTCCTCCTCTCTCTTCCTCCTCTCTCCTCTTCCTCTCTCTTCCTCCTCTCTCTTCCTCCTCTCTCTTCCTCCTCTCTCCTCTTCCTCTCTGTTCCTCCTCTCTCGTCCTCCTCTCTCCTATTCCTTCTCTTCCACCTCTCTCTTACTCCTACCTCTTTTTCCTCTCTCTTCCTCCTCTTTCCTCTTTCTCTCTCTTCCTCCTCGCTCTTCCTCCACTCACTTCCTCCTCTCTCTTCCTCCTCTCACTTCCTCCTCTCTCTTCCTCCTCTCTCTTCCTCCTCTCTCTTCCTCCTCTCTCCTCTTCCTCTTTCTTCCTCCTCTCTCTTCCTCCTCTCTCTTCCACCTCTCTCTTCCTCCTCTCTCTTCCTCCTCTCTCTTCCTCCTCTCCCCTCTTCCTCTCTCTTCCACCTTTCTCTTCCTCCTCTCTCATCCTCCTCTTCCCTCTTCCTCTCTCTCCACCTCTCTCTTCCTCCTGTCTCTTCCTCCTCTCTCTACCTCCTCTCCCCTCTTCCTCTCTCTTCCACCTTTCTCTTCCTCCTCTCTCGTCCTCCTCTCTCTTCCTCCTGTCCCCTCAACCTCTCACTTCCACCTTTCTCTTCCTCCTCTCTATTCCTCCTCCATCTTCCTCCTCTCTCTTCCTCCTCTCTCCTCCTCCTCTCTCTTCCTCCTGTCTCCTCCTCCTCTCCCTTTCTCCTCTCTCTTCTTCCTCTCTCTTCCTCCTCTCTCTTCCTCCTCTCACTTCCTCCTCTCTCTTCCTACTCTCTATTCCTCCTCTCTCCTCTTCCTCTCTCTTCCTCCTCTCTCTTCATCCTCTCTCTTCCTCCTCTCTCTTCCTCCTCTCTCATCCTCCTCTCCACTCTTCCTCTCTCTTCCACCTCTCTCTTCCTCCTCTCTCTTCCTCCATTCACTTCCTCCTCTCTCTTCCTCCTCTCTCCTCCTCCTCTCCCTTCCTCCTCTCTCTTCCTCCTCTCTCTTCCTCCTCTCTCCTCTTCCTCTCTATTCCTCCTCTCTCTTCCTCCTCTCTATTCCTCCTCTCCTCTCTTCCTCTCTCTTCCACCTCTCTCTTCGTCCTCTCTCTTCCTCCTTTCTCTTCCTCATCTCTCTTCCTCCTATCTCCTCCTCCTCTCCCTTACTCCTCTCTCTTCCTCCTCTCTCTTCCTCCTCTCTCCTCTTCCTCTCTCTTCTTCCTACCTATTCCTCCTCTCACTTCCTCCTCTCTCTTCCTCCTCTCCCATCCTCCTCTACCTTCCTAGTCTCTCCTGTTTCTCTCTCTTCCTCCTGTCTCTACCTCCTCTCTCTTCCTCCACTCTCTTCCTCCTCTCTCTTCCTCCTCTCTCTTCCTCGTCTCTCTTTCTCCTCTCTCTTCCTCCTCTCTCCTCTTCCTATTTCTTCCTCCTCTCTCTTCCTCCTCTCTCCTCTTCCTCGCTCTTCCTCCTCTCTCTTCCTCCTCTCTCGTCCTCCTCTCTCCTCTTCCTTCTCTTCCTCCTCTCTCTTACTCCTACCTCTTTTTCCTCTCTCTTCCTCCTCTTTCCTCTTTCTCTCTCTTCCTCCTCACTCTTCCTCCTCTCACTTCCTCCTCTCACTTCCTCCTCTCACTTCCTCCTCTCTCTTCCTCCTCTCTCTTCCTCGTCTCTCTTTCTCCTCTCTCCTCTTCCTCTTTCTTCCTCCTCTCTTCCTCCTCTCTCTTCCACCTCTCTCTTCCTCCTGTCTCTTCCTCCTCTCTCTTCCTCCTCTCACCTCTTCCTCTCTCTTCCACCTTTCTCTTCCTCCTCTCTCGTCCTCCTCTCTCTTCCTCCTGTCCCCTCATCCTCTCACTTCCACCTCTCTCTTCCTCCACTCTATTCCTCCTCTCCCCTCTTCCTCTCTCTTCCTCGTCTCTCTTCCTCCTCTCTCTTCCTCCTCTCTCCTCTTCCTTTCCCTTCCTCCTCTCTCTTCCTCCTCTCTCCTCTTCCTATTTCTTCCTCCTCTCTCTTCCTCCTCTCTCCTCTTCCTCGCTCTTCCTCCTCTCTCTTCCTCCTCTCTCGTCCTCCTCTCTCCTCTTCCTTCTCTTCCACCTCTCTCTTACTCCTACCTCTTTTTCCTCTCTCTTCCTCCTCTTTCCTCTTTCTCTCTCTTCCTCCTCGCTCTTCCTCCACTCACTTCCTCCTCTCTCTTCCTCCTCTCACTTCCTCCTCTCTCTTCCTCCTCTCTCTTCCTCCTCTCTCTTCCTCCTCTCTCCTCTTCCTCTTTCTTCCTCCTCTCTCTTCCTCCTCTCTCTTCCACCTCTCTCTTCCTCCTCTCTCTTCCTCCTCTCTCTTCCTCCTCTCCCCTCTTCCTCTCTCTTCCACCTTTCTCTTCCTCCTCTCTCATCCTCCTCTTCCCTCTTCCTCTCTCTCCACCTCTCTCTTCCTCCTGTCTCTTCCTCCTCTCTCTACCTCCTCTCCCCTCTTCCTCTCTCTTCCACCTTTCTCTTCCTCCTCTCTCGTCCTCCTCTCTCTTCCTCCTGTCCCCTCAACCTCTCACTTCCACCTTTCTCTTCCTCCTCTCTATTCCTCCTCCATCTTCCTCCTCTCTCTTCCTCCTCTCTCCTCCTCCTCTCTCTTCCTCCTGTCTCCTCCTCCTCTCCCTTTCTCCTCTCTCTTCTTCCTCTCTCTTCCTCCTCTCTCTTCCTCCTCTCACTTCCTCCTCTCTCTTCCTACTCTCTATTCCTCCTCTCTCCTCTTCCTCTCTCTTCCTCCTCTCTCTTCATCCTCTCTCTTCCTCCTCTCTCTTCCTCCTCTCTCATCCTCCTCTCCACTCTTCCTCTCTCTTCCACCTCTCTCTTCCTCCTCTCTCTTCCTCCATTCACTTCCTCCTCTCTCTTCCTCCTCTCTCCTCCTCCTCTCCCTTCCTCCTCTCTCTTCCTCCTCTCTCTTCCTCCTCTCTCCTCTTCCTCTCTATTCCTCCTCTCTCTTCCTCCTCTCTATTCCTCCTCTCCTCTCTTCCTCTCTCTTCCACCTCTCTCTTCGTCCTCTCTCTTCCTCCTTTCTCTTCCTCATCTCTCTTCCTCCTATCTCCTCCTCCTCTCCCTTACTCCTCTCTCTTCCTCCTCTCTCTTCCTCCTCTCTCCTCTTCCTCTCTCTTCTTCCTACCTATTCCTCCTCTCACTTCCTCCTCTCTCTTCCTCCTCTCCCATCCTCCTCTACCTTCCTAGTCTCTCCTGTTTCTCTCTCTTCCTCCTGTCTCTACCTCCTCTCTCTTCCTCCACTCTCTTCCTCCTCTCTCTTCCTCCTCTCTCTTCCTCGTCTCTCTTTCTCCTCTCTCTTCCTCCACTCTCCTCTTCCTATTTCTTCCTCCTCTCTCTTCCTCCTCTCTCGTCCTCCTCTCTCCTCTTCCTTCTCTTCCTCCTCTCTCTTACTCCTACCTCTTTTTCCTCTCTCTTCCTCCTCTTTCCTCTTTCTCTCTCTTCCTCCTCACTCTTCCTCCTCTCACTTCCTCCTCTCACTTCCTCCTCTCACTTCCTCCTCTCTCTTCCTCCTCTCTCTTCCTCGTCTCTCTTTCTCCTCTCTCCTCTTCCTCTTTCTTCCTCCTCTCTTCCTCCTCTCTCTTCCACCTCTCTCTTCCTCCTGTCTCTTCCTCCTCTCTCTTCCTCCTCTCACCTCTTCCTCTCTCTTCCACCTTTCTCTTCCTCCTCTCTCGTCCTCCTCTCTCTTCCTCCTGTCCCCTCATCCTCTCACTTCCACCTCTCTCTTCCTCCACTCTATTCCTCCTCTCCCCTCTTCCTCTCTCTTCCTCGTCTCTCTTCCTCCTCTCTCTTCCTCCTCTCTCCTCTTCCTTTCCCTTCCTCCTCTCTCTTCCTCCTCTTTCTTCCTCCTCTCTCTTCCTCCTCTCTCTTCCTCCTTTCTCTTCCTTCACTCTCTTCCTCCTCTTTCCTCTTCCTCTCTCTTCCTCCTATCTCTTCCTCCTCTCTCTTCCTCCTCTCTCTTCCTCCTGTCACTTCCTCCTCTCTCTTCCTCCTGTGACTTCCTCCACTCTCTTCCTCCTCTCTTTTCCTCATCTCTCCTGTTCCTGTCTCTTCTTCCTCTCTCTTCCTCCTCTCTCTTCCTCCTCTCTCTTCCTCCTTTCTCTTACTCCTCTCTCTTCCTCCTCTCTCCTCTTCCTCTCTCTTCCTCCTCTCTCTTCCTCCTCTCCCCTCTTCCTCTCTTTTCCACCTCTCTCCTACTCCTACCTCTTTTTCCTCTCTCTTCCTCCTCTTTCCTCTTCCTCTCTCTTCCTCCTCTCTCCTCCTGCTCTCCCTTCCTCCTCTCTCTTCCTCCTTTCTCTTCCTCCTCTCACTTCCTCCTCTCACTTCCTTCTCTCTCTTCCTCCTCTCACTTCCTCCTCTCACTTCCTCCTCTCTCTTCCTCCTGTCTCTTCCTCCTCTCTCCTCTTACTCTCTCTTCCTCCTATCACTTCCTCGTCTCTCTTCCTCCTCCCTCTTCCTCGTCTCTCTTCCTCCTCTTTCTTGCTCCTCTCTCTTCCTCCTCTCTCTTCCTCCTTTCTCTTCCTCCTCTCTCTACCTCCTCTTTCCTCTTCCTCTCTCTTCCTCCTCTCTCTTCCTCCCCTCTCTTCCTCCTCTCTCTTCCTCCTGTCACTTCCTCCTCTGTCTTCCTCCTCTCACTTCCTCCTCTCTCTTCCTCCTCGTTTTTCCTCCTCTTTCCTCTTCCTCTCTCTTGCTCCTCTCTCTTCCTCCTCCCTATTACTCTTGTCATTTCCTCCTCTCTCTTCCTCCTGTGACTTCCTCCTCTCTCTTCCTCCTCTCTTTTCCTCCTCTCTCCTGTTCCTGTCTCTTCTTCCTCTCTCTTCCTCCTCTCTCTTCCTCCTCTCTCTTCCTCCTTTCTCTTACTCCTCTCTCTTCCTCCTCTCTCCTCTTCCTCTCTCTTCCTCCTCTCTCTTCCTCCTCTCTCTTCTTTCTCTCTCTTCCTCCTCTCTCTTCCTCCTCTCCCCTCTTCCTCTCTCTTCCACCTCTCTCCTCCTGCTCTCCCTTCCTCCTCTCTCTTCCTCCTTTCTCTTCCTCCTCCCTCTTCCTCGTCTCTCTTCCTCCTCTTTCTTCCTCCTCTCTCTTCCTCCTCTCTCTTCCTCCTTTCTCTTCCTTCACTCTCTTCCTCCTCTTTCCTCTTCCTCTCTCTTCCTCCTCTCTCTTCCTCCCCTCTCTTCCTCCTCTCTCTTCCTCCTGTCACTTCCTCCTCTGTCTTCCTCCTCTCACTTCCTCCTCTCTCTTCCTCCTATCTCTTCCTCCTCTCTCTTCCTCCTCTCTCTTCCTCCTCTCTCTTCCTCCTCTCTCTTCCTCCTCTGCCCTCTTCCTCTCTCTTCCTCCTATCTCTTCCTCCTCTGTCTTCCACCTCTCTCTCCTCCTCTCGCTTCCTCCTTTCTCTTCCTCGTCTCTCTTCCTCCTCTCGCCTCCTCCTCTCCCTTCTTCCTCTATTCCTCCTCTCTCTTCCTCCTCTTTCTTCCTCCTCTCTCCTCTTCCTGTCTCTTCCTCCTCTCTCTTCCTCCTCTCTGCTCTTCCTCTATGTTCCTCCTCTCTCGTCCTCCTCTCTCCTCTTCCTCTCCCTTCCTACTCTCTCTTCCTCCTCTCCGCTCTTCCTTCTCTTCCACCTCTCTCTTACTCCTACCTCTTTTTCCTCTCTCTTCCTCCACTTTCCTCTTCCTCTCTCTTCCTCCTCTCACTTCCTCCTCTCTCTTCCTCTTCTCTCTTCCTCCTCTCTCTTCCTCCTCTCTCTTCCTCCTATCTCTTCCTCCTTTCTCATCCTCCTCTTCCCTCTTCCTCTCTATTCCACCTCTCTCTTCCTAATGTCTCTTCCTGCTCTCTCTTCCTCCTCTCCCCTCTTCCTCTCTCTTCCACTTCTCTCTTCCTCCTCTCTTTTCCTCCTTTCTCTTCCTTCACTCTCTTCCTCCTCTTTCCTCTTCCTCTCTCTTACCCCTCTCTCTTCCTCCCCTCTCTTCCTCCTCTCTCTTCCTCCTGTCACTTCCTCCTCTGTCTTCCTCCTCTCACTTCCTCCTCTCTCTTCCTCATCTCTCCTCTTCCTCTCTATTCCTCCTCTCTCTTCCTCCTCTCTATTCCTCCTCTCCCCTCTTCCTCTCTCTTCCACCTCTCTCTTCCTCCTCTCTCTTCCTCCTTTCTCCTGTTCCTCCCTCGTCCTCCTGTCTCCTCTTCCTCTCCGTTCCTCCTCTCTCTTCCTCACCTTTCTTCCTCGTCTCTCTTCCTCCTCTCCCCTCATCCTCTCTCTTCCACCTCTCTCTTACTCCTACCTCTTTTTCCTCTCTCTTCCTCCTATTTCCTCTTCCTCTCTCTTCCTCCTCTCTCTTCCTCATCTCTCTTCCTCCTCTCTCTTCCTCCTCTCTCCTCCTCCTATCTCTTCCTCCGCTCTCTTCCTCCTCTCTCATCCTCCTCTCCCCTCTTGCTCTCTCTTCCACGTCTCTCTTCCTCCTCTCTCTTCCTCCCCTCTCTTCCTACTCTCTCTTCCTCCTGTCACTTCCTCATCTCTCTTCCTCCTCTCACATCCTCCTCTCTCTTCCTCCTGTCTCTTCCTCCTCTCTCCTCTTCCTCTCTCTTCCTCCTCTCTCTTCATCCTCTCTTTTCCTCCTCTCTCTTCCTCCTCTCTCATGCTCCTCTCCCCTCTTCCTCTCTCTTCCACCTCTCTTTTACTCCTCTCTCTTCCTCCTCTCACTTCCTCCTCTCTCTTCCTCCTCTCACTTCCTCCTATCTCTTCCTCCTCTCTCTTCCTCTTTCTTTTCCTCCTCTCTCTTCCTCCTCTCTCCTCTTCCTCTCCCTTCCTCCTCTCTCTTCCTCCTCTCTCTTCCTCCTCTCTCTTCCTCCTCTCTCTTCCTCCTCTCCCCTCTTCCTCTCTCTCCCACCTCTCTCCTACTCCTACCTATTTTTCCTCTCTCTTCCTCCTCTTTCCTCTTCCTCTCTCTTCCTCCTCTTTCCTCCTGCTCTCCCTTCCTCCTCTCACTTCATTCTCTCTCTTCCTCCTCTCACTTCCTCCTCTCACTTCCTCCTCTCTCTTCCTCCTGTCTCTTCCTCCTCTCTCGTCTTCCTCTCTCTTCCTCCTATCACTTCCTCGTCTCTCTTCCTCCTCCCTCTTCCTCGTCTCTCTTCCTCCTATTTCTTCCTCCTCTCTCTTCCTCCTCTCTCTTCCTCCTTTCTCTTCCTTCACTCTCTTCCTCCTCTTTCCTCTTCCTCTCTCTTCCTCATCTCTCTTCCTCCCCTCTCTTCCTCCTCTCTCTTCCTCCTGTCACTTCCTCCTCTGTCTTCCTCCTCTCACTTCCTCCTCTCTCTTCCTCCTCTCTCTTCCTCCTCTCTCCTGTTCCTGTCTCTTCTTCCTCTCTCTTCCTCCTCTCTCTTCCTCCTCTCTCTTCCTCCTTTCTCTTCCTCCTCTCTCTTCCTCCTCTCTCCTCTTCCTCTCCCTTCCTCCTCTCTCTTCCTCCTCTCTCTTCCTTCTCTCTCTTCCTCCTCTCTCTTCCTCCTCTCCCCTCTTCCTCTCTCTTCCACCTCTCTCCTACTCGTACCCCTTTTTCCTCTCTCTTCCTCCTCTTTCCTCTTCCTCTCTCTTCCTCCTCTCTCCTCCTGCTCTCCCTTCCTCCTCTCTCTTCCTCCTTTCTCTTCCTCCTCTCTCTTCCTCCTCTCACTTCCTCCTCTCTCTTCCTCCTCTCACTTCCTCCTCTCACTTTCTCCTCTCTCTTCCTCATGTCTCTTCCTCCTCTCTCCTCTTCCTCTCTCTTCCTCCTATCACTTCCTCGTCTCTCTTCCTCCTCCCTCTTCCTCGTCTCTCTTCCTTCTCTTTCTTCATCCTCTCTCTTCCTCCTCTCTCTTCCTCCTTTCTCTTCCTTCACTCTCTTCCTCCTCTTTCCTCTTAATCTCTCTTCCTCCTCTCTCTTCCTCCCCTCTCTTCGTTCTCTCTCTTCCTCCTGTCACTTCCTCCTCTGTCTTCCTCCTCTCACTTCCTCCTCTCTCTTCCTCCTCTCTATTCCTTCTCTTTCCTCTTCCTCTCTCTTCCACCTCTCTCTTCCTCCTCTCTCTTCCTCCATTCTCATCGTCCTCTCTCTTTCTCCTCTCTCCTCCTGCGCTCACTTCCTCCTCTCTCTTCCTCCTTTCTCTTCCTCCTCTCTCCTGTTCCTGTGTCTTCTTCCTCTCTCTTCCTCCTCTCTGTTCCTCCTCTCTCTTCCTCCTTTCTCTTCCTCCTCTCTCTTCCTCCTCTCTCCTCTTCCTCTCCCTTCCTCCTCTCTCTTCCTCCTCTCTCTTCCTTCTCTCTCTTCCTCCTCTCTCTTCCTCCTCTCCCCTCTTCCTCTCTCTTCCACCTCTCTCCTACTCCTACCTCTTTTTCCTCTCTCTTCCTCCTCTTTCCTCTTCCTCTCTCTTCCTCCTCTCTCCTCCTGCTCTCCCTTCCTCCTCTCTCCTCCTCCTTTCTCTTCCTCCTCTCTCTTCCTCCTCTCACTTCCTTCTCTCTCTTCCTCCTCTCACTTCCTCCTCTCACTTCCTCCTCTCTCTTCCTCCTGTCTCTTCCTCCTCTCTCCACTTCCTCTCTCTTCCTCCTATCACTTCCTCGTCTCTCTTCCTCCTCCCTCTTCCTCGTCTCTCTTCCTCCTCTTTCTTCCTCCTCTCTCTTCCTCCTCTCTCTTCCTCCTTTCTCTTCCTTCACTCTCTTCCTCCTCTTTCCTCTTCCTCTCTCTTCCTCCCCTCTCTTCCTCCTCTCTCTTCCTCCTGTCACTTCCTCCTCTCTCTTCCTCCTCGCTATTCCTCCTCTTTCCTCTTCCTCTCTCTTCCACCTATCTGTTCCTCCTCTCTCTTCCTCCTCTCTCTTCCTCCTGTCACTTCCTCCTCTCTCTTCCTCCTGTGACTTCCTCCTCTCTCTTCCTCCTCTCTCTTCCTCCTCTCTCCTGTTCCTGTCTCTTCTTCCTCTCTCTTCCTCTTCTCTATTCCTCCTCTCTCTTCCTCCTCTCTCATCCTCCTCTCCCCTCTTCCTGTCTCTTCCACGTCTCTCTTCCTCCTCTCTCTTCCTCCACTCTATTACTCCTCTCCCCTCTTCCTCTCTCTTCCACCTCGCTCTTCCTCCTCTCCATTCCTCCTTTCTCTTCCTCCTCTCTCTTCCTCCTCTCTCCTCCTCCTCTCCCTTCCTCCTCTCTCTTCCTCCATTCTCATCGTCCTCTCTCTTTCTCCTCTCTCCTCCTGCGCTCACTTCCTCCTCTCTCTTCCTCCTTTCTCTTCCTCCTCTCTCTTCCTCCTCTCACTTCCTTCTCTCTCTTCCTCCTCTCACTTCCTCCTTTCTCTTCCTCCTCTCTCTTCCTCCTCTCTCCTCCTCCTCTCCCTTCCTCCTCTCTCTTCCTCCTCTCTCTTCCCCATCTCTCCTCTTCCTCTCTATTCCTCCTCTCTCTTCCTCCTCTCTATTCCTCCTCTCCCCTCTTCCTCTCTCTTCCACCTCTCTCTTCCTCCTCTCTCTTCCTCCTTTCTCTTCCTCCTCTCTCTACCTCCTCTATCCTCCTCCTCTCCCTTACTCCTCTCTCTTCCTCCTCTCTCTTCCTCCTTTCTCCTCTTCCTCTCTCTTCCTCCTCTCTCTTCCTCCCCTCTCTTCCTCCTCTCTCTTCCTCCTGTTACTTCCTCCTCTGTCTTCCTCCTCTCACTTTCTCCTCTCTCTTCCTCCTCGCTATTCCTCCTCTTTCCTCTTCCTCTCTCTTCCTCCTGTCACTTCCTCCTCTCTCTTCCTCCTCTCTCTTCCTCCTCTCTCCTGTTCCTGTCTCTTCTTCCTCTCTCTTCCTCCTCTCTGTTCCTCCTCTCTCTTCCTCCTTTCTCTTCCTCCTCTCTCTTCCTCCTCTCTCCTCTTCCTCTCCCTTCCTCCTCTCTCTTCCTCCTCTCTCTTCCTTCTCTCTCTTCCTCCTCTCTCTTCCTCCTCTCCCCTCTTCCTCTCTCTTCCACCTCTCTCCTACTCCTACCTCTTTTTCCTCTCTCTTCCTCCTCTTTCCTCTTCCTCTCTCTTCCTCCTCTCTCCTCCTGCTCTCCCTTCCTCCTCTCTCCTCCTCCTTTCTCTTCCTCCTCTCTCTTCCTCCTCTCACTTCCTTCTCTCTCTTCCTCCTCGCACTTCCTCCTCTCACTTCCTCCTCTCTCTTCCTCCTGTCTCTTCCTCCTCTCTCCACTTCCTCTCTCTTCCTCCTATCACTTCCTCGTCTCTCTTCCTCCTCCCTCTTCCTCGTCTCTCTTCCTCCTCTTTCTTCCTCCTCTCTCTTCCTCCTCTCTCTTCCTCCTTTCTCTTCCTTCACTCTCTTCCTCCTCTTTCCTCTTCCTCTCTCTTCCTCCCCTCTCTTCCTCCTCTCTCTTCCTCCTGTCACTTCCTCCTCTCTCTTCCTCCTCGCTATTCCTCCTCTTTCCTCTTCCTCTCTCTTCCACCTATCTGTTCCTCCTCTCTCTTCCTCCTCTCTCTTCCTCCTGTCACTTCCTCCTCTCTCTTCCTCCTGTGACTTCCTCCTCTCTCTTCCTCCTCTCTCTTCCTCCTCTCTCCTGTACCTGTCTCTTCTTCCTCTCTCTTCCTCTTCTCTATTCCTCCTCTCACTTCCTCCTCTCTCATCCTCCTCTCCCCTCTTCCTGTCTCTTCCACGTCTCTCTTCCTCCTCTCTCTTCCTCCACTCTATTACTCCTCTCCCCTCTTCCTCTCTCTTCCACCTCGCTCTTCCTCCTCTCCATTCCTCCTTTCTCTTCCTCCTCTCTCTTCCTCCTCTCTCCTCCTCCTCTCCCTTCCTCCTCTCTCTTCCTCCTCTCTCTTTCTCCTCTCTCCTCTTCCTCTCTATTCCTCCTCTCTATTCCTCCTCTCTATTCCTCCTCTCCCCTCTTCCTCTCTCTTCCACCTCTCTCTTCCTCCTCTCTCTTCCTCCATACTCTTCCTCTTCTCTCTTCCTCCTGTCACTTCCTCCTCTCTCTTTCTCCTGTGACTTCCTCCTCTCTCTTCCTCCTCTCTCTTCCTCCTCTCTCATCCTCCTCTCCCCTCTTCCTGTCTCTTCAGCGTCTCTCTTCCTCCTCTCTCTTCCTCCACTCTATTCCTCCTATCCCCTCTTCCTTCTCTTCCACCTCTGTCTTACTCCTACCTCTTTTTCCTCTCTCTTCCTCCTCATTCTTCTTCCTCTCTCTTCCTCCTCTCACTTCCTTCTCTCTCTTCCTCCTCTCTCTTCCTCCTTTCTCTTCCTCCTATCTCTTCCTCCTTTCTCATCCTTCTCTTCCCTCTTCCTCTCTCGTCCACCTCTCTCTTCCTAATGTCTCTTCCTCCTCTCTCTTCCTCCTCTCCCCTCTTCCTCTCTCTTCCACTTCTCACTTCCTCCTCTCTCTTCCTCCTTTACCTTCCTTCACTCTCTTCCTCCTCTTTCCTCTTCCTCTCTCTTCCTCCTCTCTCTTCCTCCCCTCTCTTCCTCCTCTCTCTTCATTCTGTCACTTCCTCCTCTGTCTTCCTCCTCTCACTTCCTCCTCTCTATTCCTCCTCTCTCTTCATCCTCTCTCTTCCTCCACTCTATTCCACCTCTCTCTTCCTCCTCTCTAATCCTCCTCTCCCCTCTTCCTCTCTGTTCCACCTCTCTCTTCCTCCTCTCTCTTCCTCCTTTCTCTTCCTCCTCTCTCTTCCTCCTCTCTCCTCCTCCTCTCCCTTCCTCCTCTCTCTTCCTCCTCTCTCTTCCTCCTCTCTCCTCTTCCTCTCTATTCCTCCTCTATCTTCCTCCTCTCTCTTCCTCCTCTCCCCTCTTCCTCTCTATTCAACCTCTCTCTTCCTCCTCTCTCTTCCTCCTTTCTCTTCCTCCTCTCTCTTCCTCCTCTCTCCTCCTCCTCTCCCTTCCTCCTCTCTCTTCCTCCTCTCTCTTCCTCCTCTCTCCTCTTCCTCTCTCTTCCTCCTCTATCTTCCTCCTCTCTATTCCTCCTCTCCCCTCTTCCTCTCTCTTCCACCTCTCTCTTCCTCCTCTCTCTTCCTCCTCTCTCTTCCTCCTCTCTCTTCCTCCTCTCTCCTCTTCCTCTCTCTTCTTCCTCTCTCTTCCTCCTCTTTCCTCTTCCTCTTTCTTCCTCCTCTCTCTTCCTGCTCTCTCTTCCTCCTCTCTCTTCCTCCTCTCACTTCCTCCTCTCTCTTCCTCCTCTCACTTCTTCCTCTCACTTCCTCCTATCTCTTCCTCCTCTCTCTTCCTCCTCTCACTTCCTCTTCTCTCTTCCTCCTCTCACTTCCTCCTCTAACTTCCTCCTCTCTCTTCCTCCTCTCTCTTCCTCCTCTCTCCTCTTCCTCTGTCTTCCTCCTCTCTCATCCTCCTCACTCTTCCTTCTCTCTTCCTCCTCTCTCTTCCTCCTCTCTCTTCCTCCTATCTCTTCCTCCTCTCTGTTCCTCCTCTCTCCTCTTCCTCTCTCTACTTCCTCTCTCTTCCTCCTCTTTCCTCTTCCTCTTTCCTCTTCCTCTCTCTTCCTCCTCTCTCTTCCTCCTCTCTCTACCTCCTGTCACTTCCTCCTCTCTCTTCCTCCTCTTACTTCCTCCTCTCTCATCCTCCTCTCCCCTCTTCCGCTCTCTTCCACCTCTCTCTTCCTCCTCTCTCTTCCTGCTCTCTCTTCCTCCTCTCTCCTCTTCATCTCTCTTCCTCCTCTCTCTTGTTCCTCTCTCTTCCTCCTATCTCTTCCTCCTCTATCTTCCTCCTATCTCCTCTTCCTCTCACTTCCTCCTCTCTCTTTCTCCTCTGTCTTACTCCTCTCCCTTCCTCCTGTCTCCTCTTCCTCTCTAATCCTCCTCTCTATTCCTCCTTTCTCTTCCTAATCCCTATTCTTCCTCCTCTCTCTTCCTCCTCTCTTCTCTTCCTCTCTCTTCCTCGTCTCTCTTTCTCATCTCTCTTCTTCCTCTCTCTTCCTCCTCTCTCCTCTTCCTATCTCTTCCTCCTCTCTCTTCCTCCTCTCTCCTCTTCCTCTCTCTTCTTCCTCTCTCTTCCTCCTCTCTCCTCCTCCTCTCCCCTCTTCCTCTCTCTTCCACCTCTCTCATCCTCCTCTCTCTTCCTCCTCTCTCTTCCTCCTCTCACTTCCTCCTCTCTCTTCCTCCTCTCTCTTCCTCCTCTCCCCTCTTCCTCTCTCTTCCACCTCTCTCCTACTCCTACCTCTTTTTCCTCTCTCTTCCTCCTCTTTCCTCTTCCTCTCTCTTCCTCCTCTCTCCTCCTGCTCTCCGTTCCTCCTCTCTCTTCCTCCTTTCTCTTCCTCCTCCCTCTTCCTCGTCTCTCTTCCTCCTCTTACTTCCTCCTCTCTCTTCCTCCTCTCTCTTACTCCTTTCTCTTCCTTCACTCTCTTCCTCCTCTTTCCTCTTCCTCTCTCTACCTCCTCTCTCTTCCTCCTCTCTCTTCCTCCTCTCTCTTCCTCCTTTCTCTTACTCCTCTCTCTTCCTCCTCTCTCCTCTTCCTCTCTCCTCCTCCTCTCTCTTCCTCCTCTCTCTTCCTTCTCTCTCTTCCTCCTCTCTCTTCCTCCTCTCCCCTCTTCCTCTCTCTTCCACCTCTCTCCTACTCCTACCTCTTTTTCCTCTCTCTTCCTCCTCTTTCCTCTTCCTCTCTCTTCCTCCTCTCTCCTCCTGCTCTCCCTTCCTCCTCTCTCTTCCTCCTTTCTCTTCCTCCTCTCACTTCCTCCTCTCACTTCCTTCTCTCTCTTCCTCCTCTCACTTCCTCCTCTCACTTCCTCCTCTCTCTTCCTCCTGTCTCTTCCTCCTCTCTCCTCTTCCTCTCTCTTCCTCCTATCACTTCCTCGTCTCTCTTCCTCCTCCCTCTTCCTCGTCTCTCTTCCTCCTCTTTCTTCCTCCTCTCTCTTCCTCCTCTCTCTTCCTCCTTTCTCTTCCTCCTCTCTCTTCCTCCTCTTTCCTCTTCCTCTCTCTTCCTCCTCTCTCTTCCTCCCCTCTCTTCCTCCTCTCTCTTCCTCCTGTCACTTCTTCCTCTCTCTTCCTCCTATCTCTTGCTCCTCTCTCTTCCTCCTCTCTCTTCCTCCTGTCACTTCCTCCTCTCTCTTCCTCCTGTGACTTCCTCCTCTCTCTTCCTCCTCTCTCTTCCTCCTCTGCCCTCTTCCTCTCTCTTCCTCCTATCTCTTCCTCCTCTGTCTTCCACCTCTCTCTCCTCCTGTCTCTTCCTCCTTTCTCTTCCTCGTCTCTCTTCCTCCTCTCGCCTCCTCCTCTCCCTTCTTCCTCTATTCCTCCTCTCTCTTCCTCCTCTTTCTTCCTCCTCTCTCCTCTTCCTGTCTCTTCCTCCTCTCTCTTCCTCCTCTCTGCTCTTCCTCTATGTTCCTCCTCTCTCGTCCTCCTCTCTCCTCTTCCTCTCCCTTCCTACTCTCTATTCCTCCTCTTTCTTCCTCCTCTCTCTTCCTCCTCTCCCCTCTTCCTCTCTCTTCCACCTCTCTCTTACTCCTACCTCTTTTTCCTCTCTCTTCCTCCACTTTCCTCTTCCTCTCTCTTCCTCCTCTCACTTCCTCCTCTATCTTCCTTTTCTCTCTTCCTCCTCTCTCTTCCTCCTCTCTCTTCCTCCTATCTCTTCCTCCTTTCTCATCCTCCTCTTCCCTCTTCCTCTCTATTCCACCTCTCTCTTCCTAATGTCTCTTCCTGCTCTCTCTTCCTCCTCTCCCCTCTTCCTCTCTCTTCCACTTCTCTCTTCCTCCTCTCTCTTCCTCCTTTCTCTTCCTTCACTCTCTTCCTCCTCTTTCCTCTTCCTCTCTCTTACCCCTCTCTCTTCCTCCCCTCTCTTCCTCCTCTCTCTTCCTCCTGTCACTTCCTCCTCTGCCTTCCTCCTCTCACTTCCTCCTCTCTCTTCCTCCTCTCTCTTCCTCCTCTCTCTTCCTCTTCTCTCCTGTTCTTGTCTCTTCCTCCTCTCTCTTCCTCCTCTCTCTTCCTCCTCTCTCTTCCTCCTTTCTCTTCCTCCTCTCTCTTCCTCCTCTCTCCTCCTCCTCTCCCTTCCTCCTCTCTCTTCCTCCTCTCTCTTCCTCATCTCTCCTCTTCCTCTCTATTCCTCCTCTCTCTTCCTCCTCTCTATTCCTCCTCTCTCTTCCTCCTCTCTATTCCTCCTCTCCCCTCTTCCTCTCTCTTCCACCTGTCTCTTCCTCCTCTCTCTTCCTCCTTTCTCTTCCTCCTCTCTCTTCCTCCTCTATCCTCCTCCTCTCCCTTACTCCTCTCTCTTCCTCCTCTCTCTTCCTCCTTTCTCCTGTTCCTCCCTCGTCCTCCTGTCTCCTCTTCCTCTCCGTTCCTCCTCTCTCTTCCTCACCTTTCTTCCTCCTCTCTCTTCCTCCTCTCCCCTCTTCCTCTCTCTTCCACCTCTCTCTTACTCCTACCTCTTTTTCCTCTCTCTTCCTCCTATTTCCTCTTCCTCTCTCTTCCTCCTCTCTCTTCCTCATCTCTCTTCCTCCTCTCTCCTCTTCCTCTCTCTTCCTCCTCTCTCTTCCTCCGCTCTCTTCCTCCTCTCTCATCCTACTCTCCCCTCTTGCTCTCTCTTCCACGTCTCTCTTCCTCCTCTCTCTTCCTCCCCTCTCTTCCTACTCTCTCTTCCTCCTGTCACTTCCTCATCTCTCTTCCTCCTCTCACATCCTCCTCTCTCTTCCTCCTGTCTCTTCCTCCTCTCTCTTACTCCTCTCTCCTCTTCCTCTCTCTTCCTCCTCTCTCTTCATCCTCTCTTTTCCTCCTCTCTCTTCCTCCTCTCTCATGCTCCTCTCCCCTCTTCCTCTCTCTTCCACCTCTCTTTTACTCCTCTCTCTTCCTCCTCTCACTTCCTCCTCTCTCTTCCTCATCTCACTTCCTCCTATCTCTTCCTCCTCTCTCTTCCTCTTTCTTTTCCTCCTCTCTCTTCCTCCTCTCTCCTCTTCCTCTCCCTTCCTCCTCTCTCTTCCTCCTCTCTCTTCCTCCTCTCCCCTCTTCCTCTCTCTCCCACCTCTCTCCTACTCCTATCTATTTTTCCTCTCTCTTCCTCCTCTTTCCTCTTCCTCTCTCTTCCTCCTCTCTCCTCCTGCTCTCCCTTCCTCCTCTCACTTCCTTCTCTCTCTTCCTCCTCTCACTTCCTCCACTCACTTCCTCCTCTCTCTTCCTCCTGTCTCTTCCTCCTCTTTCCTCTTCCTCTCTCTTCCTCCTCTCTCCTCCTGCTCTCCCTTCCTCCTCTCTCTTCCTCCTTTCTCTTCCTCCTCTCTCTTCCTCCTCTCACTTCCTCCTCTCTCTTCCTCCTCTCACTTCCTCCTCTCACTTCCTCCTCTCTCTTCCTCCTGTCTCTTCCTCCTCTCTCCTATTCCTCTCTCTTCCTCCTATCACTTCCTCGTGTCTCTTCCTCCTCCCTCTTCCTCGTCTCTCTTCCTTCTCTTTCTTCATCCTCTCTCTTCCTCCTCTCTCTTCCTCCTTTCTCTTCCTTCACTCTCTTCCTCCTCTTTCCTCTTAATCTCTCTTCCTCCTCTCTCTTCCTCCCCTCTCTTCGTCCTCTCTCTTCCTCCTCTCTATTCCTCCTCTTTCCTCTTCCTCTCTCTTCCACCTCTCTCTTCCTCCTCTCTCTTGCTCCATTCTCATCGTCCTCTCTCTTTCTCCTCTCTCCTCCTGCGCTCACTTCCTCCTCTCTCTTCCTCCTTTCTCTTCCTCCTCTCTCTTCCTCCTCTCACTTCCTTCTCTCTCTTCCTCCTCTCACTTCCTCCTTTCTCTTCCTCCTCTCTCTTCCTCCTCTCTCCTCCTCCTCTCCCTTCCTCCTCTCTCTTCCTCCTCTCTCTTCCCCATCTCTCCTCTTCCTCTCTATTCCTCCTCTCTCTTCCTCCTCTCTATTCCTCCTCTCCCCTCTTCCTCTCTCTTCCACCTCTCTCTTCCTCCTCTCTCTTCCTCCTTTCTCTTCCTCCTCTCTCTTCCTCCTCTATCCTCCTCCTCTCCCTTACTCCTCTCTCTTCCTCCTCTCTCTTCCTCCTTTCTCCTCTTCCTCTCTCTTCCTCTCTCTCTTCCTCCCCTCTCTTCCTCCTCTCTCTTCCTCCTGTTACTTCCTCCTCTGTCTTCCTCCTCTCACTTTCTCCTCTCTCTTCCTCCTCGCTATTCCTCCTCTTTCCTCTTCCTCTCTCTTCCTCCTATCTCTTCCTCCTCTCTCTTCCTCCTCTCTCCTGTTCCTGTCTCTTCTTCCTCTCTCTTCCTCCTCTCTGTTCCTCCTCTCTCTTCCTCCTTTCTCTTCCTCCTCTCTCTTCCTCCTCTCTCCTCTTCCTCTCCCTTCCTCCTCTCTCTTCCTCCTCTCTCTTCCTTCTCTCTCTTCCTCCTCTCTCTTCCTCCTCTCCCCTCTTCCTCTCTCTTCCACCTCTCTCCTACTCCTACCTCTTTTTCCCCTCTCTTCCTCCTCTTTCCTGTTCCTCTCTCTTCCTCCTCTCTCCTCCTGCTCTCCCTTCCTCCTTTCTCTTCCTCCTCTCTCTTCCTCCTCTCTCTTCCTCCATTCTCTTCCTCCTCTCTCTTCCTCCTGTCACTTCCTCCTCTCTCTTTCTCCTGTGACTTCCTCCTCTCTCTTGCTCCTCTCTCTTCCTCCTCTCTCAATCTCCTCTCCCCTCTTCCTGTCTCTTCAACGTCTCTCTTCCTCCTCTCTCTTCCTCCACTCTATTCCTCCTATCCCCTCTTCCTTCTCTTCCACCTCTGTCTTACTCCTACCTCTTTTTCCTCTCTCTTCCTCCTCTATCTTCCTCCTCTCTCCTCTTCCTCTCACTTCCTCCTCTCTCTTTCTCCTCTGTCTTACTCCTCTCCCTTCCTCCTGTCTCCTCTTCCTCTCTAATCCTCCTCTCTCTTCCTCCTTTCTCTTCCTAATCCCTATTCTTCCTCCTCTCTCTTCCTCCTCTCTTCTCTTCCTCTCTGTTCCTCGTCTCTCTCATCTCTCTTCTTCCTCTCTCTTCCTCCTCTCTCCTCTTCCTATCTCTTCCTCCTCTCTCTTCCTCCTCTCTCCTCTTCCTCTCTCTTCTTCCTCTCTCTTCCTCCTCTCTCCTCCTCCTCTCCCCTCTTCCTCTCTCTTCCACCTCTCTCATCCTCCTCTCTCTTCCTCCTCTCTCTTCCTCCTCTCTCTTCCTCCTCTCTCTTCCTCCTCTCACTTCCTCCTCTCTCATCCTCCTCTCTCTTCCTCCTCTCTCTTCCTCCTTTCTCTTCCTCCTCTCTTCTCTTCCTCTCTCCTCCTCGTCTCTCTTCCTCATCTCTCTTCTTCCTCTCTCTTCCTCCTCTCTCCTCTTCCTATCTCTTCCTCCTCTTTATTCCTCGTCTCTCTTCCTCCTCCCTCTTCCTCGTCTCTCTTCCTCCTCTTTCTTCCTCCTCCTCCTTCCTCCTCTCCCCTCTTCCTCTCTCTTCCACCGCTCTCATCCTCCTCTCTCTTCCTCCTCTCTCTTCCTCCTCTCACTTCCTCCTCTCTCTTCCTCCTCTCTCTTCCTCCTCTCTCTTCCTCCTTTCTATTCCTCGTCTCTCTTCCTCCTGTCGCCTCCTCCTCTCCCTTCCTCCTCTCTCTTCCTCCTATCTCTTCCTCCTCTCTCCTCTTCCTCTCTCTTCCTCGTCTCTCTTCCTCCTCTCTCTTCCTCCTCTCTCTTCCTCCTGTCTCGTCCTCCTCTCTCTTCCTCCTCTCACTTCCTCCTCTCTCTTCCTCCTCTCTCGTCCTCCTCTCTCTTCCTCCTGTCCCCTCTTCCTCTCTCTTCCTCCTCTCTCTTCCTCCTCTCTCTTCCTCCTCTCTCTTCCTCTTCTCTCCTCCTCCTCTCTCTTCCTCCTGTCTCCTCCTCCTCTCCCTTCCTCCTCTCTCCTCTGCCTCTCTCTTCCTCCTCTCTCTTCCTCCTCTCTCTTCCTTCTTTCTACTCTTCCTCTCTCTTCCTCCTCTCTCTACCGCCTCTCTCCTCTTCCTCTCTCTTCCTCCTCCTCTCTTCTTCCTCTCTCCTCTTCCTCTCTCTTCATCCTCTCTCTTCCTTCTATCTCTTCCTCCTCTCTCTTGCTCCTCTCTCTTCCTCATCTCTCTTCCTCGTCTATCTTCCTCCTCTCTCCTCTTCCTCTCACTTCCTCCTCTCTCTTTCTCCTCTGCCTTACTCCTCTCCCTTCCTCCTGTCTCCTCTTCCTCTCTAATCCTCCTCTCTCTTCCTCCTCTCTCTTCCTAATCCCTATTCTTCCTCCTCTCTCTTCCTCCTCTCTTGTCTTCCTCTCTCTTCCTCGTCTCTCTTTCTCATCTCTCTTCTTCCTCTCTCTTCCTCCTCTCTCCTCTTCCTATCTCTTCATCCTCTCTCTTCCTCCGCTCTCCTCTTCCCCTCTCTTCTTCCTTTCTCTTCCTCCTCTCTCCTCCTCCTCTCCCCTCTTCCTCTCTCTTCCACCTCTCTCATCCTCCTCTCTCTTCCTCCTCTCTCTTCCTCCTCTCACTTCCTCCTCTCTCTTCCTCCTCTCTCTTCCTCCTCTCTCTTCCTCCTTTCTCTTCCTCCTCTCTTCTCTTCCTCTCTCTTCCTCGTCTCTCTTCCTCATCTCTCTTCTTCCTCTCTCTTCCTCCTCTCTCCTCTTCCTATCTCTTCCTCCTCTTTATTCCTCGTCTCTCTTCTTCCTCCCTCTTCCTCGCGTCTCTTCCTCCTCTTTCTTCCTCCTCCTTCTTCCTCCTCTCCCCTCTTCCTCTCTCTTCCACCTCTCTCATCCTCCTCTCTCTTCCTCCTCTCTCTTCCTCCTCTCACTTCCTCCTCTCTCTTCCTCCTCTCCCTTCTTCCTCTCTCTTCCTCCTCTCTCTTCCTCCTCTCTCCTCTTCCTCTCTCTTCCTCGTCTCTCTTCCTCCTCTCTCTTCCTCCTCTCTCTTCCTCCTGTCTCGTCCTCCTCTCTCTTCCTCCTCTCACTTCCTCCTCTCTCTTCCTCCTCTCTCGTACTCCTCTCTCTTCCTCCTGTCCGCTCTTCGTCTCTCTTCCTCCTCTCTCTTCCTCCTCTCTCTTCCTCCTGTCTCGTCCTCCTCTCTCTTCCTCCTCTCACTTCCTCCTCTCTCTTCCTCCTCTCTCTTCCTCCTCTCTCCTCCTCCTCTCTCTTTCTCCTCTCTCCTCCTACTCTCCCCTCCTGCTCTCTCTTCCTCCTCTCTCTTCCTCCTCTCTGTTCTTCTTCTTTCTTCCTCCTCTCTTCCTCCTCTCTCTTCCTCCTCTCTCCTCTTCCACTTCCTTCCTCCTCTCTCTTCCTCCTCTTTCTTCCTCCTGTCTCTTCCTCCTCTCTCCTCTTCCTCTCTCTTCCTCCTCTCTCTTCCTTCTATCTCTTCCTCCTCTCTCTTCCTCTTCTCTCCTCTTCCTCTCTCTTCCTCCTCTCTCTTCCTCCACTATCCTCTTCCTCTCTTTTCCTCCTCTCTCTTCCTCCTCTCTATTCCTCCTCTCCCCTCTTCCTCTCTCTTCCACCTCTCTCTTCCTCCTCTCTCCTCCTCCTCTCTCTTCCTCCTGTCTCTTCCTCTTCTCTCTTCCTCCTCTCTCTTCCTCCTGTCCCCTCTTCCTCTCTCTTCCTCCTCTCTCTTCCTCCTCTCTCCTCCTCCTCTCTCTTCCTCCTCTCTGCTCCTCCTCTCCCTTCCTCCTCTCTCTTCCTCCTCTCTCTTCCTCCTCTCTCTTCCTCCTCTCCCCTCTTCCTCTCTCTTCCACCTCTCTCTTCCTCGTCTCTCCTCTTCCTCTCTCTTCCTTCTCTCTCTTCCTCCTCTATACTCTTCCTCTCTCTTCCTCCTCTCTCTTCCTCCTCTCTCCACTTCCTCTCTCTTCCTCCTTTCTCTTCCTCCTCTCTCTTCCTCCTCTCTCTTCCTCTTCTCTCCTCCTCCTCTCTCTTCCTCCTCTCTGCTCCTCCTCTCCCTTCCTGCTCTCTCTTCCTCCTCTCTCTTCCTCCTCTCTGTTCTTCCTCTCTATTCCTCCTCTCTTCCTCCTCTCTCTTCCTCCTCTCTCCTCCTCCTCTCTCTTCCTCCTCTCTCTTCCTCCTCTCTCTTCCTCCTCTCTCTTCCTCTTCTCTCCTCTTCCTCTCTCTTCCTCCTCTCTCTTCCTCCTCTATCCTCTTCCTCTCTTTTCCTCCTCTCTCTTCCTCCTCTCTCTTCCTCCTCTCTATTCCTCCTCTCTCTTCCTCCTCTCTATTCCTCCTCTCCCCTCTTCCTCTCTCTTCCACCTCTCTCTTCCTCCTCTCTCTTCCTCCTTTCTCTTCCTCCTCTCTCTTCCTCCTCTATCCTCCTCCTCTCCCTTACTCCTCTCTCTTCCTCCTCTCTCTTCCTCCTTTCTCCTGTTCCTCCCTCGTCCTCCTGTCTCCTCTTCCTCTCCGTTCCTCCTCTCTCTTCCTCACCTTTCTTTCTCCTCTCTCTTCCTCCTCTCCCCTCTTCCTCTCTCTTCCACCTCTCTCTTCCTCGTCTCTCCTCTTCCTCTCTCTTCCTTCTCTCTCTTCCTCCTCTATCCTCTTCCTCTCTCTTCCTCCTCTCTCTTCCTCCTCTCTCCACTTCCTCTCTCTTCCTCCTTTCTCTTCCTCCTCTCTCTTCCTCCTCTCTCTTCCTCTTCTCTCCTCCTCCTCTCTCTTCCTCCTCTCTGCTCCTCCTCTCCCTTCCTGCTCTCTCTTCCTCCTCTCTCTTCCTCCTCTCTGTTCTTCCTCTCTATTCCTCCTCTCTTCCTCCTCTCTCTTCCTCCTCTCTCTTCCTCCTCTCTCTTCCTCTTCTCTCCTCTTCCTCTCTCTTCCTCCTCTCTCTTCCTCCTCTATCCTCTTCCTCTCTTTTCCTCCTCTCTCTTCCTCCTCTCTCTTCCTCCTCTCTATTCCTCCTCTCTCTTCCTCCTCTCTATTCCTCCTCTCCCCTCTTCCTCTCTCTTCCACCTCTCTCTTCCTCCTCTCTCTTCCTCCTTTCTCTTCCTCCTCTCTCTTCCTCCTCTATCCTCCTCCTCTCCCTTACTCCTCTCTCTTCCTCCTCTCTCTTCCTCCTTTCTCCTGTTCCTCCCTCGTCCTCCTGTCTCCTCTTCCTCTCCGTTCCTCCTCTCTCTTCCTCACCTTTCTTCCTCCTCTCTCTTCCTCCTCTCCCCTCTTCCTCTCTCTTCCACCTCTCTCTTACTCCTACCTCTTTTTCCTCTCTCTTCCTCCTATTTCCTCTTCCTCTCTCTTCCTCCTCTCTCTTCCTCATCTCTCTTCCTCCTCTCTCCTCTTCCTCTCTCTTCCTCCTCTCTCTTCCTCCGCTCTCTTCCTCCTCTCTCATCCTCCTCTCCCCTCTTGCTCTCTCTTCCACGTCTCTCTTCCTCCTCTCTCTTCCTCCCCTCTCTTCCTACTCTCTCTTCCTCCTGTCACTTCCTCATCTCTCTTCCTCCTCTCACATCCTCCTCTCTCTTCCTCCTGTCTCTTCCTCCTCTCTCTTCCTCCTCTCTCCTCTTCCTCTCTCTTCCTCCTCTCTCTTCATCATCTCTTTTCCTCCTCTCTCTTCCTCCTCTCTCATGCTCCTCTCCCCTCTTCCTCTCACTTCCACCTCTCTTTTACTCCTCTCTCTTCCTCCTCTCACTTCCTCCTCTCTCTTCCTTCTCTCACTTCCTCCTATCTCTTCCTCCTCTCTCTTCCTCTTTCTTTTCCTCCTCTCTCTTCCTCCTCTCTCCTCTTCCTCTCCCTTCCTCCTCTCTCTTCCTGCTCTCTCTTCCTCCTCTCTCTTCCTCCTCTCTCTTCCTCCTCTCCCCTCTTCTTCTCTCTCCCACCTCTCTCCTACTCCTACCTATTTTTCCTCTCTCTTCCTCCTCTTTCCTCTTCCTCTTTCTTCCTCCTCTCTCCTCCTGCTCTCCCTTCCTCCTCTCACTTCCTTCTCTCTCTTCCTCCTATCACTTCCTCCACTCACTTCCTCCTCTCTCTTCCTCCTGTCTCTTCCTCCTCTTTCCTCTTCCTCTCTCTTCCTCCTCTCTCCTCCTGCTCTCCCTTCCTCCTCTCTCATCCTCCTTTCTCTTCCTCCTCTCTCTTCCTCCTCTCACTTCCTCCTCTCTCTTCCTCCTCTCACTTCCTCCTCTCAATTCCTCCTCTCTCTTCCTCCTGTCGCTTCCTCTTCTCTCCTCTTCCTCTCTCTTCCTCCTATCACTTCCTCGTCTCTCTTCCTCCTCCCTCTTCCTCGTCTCTCTTCCTTCTCTTTCTTCATCCTCTCTCTTCCTCCTCTCTCTTCCTCCTTTCTCTTCCTTCACTCTCTTCCTCCTCTTTCCTCTTAATCTCTCTTCCTCCTCTCTCTTCCTCCCCTCTCTTCGTCCTCTCTCTTCCTCCTATCACTTCCTCGTCTCTCTTCCTCCTCCCTCTTCCTAGTCTCTCTTCCTTCTCTTTCTTCATCCTCTCTCTTCCTCCTCTCTCTTCCTCCTTTCTCTTCCTTCACTCTCTTCCTCCTCTTTCCTCTTAATCTCTCTTCCTCCTCTCTCTTCCTCCCCTCTCTTCGTCCTCTCTCTTCCTCCTGTCACTTCCTCCTCTCACTTCCTCCTCTCTCTTCCTCCTCTCTATTCCTCCTCTTTCCTCTTCCTCTCTCTTCCACCTCTCTCTTCCTCCTCTCTCTTCCTCCATTCTCATCGTCCTCTCTCTTTCTCCTCTCTCCTCCTGCGCTCACTTCCTCCTCTCTCTTCCTCCTCTCTCTTCCTCCTCTCTCTTCCTCCTCTCACTTCCTTCTCTCTCTTCCTCCTCTCACTTCCTCCTTTCTCTTCCTCCTCTCTCTTCCTCCTCTCTCCTCCTCCTCTCCCTTCCTCCTCTCTCTTCCTCCTCTCTCTTCCCCATCTCTCCTCTTCCTCTCTATTCCTCCTCTCTCTTCCTCCTCTCTATTCCTCCTCTCCCCTCTTCCTCTCTCTTCCACCTCTCTCTTCCTCCTCTCTCTTCCTCCTTTCTCTTCCTCCTCTCTCTTCCTCCTCTATCCTCCTCCTCTCCCTTACTCCTCTCTCTTCCTCCTCTCTCTTCCTCCTTTCTCCTCTTCCTCTCTCTTCCTCCTCTCTCTTCCTCCCCTCTCTTCCTCCTCTCTCTTCCTCCTGTTACTTCCTCCTCTGTCTTCCTCCTCTCACATTCTCCTCTCTCTTCCTCCTCGCTATTCCTCCTCTTTCCTCTTCCTCTCTCTTCCTCCTATCTCTTCCTCCTCTCTCTTCCTCCTCTCTCCTGTTCCTGTCTCTTCTTCCTCTCTATTCCTCCTCTCTGTTCCTCCTCTCTCTTCCTCCTTTCTCTTCCTCCTCTCTCTTCCTCCTCTCTCCTCTTCCTCTCCCTTCCTCCTCTCTCTTCCTCCTCACACTTCCTCCTCTCTCTTCCTCCTCTCTCTTCCCCCTCTATTCCTCCTCTCTCCTCTTCCTCTCTCTTCTTCCTCTCTCTTCCTCCTCTTTCCTCTTCCTCTTTCTTCCTCCTCTCTCTTCCCGCTCTCTCTTCCTCCTCTCACTTCTTCCTCTCACTTCCTCCTATCTCTTCCTCCTCTCTCTTTCTCCTCTCACTTCCTTTTCTCTCTTCCTCCTCTCACTTCCTCCTCTCACTTCCTCCTCTCTCTTCCTCCTCTCTCCTCTTCCTCTGTCTTCCTCCTCACTCATCCTCCTCTCTCTTCCTTCTCTCTTCCTCCTCTCTCTTCCTCCTCTCTCTTCCTCCTATCTCTTCCTCCTCTCTGTTCCTCCTCTCTCCTCTTCCTCTCTCTACTTCCTCTCTCTTCCTCCTCTTTCCTCTTCCTCTTTCCTCTTCCTCTCTCTTCCTCCTGTCACTTCCTCCTCTCTCTTGTTTCTCTCTCTTCCTCCTCTCTCTTCCTCCACTATCTTCCTCCTCTCTCCTCTTCCTCTCACTTCCTCCTCTCTCTTTCTCCTCTGTCTTACTCCTCTCCCTTCCTCCTGTCTCCTCTTCCTCTCTAATCCTCCTCTCTCTTCCTCCTTTCTCTTCCTAATCCCTATTCTTCCTCCTCTCTCTTCCTCCTCTCTTCTCTTCCTCTCTGTTCCTCGTCTCTCTTTCTCATCTCTCTTCTTCCTCTCTCTTCCTCCTCTCTCCTCTTCCTATCTCTTCCTCCTCTCTCTTCCTCCTCTCTCCTCTTCCTCTCTCTTCTTCCTCTCTCTTCCTCCTCTCTCCTCCTCCTCTCCCCTCTTCCTCTCTCTTCCACCTCTCTCATCCTCCTCTCTCTTCCTCCTCTCTCTTCCTCCTCTCACTTCCTCCTCTCTCTTCCTCCTCTCTCTTCCTCCTCTCTCTTCCTCCTTTCTCTTCCTCCTCTCTTCTCTTCCTCTCTCTTCCTCGTCTCTCTTCCTCATCTCTCTTCTTCCTCTCTCTTCCTCCTCTCTCCTCTTCCTATCTCTTCCTCCTCTTTATTCCACGTCTCTCTTCCTCCTCCCTCTTCCTCGTCTCTCTTCCTCCTCTTTCTTCCTCGTCCTCCTTCCTCCTCTCCCCTCTTCCTCTCTCTTCCACCTCTCTCATCCTCCTCTCTCTTCCTCCTCTCTCTTCCTCCTCTCACTTCCTCCTCTCTCTTCCTCCTCTCTCTTCCTCCTCTCTCTTCCTCCTTTCTCTTCCTCCTCTCTTCTCTTCCTCTCTCTTCCTCGTCTCTCTTCCTCATCTCTCTTCTTCCTCTCTCTTCCTCCTCTCTCCTCTTCCTATCTCTTCCTCCTCTTTATTCCTCGTCTCTCTTCCTCCTCCCTCTTCCTCGCGTCTCTTCCTCCTCTCTCTTCCTCCTCTCTCTTCCTTCTTTCTACTCTTCTCTCTCTTCCTCCTCTCTCTACCGCCTCTCTCCTCTTCCTCTCTCTTCCTCCTCCTCTTCTTCCTCTCTCCTCTTCCTCTCTCTTCATCCTCTCTCTTCCTCCTCTCTCTTCCTCCTCTCTCCTCTTCCCCTCTCTTCATCCTCTTCCTTGCTCCTCTCTCTTCCTCATCTCTCTTCCTCCTCTGTCTTCCTCCTCTCTCTTCCTCCTCTCCCCTCTTCCTCTCTCTTCCACCTCTCTCTTCCACCTCTCTCTTCCTCCTCTCTCTTCCTCCTTTCTCTTCCTCCTCTCTCTCCTCCTCTTTCCTCTTCCTCTCTCTTCCTCCTCTCTCTTCCTCCTCTCTCTTCCTCTTCTCTCCTGTTCCTGACTCTTCCTCCTCTCTCTTCCTCCTCTCTCTTCTTCATCTCTGCTCTTCCTATCTATTCCTCCTCTATCTTCCTCCTCTGTATTCCTCCTCTCCCCTCTTCCTCTCTCTTCCACCTCTCTGTTCCTCCTCTCTCTTCCTCCTTTCTCTTCCTCCTCTCTCTTCCTCCTCTCTCCTCCTCCTCTCCCTTACTCCTCTCTCTTCCTCTTGTCTCTTCCTCCTGTCTCTTCCTCCTCTCTCTTCCTCCTCTCTCTTCCTCCTCTCTCTTCCTCCACTGTCCTCTTCCTCTCTCTTGCTCCTCTCTCTTCCTCATCTCTCTTCCTCCTCTCTCTTCCTCCTCTCTCTTCCTACTATCTCTTCCTCCTCTCTCTTCCTGCTCTCTTCTCTTCCTCTCTCTTCCTCCTGTCTCTTCCTCCTCTCACTTCGTCCTCTCTCTTTCTCCTCTCTCTTCCTCCTCTCTCTTTCTCTCTCTCTTCCTCCTCTCTCCTCTTCCTCTCTCTTCCTCCTCTCTCTTTCTCCTCTCTCGTCCTCCTCTCCCTTCCTGCTCTCTCTTCCTCCTCTCTCTTCCTCCTCTCTGTTCTTCCTCTCTCTTCGTCCTCTCTCTTACTCCTCTCTCTTCCTCCTCTCTCCTCTTCCTCTCTCTTCCTACTCTCTCTTCCTCCTCTCTCTTCCTCCTCTCTCTTCCTCCTCTCTCCTCCTCCTCTCTCTTTCTCCTCTCTCCTCCTACTCTCCCTTCCGGCTCTCTCTTCCTCCTCTCTCTTCCTCCTCTCTGTTCTTCTTCTTTCTTCCTCCTCTCTTCCTCCTCTCTCTTCCTCCTCTCTCCTCTTCCACTTCCTTCCTCCTCTCTCTTCCTCCTCTTTCTTCCTCCTGTCTCTTCCTCCTCTCTCCTCTTCCTCTATCTTCCTCCTCTCTCTTCCTCTTCTCTCCTCTTCCTCTCTCTTCCTCCTCTCTCTTCCTCCACTATCCTCTTCCTCTCTTTTCCTCCTCTCTCTTCCTCCTCTCTATTCCTCCTCTCCCCTCTTCCTCTCTCTTCCACCTCTCTCTTCCTCCTCTCTCCTCCTCCTCTCTCTTCCTCCTGTCTCTTCCTCTTCTCTCTTCCTCCTCTCTCTTCCTCCTGTCCCCTCTTCCTCTCTCTTCCTCCTCACTCTTCCTCCTCTCTCCTCCTCCTCTCTCTTCCTCCTCTCTGCTCCTCCTCTCCCTTCCTCCTCTCTCTTCCTCCTCTCTCTTCCTCCTCTCTCTTCCTCCTCTCCCCTCTTCCTCTCTCTTCCACCTCTCTCTTCCTCGTCTCTCCTCTTCCTCTCTCTTCCTTCTCTCTCTTCCTCCTCTATCCTCTTCCTCTCTCTTCCTCCTCTCTCTTCCTCCTCTCTCCACTTCCTCTCTCTTCCTCGTTTCTCTTCCTCCTCTCTCTTCCTCCTCTCTCTTCCTCTTCTCTCCTCCTCCTCTCTCTTCCTCCTCTCTGCTCCTCCTCTCCCTTCCTGCTCTCTCTTCCTCCTCTCTCTTCCTCCTCTCTGTTCTTCCTCTCTATTCCTCCTCTCTTCCTCCTCTCTCTTCCTCCTCTCTCTTCCTCCTCTCTCTTCCTCTTCTCTCCTCTTCCTCTCTCTTCCTCCTCTCTCTTCCTCCTCTATCCTCTTCCTCTCTTTTCCTCCTTTCTCTTCCTCCTCTCTCTTCCTCCTCTCTCTTCCTCCTCTCCCCTCTTCCTCTCTCTTCCACCTCTCTCTTCCTCCTCTCTCCTCCTCCTCTCTCTTCCTCCTGTCTCTTCCTCTTCTCTCTTCCTCCTCTCTCTTCCTCCTGTCCCCTCTTCCTCCCTCTTCCTCCTCTCTCCTCCTCCTCTCTCTTCCTCCTCTCTGCTCCTCCTCTCCCTTCCTCCTCTCTGTTCCTCCTCTCTCTTCCTCCTCTCCCCTCTTCCTCTCTCTTCCACCTCTCTCTTCCTCGTCTCTCCTCTTCCTCTCTCTTCCTTCTCTCTCTTCCTCCTCTATCCTCTTCCTCTCTCTTCCTCCTCTCTCTTCCTCCTCTCTCCTCTTCCTCTCTCTTCCTCCTTTCTCTTCCTCCTCTCTCTTCCTCCTCTCTCTTCCTCTTCTCTCCTCCTCCTCTCTCTTTCTCCTCTCTCCTCCTCCTCTCCCTTCCTGCTCTCTCTTCCTCCTCTCTCTTCCTCCTCTCTCTTCCGCCTCTCTCTTCCTCCACTCTCCTCTTCCTCTCTCTTGCTCCTCTCTCTTCCTCATGTCTCTTCCTCCTCTCTCTTCCTCCTCTCTCTTCCTCCTATCTCTTCCTCCTCTCTCTTCCTCCTCTCTTCTCTTCCTCTCTTTTACTCCTCTCTCTTCCTCCTCTCTCCTCCTACTCTCCCTTCCTCCTCTCCCTTCCTCCTCTCTCTTCCTCCTTTCTCTTCCTTCACTCTCTTCCTCCTCTTTCCTCTTCCTCTCTCTTCCTCCCCTCTCTTCCTCCCCTCTCTTCCTCCTCTCTCTTCCTCCTGTCACTTCCTCCTCTCTCTTCCTCCTCGCTATTCCTCCTCTTTCCTCTTCCTCTCTCTTCCTCCTATCTCTTCCTCCTCTCTCTTCCTCCTCTCTCTTCCTCCTGTCACTTCCTCCTCTCTCTTCCTCCTGTGACTTCCTCCTCTCTCTTCCTCCTCTCTCTTCATCCTCTCTCCTGTTCCTGTCTCTTCTTCCTCTCTCTTCCTCCTCTCTATTCCTCCTCTCTCTTCCTCCTCTCTCATCCTCCACTCTATTCCTCCTCTCCCCTCTTCCTCTCTCTTCCACCTCGCTCTTCCTCCTCTCTCTTCCTCCTCTCTCTTCCTCCACTCTATTCCTCCTCTCCCCTCTTCCTCTCTCTTCCACCTCGCTCTTCCTCCTCTCTCTTCCTCCTCTCTCTTCCTCCTCTCTCTTCCCCCTCTCTCTTCCTCCTCTCTCTTCCTCGTTTCTCTTCCTCCTCTCTCCTCTTCCTCTCTCTTCCTCCTCTCTCTTCCTCCTCTCTCTTCCTACTCTCTCTTCCTCCTCTCTCTTCCTCCACTCTCCTCTTCCTCTCTCTTGCTCCTCTCTCTTCCTCATCTCTCTTCCTCCTCTCTTCTCCTTCTCTCTCTTCCTACTATCTCTTCCTCCTCTCTCTTCCTCCTCTCTTCTCTTCCTCTCTCTTCCTCCTGTCTCATCCTCCTCTCACTTCGTCCTCTCTCTTCCTCCTCTCTCTTCCTCCTCTCTCTTCTTCCTCCTGTTTCTCCTCTCTCTTCCTCCTCTCTCTTTCTCTCTCTCTTCCTCCTCTCTCCTCTTCCTCTCTCTTCCTCCTCTATCTTTCTCCTCTCTCGTCCTCCTCTCCCTTCCTGCTCTCTCTTCCTCCTCTCTCTTCCTCCTCTCTGTTCTTCTTCTTTCTTCTTCCTCTCTTCCTCCTCTCTCTTCCTCCTCTCTCCTCTTCCACTTCCTTCCTCCTCTCTCTTCCTCCTCTTTCTGCCTCCTGTCTCTTCCTCCTCTATCCTCTTCCTCTCTCTTCCTCCTCTCTCTTCCTTCTATCTCTTTCTCCTCTCTCTTCCTCTTCTCTCCTCTTCCTCTCTCTTCCTCCTCTCTCTTCCTCCACTATCCTCTTCCTCTCTTTTCCTCCTCTCTCTTCCTCCTCTCTATTCCTCCTCTCACTTCGTCCTCTCTTCCTCCTCTCTCTTCCTCCTCTCTCTTCCTCCTCTCCCCTCTTGATCTCTCTTCCACCTCTCTCTTCCTCCTCTCTCCTCCTCCTCTCTCTTCCTCCTGTCTCTTCCTCTTCTCTCTTCCTCCTCTCTCTTCCTCCTGTCCCCTCTTCCTCTCTCTTCCTCCTCTCTCTTCCTCCTCTCTCCTCCTCCTCTCTCTCCTCCTCTCTCCTCCTCCTCTCCCTTCCTGCTCTCTCTTCCTCCTCTCTCTTCCTCCTCTCTGTTCTTCCTCTCTATTCCTCCTCTCTTCCTCCTCTCTCCACTTCCTCTCTCTTCCTCCTCTCTCTTCCTCCTCTCTCTTCCTCCTCTCTCTTCCTCCTCTCTCTTCCTCCTCTCTCCTCTTCCTCTCTCTTCCTCCTCTCTCTTCCTCCTCTCTCTTCCTCCTCTCTCTTCCTCCTCTCTCTTCCTCCTCTCTCCTCTTCCTCTCTCTTCCTCCTCTCTCCTCCTCCTCTCTCTTCCTCCTCTCTCTTCCTCCTCTCTCTTCCTCCTCTCTCTTCCTCTTCTCTCCTCTTCCTCTCTCTTCCTCCTCTCCCCTCTTCCTCTCTCTTCCACATCTCTCTTCCTCGTCTCTCCTCTTCCTCTCTCTTCCTTCTCTCTCTTCCTCCTCTATCCTCTTCCTCTCTCTTCCTCCTCTCTCTTCCTCCTCTCTCCTCTTCCTCTCTCTTCCTCCTTTCTCTTCCTCCTCTCTCTTCCTCCTCTCTCTTCCTCCTCTCTCCTCCTCCTCTCTCTTTCTCCTCTCTCCTCCTCCTCTCCCTTCCTGCTCTCTCTTCCTCCTCTCTCTTCCTCCTCTCTCTTCCGCCTCTCTCTTCCTCCACTCTCCTCTTCCTCTCTCTTGCTCCTCTCTCTTCCTCATGTCTCTTCCTCCTCTCTCTTCCTCCTCTCTCTTCCTCCTCTCTTCTCTTCCTCTCTCTTACTCCTCTCTCTTCCTCCTCTCTCTTCCTCCTCTCTCCTCCTACTCTCCCTTCCTCCTCTCCCTTCCTCCTCTCTCTTCCTCCTTTCTCTTCCTTCACTCTCTTCCTCCTCTTTCCTCTTCCTCTCTCTTCCTCCCCTCTCTTCCTCCCCTCTCTTCCTCCTCGCTATTCCTCCTCTTTCCTCTTCCTCTCTCTTCCTCCTATCTCTTCCTCCTCTCTCTTCCTCCTCTCTCTTCCTCCTGTCACTTCCTCCTCTCTCTTCCTCCTGTGACTTCCTCCTCTCTCTTCCTCCTCTCTCTTCCTCCTCTCTCTTCCTCCTCTCTTCTCTTCCTCTCTCTTACTCCTCTCTCTTCCTCCTCTCTCTTCCTCCTCTCTCCTCCTACTCTCCCTTCCTCCTCTCCCTTCCTCCTCTCTCTTCCTCCTTTCTCTTCCTTCACTCTCTTCCTCCTCTTTCCTCTTCCTCTCTCTTCCTCCCCTCTCTTCCTCCCCTCTCTTCCTCCTCTCTCTTCCTCCTGTCACTTCCTCCTCTCTCTTCCTCCTCGCTATTCCTCCTCTTTCCTCTTCCTCTCTCTTCCTCCTATCTCTTCCTCCTCTCTCTTCCTCCTCTCTCTTCCTCCTGTCACTTCCTCCTCTCTCTTCCTCCTGTGACTTCCTCCTCTCTCTTCCTCCTCTCTCTTCCTCCTCTCTCCTGTTCCTGTCTCTTCTTCCTCTCTCTTCCTCCTCTCTATTCCTCCTCTCTCTTCCTCCTCTCTCATCCTCCTCTCCCCTCTTCCTGTCTCTTCCACGTCTCTCTTCCTCCTCTCTCTTCCTCCACTCTATTCCTACTCTCCCCTCTTCCTCTCTCTTCCTCCTCTCTCTTCCTCCTCTCTCCTCTTCCTCTCTCTTCCTCCTTTCTCTTCCTCCTCTCTCTTCCTCCTCTCTCCTCCTCCTCTCCCTTCCTCCTCTCTCTTCCTCCTCTCTCTTTCTCCTCTCTCCTCTTCCTCTCTATTCCTCCTCTCTATTCCTCCTCTCTATTCCTCCTCTCCCCTCTTCCTCTCTCTTCCACCTCTCTCTTCCTCCTCTCTCTTCCTCCATTCTCTTCCTCCTCTCTCTTCCTCCTGTCACTTCCTCCTCTCTCTTTCTCCTGTGACTTCCTCCTCTCTCTTCCTCCTCTCTCATCCTCCTCTCCCCTCTTCCTGTCTCTTCAACGTCTCTCTTCCTCCTCTCTCTTCCTCCACTCTATTCCTCCTCTCCCCTCTTCCTTCTCTTCCACCTCTGTCTTACTCCTACCTCTTTTTCCTCTCTCTTCCTCCTCTTTCTTCTTCCTCTCTCTTCCTCCTCTCACTTCCTCCTCTCTCTTCCTTCTCTCTCTTCCTCCTATCTCTTCCTCCTTTCTCATCCTTCTCTTCCCTCTTCCTCTCTCGTCCACCTCTCTCTTCCTAATGTCTCTTCCTCCTCTCTCTTCCTCCTCTCCCCTATTCCTCTCTCTTCCACTTCTCTCTTCCTCCTCTCTCTTCCTCCTTTACCTTCCTTCACTCTCTTCCTCCTCTTTCCTCTTCCTCTCTCTTCCTCCTCTCTCTTCCTCCCCTCTCTTTCCTCTCTCTTCCTCCTGTCACTTCCTCCTCTCTCTTCCTCCTGTGACTTCCTCCTCTCTCTTCCTCCTCTCTCTTCATCCTCTCTCCTGTTCCTGTCTCTTCTTCCTCTCTCTTCCTCCTCTCTATTCCTCCTCTCTCTTCCTCCTCTCTCATCCTCCTCTCCCCTCTTCCTGTCTCTTCCACGTCTCTCTTCCTCCTCTCTCTTCCTCCACTCTATTCCTCCTCTCCCCTCTTCCTCTCTCTTCCACCTCGCTCTTCCTCCTCTCTCTTCCTCCTCTCTCTTCCCCCTCTCTCTTCCTCCTCTCTCTTCCTCGTTTCTCTTCCTCCTCTCTCCTCTTCCTCTCTCTTCCTCCTCTCTCTTCCTCCTCTCTCTTCCTACTCTCTCTTCCTCCTCTCTCTTCCTCCACTCTCCTCTTCCTCTCTCTTGCTCCTCTCTCTTCCTCATCTCTCTTCCTCCTCTCTTCTCCTCCTCTCTCTTCCTACTATCTCTTCCTCCTCTCTCTTCCTCCTCTCTTCTCTTCCTCTCTCTTCCTCCTGTCTCATCCTCCTCTCACTTCGTCCTCTCTCTTCCTCCTCTCTCTTCCTCCTCTCTCTTCTTCCTCCTGTTTCTCCTCTCTCTTCCTCCTCTCTCTTTCTCTCTCTCTTCCTCCTCTCTCCTCTTCCTCTCTCTTCCTCCTCTCTCTTTCTCCTCTCTCGTCCTCCTCTCCCTTCCTGCTCTCTCTTCCTCCTCTCTCTTCCTCCTCTCTGTTCTTCTTCTTTCTTCTTCCTCTCTTCCTCCTCTCTCTTCCTCCTCTCTCCTCTTCCACTTCCTTCCTCCTCTCTCTTCCTCCTCTTTCTGCCTCCTGTCTCTTCCTCCTCTCTCCTCTTCCTCTCTCTTCCTCCTCTCTCTTCCTTCTATCTCTTTCTCCTCTCTCTTCCTCTTCTCTCCTCTTCCTCTCTCTTCCTGTTCTCTCTTCCTCCACTATCCTCTTCCTCTCTTTTCCTCCTCTCTCTTCCTCCTCTCTATTCCTCCTCTCACTTCGTCCTCTCTTCCTCCTCTCTCTTCCTCCTCTCTCTTCCTCCTCTCCCCTCTTGATCTCTCTACCACCTCTCTCTTCCTCCTCTCTCCTCCTCCTCTCTCTTCCTCTTTTCTCTTCCTCTTCTCTCTTCCTCCTCTCTCTTCCTCCTGTCCCCTCTTCCTCTCTCTTCCTCCTCTCTCTTCCTCCTCTCTGCTCCTCCTCTCCCTTCCTCCTCTCTCTTCCTCCTCTCTCTTCCTCCTCTCTCTTCCTCCTCTCCCCTCTTCCTCTCTCTTCCACCTCTCTCTTCCTCGTCTCTCCTCTTCCTCTCTTTTCCTTCTCTCTCTTCCTCCTCTATCCTCTTCCTCTCTCTTCCTCCTCTCTCTTCCTCCTCTCTCCACTTCCTCTCTCTTCCTCCTTTCTCTTGATCCTCTCTCTTCCTCCTCTCTCTTCCTCTTCTCTCCTCTTCCTCTCTCTTCCACCTCTCTCTTCCTCCTCTCTCCTCCTCCTCTCTCTTCCTCCTCTCTCTTCCTCGTCTATCTTCCTCCTCTCTCTTCCTCCTCTCTCTTCCTCCCTCTTCCTCCTCTCTCTTCCTGCTCTCTCCTCCTCCTCTCTCTTCCTCCTCTCTGCTCCTCCTATCCCTTCCTCCTCTCTGTTCCTCCTCTCTCTTTCTCCTCTCCCCTCTTCCTCTCTCTTCCACCTCTCTCTTCCTCGTCTCTTCTCTTCCTCTCTCTTCCTTCTCTCTATTCCTCCTCTATCCTCTTCCTCTCTCTTCCTCCTCTCTCTTCCTCCTCTCTCCTCTTCCTCTCTCTTCCTCCTTTCTCTTCCTCCTCTCTCTTCCTCCTCTCTCTTCCTCCTCTCTCCTCCTCCTCTCTCTTTCTCCTCTCTCGTCCTCCTCTCCCTTCCTGCTCTCTCTTCCTCCTCTCTCTTCCTCCTCTCTGTTCTTCCTCTCTCTTCGTCCTCTCTCTTACTCCTCTCTTTTCCTCCTCTCTCCTCTTCCTCTCTCTTCCTACTCTCCCTTCCTGCTCTCTCTTCCTCCTCTCTCTTCCTCCTCTCTGTTCTTCTTCTTTCTTCTTCCTCTCTTCCTCCTCTCTCTTCCTCCTCTCTCCTCTTCCACTTCCTTCCTCCTCTCTCTTCCTCCTCTTTCTGCCTCCTGTCTCTTCCTCCTCTCTCCTCTTCCTCTCTCTTCCTCCTCTCTCTTCCTTCTATCTCTTTCTCCTCTCTCTTCCTCTTCTCTCCTCTTCCTCTCTCTTCCTCCTCTCTCTTCCTCCACTATCCTCTTCCTCTCTTTTCCTCCTCTCTCTTCCTCCTCTCTATTCCTCCTCTCACTTCGTCCTCTCTTCCTCCTCTCTCTTCCTCCTCTCTCTTCCTCCTCTCTCTTCCTCCTCTCCCCTCTTGATCTCTCTTCCACCTCTCTCTTCCTCCTCTCTCCTCCTCCTCTCTCTTCCTCCTGTCTCTTCCTCTTCTCTCTTCCTCCTCTCTCTTCCTCCTGTCCCCTCTTCCTCTCTCTTCCTCCTCTCTCTTCCTCCTCTCTGCTCCTCCTCTCCCTTCCTCCTCTCTCTTCCTCCTCTCTATTCCTCCTCTCTCTTCCTCCTCTCCCCTCTTCCTCTCTCTTCCACCTCTCTCTTCCTCGTCTCTCCTCTTCCTCTCTCTTCCTTCTCTCTCTTCCTCCTCTATCCTCTTCCTCTCTCTTCCTCCTCTCTCTTCCTCCTCTCTCCACTTCCTCTCTCTTCCTCCTTTCTCTTGATCCTCTCTCTTCCTCCTCTCTCTTCCTCTTCTCTCCTCTTCCTCTCTCTTCCACCTCTCTCTTCCTCCTCTCTCCTCCTCCTCTCTCTTCCTCCTGTCTCTTCCTCTTCTCTCTTCCTCCTCTCTCTTCCTCCTGTCCCCTCTTCCTCCCTCTTCCTCCTCTCTCTTCCTCCTCTCTCCTCCTCCTCTCTCTTCCTCCTCTCTGCTCCTCCTATCCCTTCCTCCTCTCTGTTCCTGCTCTCTCTTTCTCCTCTCCCCTCTTCCTCTCTCTTCCACCTCTCTCTTCCTCGTCTCTTCTCTTCCTCTCTCTTCCTTCTCTCTCTTCCTCCTCTATCCTCTTCCTCTCTCTTCCTCCTCTCTCTTCCTCCTCTCTCCTATTCCTCTCTCTTCCTCCTTTCTCTTCCTCCTCTCTCTTCCTCCTCTCTCTTCCTCCTCTCTCCTCCTCCTCTCTCTTTCTCCTCTCTCGTCCTCCTCTCCCTTCCTGGTCTCTCTTCCTCCTCTCTCTTCCTCCTCTCTGTTCTTCCTCTCTCTTCGTCCTCTCTCTTACTCCTCTCTTTTCCTCCTCTCTCCTCTTCCTCTCTCTTCCTACTCTCCCTTCCTGCTCTCTCTTCCTCCTCTCTCTTCCTCCTCTCTGTTCTTCTTCTTTCTTCTTCCTCTCTTCCTCCTCTCTCTTCCTCCTCTCTCCTCTTCCACTTCCTTCCTCCTCTCTCTTCCTCCTCTTTCTGCCTCCTGTCTCTTCCTCCTCTCTCCTCTTCCTCTCTCTTCCTCCTCTCTCTTCCTTCTATCTCTTTCTCCTCTCTCTTCCTCTTCTCTCCTCTTCCTCTCTCTTCCTCCTCTCTCTTCCTCCACTATCCTCTTCCTCTCTTTTCCTCCTCTCTCTTCCTCCTCTCTATTCCTCCTCTCACTTCGTCCTCTCTTCCTCCTCTCTCTTCCTCCTCTCTCTTCCTCCTCTCTCTTCCTCCTCTCCCCTCTTGATCTCTCTTCCACCTCTCTCTTCCTCCTCTCTCCTCCTCCTCTCTCTTCCTCCTGTCTCTTCCTCTTCTCTCTTCCTCCTCTCTCTTCCTCCTGTCCCCTCTTCCTCTCTCTTCCTCCTCTCTCTTCCTCCTCTCTGCTCCTCCTCTCCCTTCCTCCTCTCTCTTCCTCCTCTCTCTTCCTCCTTTCTCTTCCTCCTCTCCCCTCTTCCTCTCTCTTCCACCTCTCTCTTCCTCGTCTCTCTTCTTCCTCTCTCTTCCTTCTCTCTCTTCCTCCTCTATCCTCTTCCTCTCTCTTCCTCCTCTCTCTTCCTCCTCTCTCCACTTCCTCTCTCTTCCTCCTTTCTCTTGATCCTCTCTCTTCCTCCTCTCTCTTCCTCTTCTCTCCTCTTCCTCTCTCTTCCACCTCTCTCTTCCTCCTCTCTCCTCCTCCTCTCTCTTCCTCCTGTCTCTTCCTCTTCTCTCTTCCTCCTCTCTCTTCCTCCTGTCCCCTCTTCCTCCCTCTTCCTCCTCTCTCTTCCTCCTATCTCCTCCTCCTCTCTCTTCCTCCTCTCTGCTCCTCCTATCCCTTCCTCCTCTCTGTTCCTCCTCTCTCTTTCTCCTCTCCCCTCTTCCTCTCTCTTCCACCTCTCTCTTCCTCGTCTCTTCTCTTCCTCTCTCTTCCTTCTCTCTCTTCCTCCTCTATCCTCTTCCTCTCTCTTCCTCCTCTCTCTTCCTCCTCTCTCCTCTTCCTCTCTCTTCCTCCTTTCTCTTCCTCCTCTCTCTTCCTCCTCTCTCTTCCTCCTCTCTCCTCCTCCTCTCTCTTTCTCCTCTCTCCTCCTCCTCTCCCTTCCTGCTCTCTCTTCCTCCTCTCTCTTCCTCCTCTCTCTTCCGCCTCTCTCTTCCTCCACTCTCCTCTTCCTCTCTCTTGCTCCTGTCTCTTCCTCATGTCTCTTCCTCCTCTCTCTTCCTCCTCTCTCTTCTTCCTATCTCTTCCTCCTCTCTCTTCCTCCTCTCTTCTCTTCGTCTCTCTTACTCCTCTCTCTTCCTCCTCTCTCTTCCTCCTCTCTCCTCCTACTCTCCCTTCCTCCTCTCCCTTCCTCCTCTCTCTTCCTCCTCTCTCTTCCTCCTCTCTCTTCCTCCTCTCCCCTCTTCCCCTCTCTTCCACCTCTCTCTTCCTCGTCTCTCCTCTTCCTCTCTCTTCCTCCTCTCTCTTCCTCCTCTATCCTCTTCCTCTCTCTTCCTCCTCTCTCTTCCTCCTCTCTCCTCTTCCTCTCTCTTCCTCCTCTCTCTTCCTCCTCTCTCTTCCTCCTCTCTCTTCCTACTCTCTCCTCTTCCTCTCTCTTTCTCCTCTCTCTTCCTCCTCTCTCTTCCTCCTCTCTCTTCCTCCTCTCTCCTCCTCCTCTCTCTTCCTCCTCTCTACTCCTCCTCTCCCTTCCTCCTCTCTCTTCCTCCTCTCTATTCCTCCTCTCTCCTCTTCCTCTCTCTTTCTCCTCTCTCTTCCTCCTCTCTCTTACTCCTCTCTCTTCCTCCTCTCTGCTCCTCCTCTCTCTTCCTCCTCTCTCTTCCTTCTATCTCTTCCTCCTCTCTCTTCCTCTTCTCTCCTCTTCCTCTCTCTTCCTCCTCTCTCTTCCTCCTCTATCCTCTTCCTCTCTTTTCCTCCTCTCTCTTCCTCCTCTCTATTCCTCCTCTCACTTCCTCCTCTCCCCTCTTCCTCTCTCTTCCACCTCTCTCTTCCTCCTCTCTCCTCCTCCTCTCTCTTCCTCCTGTCTCTTCCTCTTCTCTCTTCCTCCTCTCTCTTCCTCCTGTCCCCTCATCCTCTCTCTTCCTCCTCTCTCTTCCTCCTCTCTCCTCCTCCTCTCTCTTCCTCCTCTCTGCTCCTCCTCTCCCTTCCTCCTCTCTCTTCCTCCTCTCTCTTCCTCCTCTCTCTTCCTCCACTCTCTTCCTCCTCTCCCCTCTTGCTCTCTCTTCCACCTCTCTCTTCCTCGTCTCTCCTCCTCCTCTCTCTTCCTTCTCTCTCTTCCTCCTCTATCCTCTTCCTCTCTCTTCCTCCTCTCTCTTCCTCCTCTCTCCTCTTCCTCTCTCTTCCTCCTTTCTCTTCCCCCTCTCTCTTCCTCCTCTCTCTTCCTCCTCTCTCCTCCTCCTCTCTCTTTCTCCTCTCTCCTCCTCCTCTCCCTAACTGCTCTCTCTTCCTCCTCTCTCTTCCTCCTCTCTCTTCCTCATGTCTCTTCCTCCTCTCTCTTCCTCCTCTCTCTTCCTCCTATCTCTTCCTCCTCTCTCTTCCTCCTCTCTTCTCTTCCTCTCTCTTCCTCCTCTCTCTTCCTCCTCTCTCTTCCTCCTCTCTCCTCCTCCTCTCCCTTCCTCCTCTCCCTTCCTCCTCTCTCTTCCTCCTCTCTCTTCCTCCTCTCTCTTCCTCCTCTCCCCTCTTCCCCTCTCTTCCACCTCTCTCTTCCTCGTCTCTCCTCTTCCTCTCTCTTCCTCCTCTCTCTTCCTCCTCTCTGTTCTTCTTCTTTCTTCTTCCTCTCTTCCTCCTCTCTCTTCCTCCTCTCTCCTCTTCCACTTCCTTCCTCCTCTCTCTTCCTCCTCTTTCTGCCTCCTGTATCTTCCTCCTCTCTCCTCTTCCTCTCTCTTCCTCCTCTCTCTTCCTTCTATCTCTTTCTCCTCTCTCTTCCTCTTCTCTCCTCTTCCTCTCTCTTCCTCCTCTCTCTTCCTCCACTATCCTCTTCCTCTCTTTTCCTCCTCTCTCTTCCTCCTCTCTATTCCTCCTCTCACTTCGTCCTCTCTTCCTCCTCTCTCTTCCTCCTCTCTCTTCCACCTCTCTGCTCCTCCTCTCCCTTCCTCCTCTCTCTTCCTCCTCTCTCTTCCTCCTCTCTCTTCCTCCTCCCCCTCTTCCTCTCTCTTCCACCTCTCTCTTCCTCGTCTCTCCTCTTCCTCTCTCTTCCTTCTCTCTCTTCCTCCTCTATCCTCTTCCTCTCTCTTCCTCCTCTCTCTTCCTCCTCTCTCCACTTCCTCTCTCTTCCTCCTTTCTCTTGATCCTCTCTCTTCCTCCTCTCTCTTCCTCTTCTCTCCTCCTCCTCTCTCTTCCTCCTCTCTGCTCCTCCTCTCCCTTCCTCCTCTCTCTTCCTCCTCTCTCTTCCTCCACTCTCCTCTTACTCTCTCTTGCTCCTCTCTCTTCCTCATGTCTCTTCCTCCTCTCTCTTCCTCCTCTCTCTTCCTCCTCTCTCTTCCTCCTCTCTCCTCTTCCTTTCTCTTCCTCCTCTCTCTTCCTCCTCTCTCCTCCTCCTCTCTCTTCCTCCTCTCTCCTCCTCCTCTCTCTTCCTCCTCTCTCCTCCTCCTCTCCCTTCCTGCTCTCTCTTCCTCCTCTCTCTTCCTCCTCTCTCTTCCTCCTCTCTCTTCCTCCTCTCTCTTCCTCCTCTCTCCTCCTACTCTCCCTTCCTCCTCTCCCTTCTTCCTCTCTCTTCCTCCTTTCTCTTCCTTCACTCTCTTCCTCCTCTTTCCTCTTCCTCTCTCTTCCTCCCCTCTCTTCCTCCCCTCTCTTCCTCCTCTCTCTTCCTCCTGTCACTTCCTCCTCTCTCTTCCTCCTCGCTATTCCTCCTCTTTCCTCTTCCTCTCTCTTCCTCCTATCTCTTCCTCCTATCTCTTCCTCCTCTCTCTTCCTCCTGTCACTTCCTCCTCTCTCTTCCTCCTGTGACTTCCTCCTCTCTCTTCCTCCTCTCTCTTCCTCCTCTCTCCTGTTCCTGTCTCTTCTTCCTCTCTCTTCCTCCTCTCTATTCCTCCTCTCTCTTCCTCCTCTCTCATCCTCCTCTCCCCTCTTCCTGTCTCTTCCACGTCTCTCTTCCTCCTCTCTCTTCCTCCACTCTATTCCTCCTCTCCCCTCTTCCTCTCTCTTCCTCCTCTCTCTTCCTCCTCTCTCCTCTTCCTCTCTCTTCCTCCTTTCTCTTCCTCCTCTCTCTTCCTCCTCTCTCCTCCTCCTCTCCCTTCATCCTCTCTCTTCCTCCTCTCTCTTTCTCCTCTCTCCTCTTCCTCTCTATTCCTCCTCTCTATTCCTCCTCTCTATTCCTCCTCTCCCCTCTTCCTCTCTCTTCCACCACTCTCTTCCTCCTCTCTCTTCCTCCATTCTCTTCCTCCTCTCTCTTCCTCCTGTCACTTCCTCCTCTCTCTTTCTCCTGTGACTTCCTCCTCTCTCTTCCTCCTCTCTCATCCTCCTCTCCCCTCTTCCTGTCTCTTCAACTTCTCTCTTCCTCCTCTCTCTTCCTCCACTCTATTCCTCCTCTCCCCTCTTCCTTCTCTTCCACCTCTGTCTTACTCCTACCTCTTTTTCCTCTCTCTTCCTCCTCTTTCTTCTTCCTCTCTCTTCCTCCTCTCACTTCCTCCTCTCTCTTCCTCCTCTCTCTTCCTCCTATCTCTTCCTCCTTTCTCATCCTTCTCTTCCCTCTTCCTCTCTCGTCCACCTCTCTCTTCCTAATGTCTCTTCCTCCTCTCTCTTCCTCCTCTCCCCTATTCCTCTCTCTTCCACTTCTCTCTTCCTCCTCTCTCTTCCTCCTTTACCTTCCTTCACTCTCTTCCTCCTCTTTCCTCTTCCACTCTCTTCCTCCTCTCTATTCCTCCCCTCTCTTTCCTCTCTCTTCATCCTGTCACTTCCTCCTCTCTCTTCCTCCTCTCTCTTCCTCCTCTCTCTTCCTCTTCTCTCCTCTTCCTCTCTCTTCCTCCTCTCTCTTCCTCCTCTATCCTCTTCCTCTCTTTTCCTCCTCTCTCTTCCTCCTCTCTCTTCCTCCTCTCTCTTCCTCCTCTCCCCTCTTCCTCTCTCTTCCACCTCTCTCTTCCTCCTCTCTCCTCCTCCTCTCTCTTCCTCCTGTCTCTTCCTCTTCTCTCTTCCTCCTCTCTCTTCCTCCTGTCCCCTCTTCCTCCCTCTTCCTCCTCTCTCTTCCTCCTCTCTCCTCCTCCTCTCTCTTTCTCCTCTCTGCTCCTCCTATCCCTTCCTCCTCTCTGTTCCTCCTCTCTCTTTCTCCTCTCCCCTCTTCCTCTCTCTTCCACCTCTCTCTTCCTCGTCTCTTCTCTTCCTCTCTCTTCCTTCTCTCTCTTCCTCCTCTATCCTCTTCCTCTCTCTTCCTCCTCTCTCTTCCTCCTCTCTCCTCTTCCTCTCTCTTCCTCCTTTCTCTTCCTCCTCTCTCTTCCTCCTCTCTCTTCCTCCTCTCTCCTCCTCCTCTCTCTTCCTCCTCTCTCCTCCTCCTCTCCCTTCCTGCTCTCTCTTCCTCCTCTCTCTTCCTCCTCTCTCTTCCGCCTCTCTCTTCCTCCACTCTCCTCTTCCTCTCTCTTGCTCCTCTCTCTTCCTCATGTCTCTTCCTCCTCTCTCTTCCTCCTCTCTCTTCCTCCTATCTCTTCCTCCTCTCTCTTCCTCCTCTCTTCTCTTCGTCTCTCTTACTCCTCTCTCTTCCTCCTCTCTCTTCCTCCTCTCTCCTCCTACTCTCCCTTCCTCCTCTCCCTTCCTCCTCTCTCTTCCTCCTGTCTCTTCCTCCTCTCTCTTCCTCCTCTCCCCTCTTCCCCTCTCTTCCACCTCTCTCTTCCTCGTCTCTCCTCTTCCTCTCTCTTCCTCCTCTCTCTTCCTCCTCTATCCTCTTCCTCTCTCTTCCTCCTCTGTCTTCCTCCTCTCTCCTCTTCCTCTCTCTTCCTCCTCTCTCTTCCTCCTCTCTCTTCCTCCTCTCTCTTCCTACTCTCTCCTCTTCCTCTCTCTTTCTCCTCTCTCTTGCTCCTCTCTCTTCCTCATGTCTCTTCCTCCTCTCTCCTCCTCCTCTCTCTTCCTCCTCTCTCCTCCTCCTCTCCCTTCCTCCTCTCTCTTCCTCCTCTCTATTCCTCCTCTCTCCTCTTCCTCTCTCTTCCTCCTCTCTCTTCCTCCTCTCTCTTACTCCTCTCTCTTCCTCCTCTCTGCTCCTCCTCTCTCTTCCTCCTCTCTCTTCCTTCTATCTCTTCCTCCTCTCTCTTCCTCTTCTCTCCTCTTCCTCTCTCTTCCTCCTCTCTCTTCCTCCTCTATCCTCTTCCTCTCTTTTCCTCCTCTCTCTTCCTCCTCTCTATTCCTCCTCTCACTTCCTCCTCTCCCCTCTTCCTCTCTCTTCCACCTCTCTCTTCCTCCTCTCTCCTCCTCCTCTCTCTTCCTCCTGTCTCTTCCTCTTCTCTCTTCCTCCTCTCTCTTCCTCCTGTCCCCTCTTCCTCTCTCTATCTCCTCTCTCTTCCTCCACTCTCCTCCTCCTCTCTCTTCCTCCTCTCTGCTCCTCCTCTCCCTTCCTCCTCTCTCTTCCTCCTCTCTCTTCCTCCTCTCTCTTCCTCCACTCTCTTCCTCCTCTCCCCTCTTCCTCTCTCTTCCACCTCTCTCTTCCTCGTCTCTCCTCCTCCTCTCTCTTTCTTCTCTCTCTTCCTCCTCTATCCTCTTCCTCTCTCTTCCTCCTCTCTCTTCCTCCTCTCTCCTCTTCCTCTCTCTTCCTCCTCTCTCTTCCTCCTCTCTCTTCCTCCTCTCTCTTCCTCCTCTCTCCTCCTCCTCTCTCTTTCTCCTCTCTCCTCCTCCTCTCCCTAACTGCTCTCTCTTCCTCCTCTCTCTTCCTCCTCTCTCTTCCTCATGTCTCTTCCTCCTCTCTCTTCCTCCTCTCTCTTCCTCCTATCTCTTCCTCCTCTCTCTGCCTCCTCTCTTCTCTTCCTCTCTCTTACTCCTCTCTCTTCCTCCTCTCTCTTCCTCCTCTCTCCTCCTCCTCTCCCTTCCTCCTCTCCCTTCCTCCTCTCTCTTCCTCCTCTCTCTTCCTCCTCTCTCTTCCTCCTCTCCCCTCTTCCCCTCTCTTCCATCTCTCTCTTCCTCGTCTCTCCTCTTCCTCTCTCTTCCTCCTCTCTCTTCCTCCTCTATCCTCTTCCTCTCTCTTCCTCCTCTCTCTTCCTCCTCTCTCTTCCTCCTCTCTCTTCCTACTCTCTCCTCTTCCTCTCTCTTCCTCCTCTCTCTTCCTCCTATCTCTTCCTCCTCTCTCTTCCTCCTCTATCCTCTTCCTCTCCCTTCCTCCTCTCTCTTCCTCCTCTCTCTTCCTCTTCTCTCTTCCTCCTCTCTTTTCTTCCTCTCTCTTCCTCCTCTCTCTTCCTCCTCTCTCTTCCTCCTCTCTCTTCCTACTCTCTCCTCTTCCTCTCTCTTCCTCCTCTCTGTTCCTCCTATCTCTTCCTCCTCTCTCTTCCTCCTCTATCCTCTTCCTCTCTCTTCCCCCTCTCTCTTCCTCCTCTCTCTTCCTCCTCTCACCTCTTCCTCTCTCTTGCACCTCTCTCTTCCTTCTCTCTCTTCCTCCTCTCTCTTGCTCCTCTCTCTTCCTCTTCTCTCCTCTTCCTCTCTCTTCCTCCTGTCTCTTCCCCCTATCTCTTCCTCCTCTCTCTTCCTCGTCTCTCCTCTTCCTCTCTCTTCCTCCTCTCTCTTCCTCCTCTATCCTCTTCCTCTCTCTTCCTCCTCTCTCTTCCTCATCTATCTTCCTCTTCTCTCCTCCTCCTCTCTCTTCCTCCTCTCTGCTCCTCCTCTCCCTTCCTCCTCGATCTTCCTCCTCTCTCTTCCTCCTCTCTCTTCCTCCTCTCTCGTCCTCCTCTCCACTCTTCCTCTCTCTTCCACCTCTCTCTTCCTCGTCTCTCCTCTTCCTCTCTCTTCCTCCTCTATCTTATTCCTCTCTCTTCCCCCTCTCTCTTCCTCCTCTCTCTTCCTCCTCTCCCCTCTTCCTCTCTCTTCCACCTCTCTCTTCCCCCTATCTCTTCCTCCTCTCTCTTGCTCCTCTCTCTTCCTCCTCTCTCCTCTTACTCTCTCTTCCTCCTGTCTCTTCCTCCTATCTCTTCCTCCTCTCTCTTCCTCCACTCTGCTCTTCCTCTCTCTTGCTCCTCACTCTTCCTCATATCTCTTCCTCCTCTCTCTTCCTCCTCTCTCTTCCTCCTCTCTCTTCCTCCTATCTCTTCCTCCTCTCTCTTCCTCCTCTCTTCTCTTCCTCTCTCTTACTCCTCTCTCTTCCTCCTCTCTCCTCCTCCTCTCTCTTCCTCCTCTCACTTCCTCCTCGTTCTTCCTCCTCTCACTTCCTCCTCTCTCTTCCTCCTCTCTCTTCCTCCTCTCTCTTCCTCCTCTCTCTTCCTTCTATCTCTTCCTCGTCTCTCCTCTTCCTCTCTCTTCCTGCTCTGTCTTCCTCCTCAATCATCTTCCTCTCTCTTCCTCCTCTCTCTTCCTCCTCTCACTTCGTCCTCTCTCTTCTTCCTCTCTCTTCCTCCTCTCTCTTTCTCTCTCTCTTCCTCCTCTCTCCTCTTCCTTTCTCTTCCTCCTCTCTCTTCTTCCTCTCTCTTCCTCCTCTCTCTTCCTCCTCTCTCCTCCTCCTCTCTCTTCTTCCTCTCTGCTCCTCCTCTCTCTTCCTCCTCTCTCTTCCTCCTCTCTCTTCCTCCTCTCTCTTCCTCCTCTCCCCTCTTACTCTCTCTTCCACCTCTCTCTTCCTCGTCTCTCCTCTTCCTCTCTCTTCCTCCTCTCTCTTCCTCCTCTCTCCTCTTCCTCTCTCTTCCTCCTCTCTCTTCCTCCTCTCTCCTCCTCCTCTCTCTTCCTCCTCTCACTTCATCCTCGTTCTTCCTCCTCTGACTTCCTCCTCTCTCTTCCTCCTCTCTCTTCCTCCACTATCTTCCTCCTCTCTCTTCCTCCTCTCTCTTCCTCATCTCTGCTCTTCCTCTCTCTTCCTCCTCTCTCTTCCTCCTATCTCTTCCTCCTCTCTCTTCCTCGCCTCTCCTCATCCTCTCTCTTCCTGCTCTGTCTTTCTCCTCAATCCTCTTCCTCTCTCTTCCTCCTCTCTCTTCCTCCTCTCACTTCGTCCTCTCTCTTCCTCCTCTCTCTTCCTCCACTCTCTTTCTCTCTCTCTTCCTCCTCTCTCCTCTTCCTCTCTCTTCTTCCTCTCTCTTCCTCCTCTCTCTTCCTCCTCTCTTTTCTTCCTCTCTCTTCCTCCTCTCTCTTCCTCCTCTCTCCTCCTCCTCTCTCTTCTTCCTCTCTGCTTCTCCTCTCCCTTCCTCCTCTCTCTTCCTCCTCTCTCTTCCTCCTCTCTCTTCCTCCTCTCCCTTCTTCCTCTCTCTTCCACCTCTCTCTTCCTCGTCTGTCCTCTTCCTCTCTCTTCCTCCTCTCTCTTCCTCCTCTATCCTCTTCCTCTCTCTTCCTCCTCTCTCTTCCTCCTCCCTCCTCTTCCTCTCTCTTCCTCCTCTCTCTTCCTCCTCTCTCTTCCTCCTCTCTCTTCCTCCTCTCTCCTCTTCCTCTCTCTTCCTCCTCTCTCTTCCTCCTCTCTCTTCCTCCTATCTCTTCGTCCTCTCTCTTCCTCGTCTCTCCTCTTCCTATCTCTTCCTCCTCTCTCTTCCTCCTCTATCCTCTTCCTCTCTCTTCCTCCTCCCTCTTCCTCCTCTCCCTTCCTCCTCGATCTTCCTCCTCTCTCTTCCTCCTCTCTCTTCCTCCTCTCTCCTCTTCCTCTCTCTTCACCATTTCTCTTCCTCCTCCCTCTTCCTCCTCTCCCCTTTTCCTCTCTCTTCCACCTCTCTCTTCCTCCTCTCTCTTCCTCCTCTCTCTTGCTCCTCTCTCTTCCTCCTCTCTCCTCTTCCTCTCTCTTCCTCCTTTCTCTTCCTCCTATCTCTTCCTCCTCTCTCTTCCTCCACTCTCTTCTTCCTCTCTCTTGCTCCTCTCTCTTCCTCATGTCTCTTCCTCCTCTCTCTTCCTCCTCTCCGTTCCGCATATCTCTTCCTCCTCTCTTCCTCCTCTCCCTTCCTCCTCGATCTTCCTCCTCTCTCATCCTCCTCTCTCTTCCTCCTCTCTCTTCCTCCTCTCTCCTCTTCCTCTCTCTTCCTCCTCTCTCTTCCTCCTCTCTCCTCTTCCTCTCTCTTCCTCCTCTCTCTTCCTCCTCTCTCCTCCTCCTCTCTCTTCTCCTCTCACATCATCCTCGTTCTTCCTCCTCTGACTTCCTCCTCTCTCTTCCTCCTCTCTCTTCCTCCTCTCTCTTCCTCCTCTCTCTTCCTCGTCTCTCCTCATCCTCTCTCTTCCTGCTCTGTCATCCTCCTCAATCCTCTTCCTCTCTCTTCCTCCTCTCTCTTCCTCCTCTCACTTCGTCCTCTCTCTTCCTCCTCTCTCTTCCTCCACTCACTTTCTCTCTCTCTTCCTCCTCTCTCCTCTTCCTCTCTCTTCATCCTCTCTCTTGCTCCTCTCTCTTCCTCCTCTATCTTCCTCTTCTCTCTTCCTCCTCTCTCTTCCTCCTCTCTCTTCCTCCTCTCTCTTCCTCCTCTCTATTCCTCCTCTCTCTTCCTCCTCTCCCCTCTTCCTCTCTCTTCCACCTCTCTCTTCCTCGTCTCTCCTCTTCCTCTCTCTTCCTCCTCTCTCTTCCTCCTCTATCCTCTTCCTCTCTCTTCCTCCTCTCTCTTCCTCCTCCCTCCTCTTCCTCTCTCTTCCTCCTCTCTCTTCCTCCTCTCTCTTCCTCCTCTCTCTTCCTCCTCTATCCTCTTCCTCTCTCTTCCTCCTCTCTCTTCCTCCTCTCTCTTCCTCCTCTCTCTTCCTCCTCTCTCCTCCTCCTCTCTCTTCCTCCTCTCTGCTCCTCCTCTCCCTTCCTCCTCGATCTTCCTCCTCTCTCTTCCTCCTCTGTCTTCCTCCTCTCTCGTCCTCCTCTCCCCTCTTCGTCTGTCTTCCACCTCTCTCTTCCTCGTCTCTCCTCTTCCTCTCTTTTTTTCCTCTATCCTCTTCCTTTCTCTTCCCCCTCTCTCTTCCTCCTCTCTCTTCCTCCTCTCTCCTCTTCCTCTCTCTTCCTCCTATCTCTTCCTCCTATCTCTTCCTCCTCTCTCTTCCTCGTCTCTCCTCTTCCTCTCTCTTCCTGCTCTGTATTCCTCCTCTATCCTCTTCCTCTCTCTTCCTCCTCTCTCTTCCTCCTCTCACTTCGTCCTCTCTCTTCCTCCTCTCTCTTCCTCCTCTCTCTTTCTCTCTCTCTTCCTCCTGTTTCCTCTTCCTCTCTCTTCCTCCTCTCTATTGCTCCCTTCTCTTCCTCCTCTATCTTCCTCTTCTCTCTTCCTGCTCTCTCTTCCTCCTGTCCCCTCTTCCTCTCTCTTCCACCTCTCTCTTCCTCCTCTCTCCTCCTCCTCTCTCTTCCTCCTCTCTGCTCCTCCTCTCCCTTCCTCCTCTCTCTTCCTCCTCTCTCTTCCTCCTCTCTCTTCCTCCTCTCTCTTCCTCCTCTCCCTTCTTCCTCTCTCTTCCACCTCTCTCTTCCACGTCTCTCCTCTTTCTCTCTGTTCCTCCTCTCTCTTCCTCGTCTCTCCTCTTCCTCTCTCTTCCTCCTCTCTCTTCCTCCTCCCCGCTCTTCCTCTCTCTTCCTCCTCTCTCTTCCTCATCTCTCTTCCTCCTCTCTCTTCCTCCTCTCTCCTCTTCCTCTCTCTTCCTCCTCTCTCTTCCTCCTATCTCTTCCTCCTCTCTCTTCCTCGTCTCTCCTCTTCCTATCTCTTCCTCCTCTCTCTTCCTCCTCTATCCTCTTCCTCTCTCTTCCTCCTCTCTCTTCCTCCTCTCTCTTCCTCCTCTCTCCTCCTCCTCTCTCTTCCTCCTCTCTGCTCCTCCTCTCCCTTCCTCCTCTCTGCTCCTCCTCTCCCTTCCTCCTCTCTTTTCCTCCGCTCTCTTCCTCCTCTCTCTTCCTCCTCTCTCTTCGTCCTCTCCCCTCTTCCTCTCTCTTCCACCTCTCTCTTCCTCGTCTCTCCTCTTCCTCTCTCTTCCTCCTCTCTCCTCTTCCTCTCTCTTCCCCCTCTCTCCTCCTCCTCTCTCTTCCTCCTCTCTCTTCCTCCTCTCTCTTCCTCCTCTCTCCTCTTCCTCTCTCTTCCTCCTTTCTCTTCCTCCTATCTCTTCCTCCTCTCTCTTCCTCCACTCTCCTCTTCCTCTCTCTTGCTCCTCTCTCTTCCTCATGTCTCTTCCTCCTCTCTCTTCCTCCTCTCTCTTCCGCCTATCTCTTCCTCCTCTCTTCCTCCTCTCTCCTCTTCCTCTCTCTTCCTCCTCTCTCTTCCTCCTCTCTCCTCTTCCTCTCTCTTCCTCCTCTTTCTTCGTCCTCTCTCTTCCTCCTCTCACTTCCTCCTCTCTCTTCCTCCTCTCTCTTCCTCCTCTCTCTTCCTCCTCTCTCCTCTTCCTCTCTCTTCCTCCTCTCTCTTCCTCCTCTCTCCTCTTCCTCTCTCTTTCTCCTCTCTCTTCCTCATCTCTCTTCCTCATCTCTCTTCTTCCTCTCTCCTCCACCTCTCTCCTCTTCCTCTCTCTTCCTCCTCTCTCTTCCTCCTCCTCTCTCTTCCTCCTCCTCTCTCTTCCTCCTCTCTCTTCCTCCTCTCTCTTCCTCCTCTCTCTTCCTCCTCTCCCCTCTTCCTCTCTCTTCCACCTCTCTCTTCCTCGTCTCTCCTCTTCCACTCTCTTCCTCCTCTCTCTTCCTCCTCTCTCCTCTTCCTCTCTCTTCCTCCTCTCTCTTCCTCCTCCCTCCTCTTCCTCTCTCTTCCTCCTCTCTCTTCCTCCTCTCTCTTCCTCCTCTCTCTTCCTCCTCTCTCCTCTTCCTATCTCTTCCTCCTCTCTCTTCCTCCTCTATCCTCTTCCTCTGTCTTCCTCCTCTCTCTTCCTCCCCTCTCTTCCTCCTCTCTCTTCCTCCTCTCTCCTCCTCCTCTCTCTTCCTCCTCTCTGCTCCTCCTCTCCCTTCCTCCTCGATCTTCCTCCTCTCTCATCCTCCTCTCTCTTCCTCCTCTCTCTTCCTCCTCTCTCCTCTTCCTCTCTCTTCTTCCTCTCTCTTCCTCCTCTCTCCTCTTCCTCTCTCTTCCTCCTCTCTCTTCCTACTCTCTCCTCCTCCTCTCTCTTCCTCCTCTCACATCATCCTCGTTCTTCCTCCTCTGACTTCCTCCTCTCTCTTCCTCCTCTCTCTTCCTCCTCTCTCTTCCTCCTCTCTCTTCCTCCTCTCTCTTCCTCATCTCTCCTCTTCCTCTCTCTTCCTCCTCTCTCTTCCTCCTATCTCTTCCTCCTCTCTCTTCCTCGTCTCTCCTCATCCTCTCTCTTCCTGCTCTGTCATCCTCCTCAATCCTCTTCCTCTCTCTTCCTCCTCTCTCTTCCTCCTCTCACTTCGTCCTCTCTCTTCCTCCTCTCTCTTCCTCCACTCTCTTTCTCTCTCTCTTCCTCCTCTCTCCTCTTCCTCTCTCTTCATCCTCTCTCTTGCTCCTCTCTCTTCCTCCTCTATCTTCCTCTTCTCTCTTCCTCCTCTCTCTTGCTCCTCTCTCTTCCTCCTCTCTCTTCCTCCTCTCTATTCCTCCTCTCTCTTCCTCCTCTCCCCTCTTCCTCTCTCTTCCACCTCTCTCTTCCTCGTCTCTCCTCTTCCTCTCTCTTCCTCCTCTCTCTTCCTCCTCTCTCATCTTCCTCTCTCTTCCTCCTCTCTCTTCCACCTCCCTCCTCTTCCTCTCTCTTCCTCCTCTCTCTTCCTCCTCTCTCTTCCTCCTCTCTCTTCCTCCTCTCTCCTCTTCCTCTCTCTTCCTCCTCTCTCTTCCTCCTATCTCTTGCTCCTCTCTCTTCCTCCTCTCTCCTCTTCCTATCTCTTCCTCCTCTCTCTTCCTCCTCTATCCTCTTCCTCTCTCTTCCTCCTCTCTCTTCCTCCTCTCTCTTCCTCCTCTCTCTTCCTCCTCTCTCCTCCTCCTCTCTCTTCCTCCTCTCTGCTCCTCCTCTCCCTTCCTCCTCGATCTTCCTCCTCTCTCTTCCTCCTCTGTCTTCCTCCTCTCTCGTCCTCCTCTCCCCTCTTCGTCTCTCTTCCACCTCTCTCTTCCTCGTCTCTCCTCTTCCTCTCTCTTTTTCCTCTATCCTCTTCCTTTCTCTTCCCCCTCTCTCTTCCTCCTCTCTCTTCCTCCTCTCTCCTCTTCCTCTCTCTTCCTCCTATCTCTTCCTCCTATCTCTTCCTCCTCTCTCTTCCTCGTCTCTCCTCTTCCTCTCTCTTCCTGCTCTGTCTTCCTCCTCTATCCTCTTCCTCTCTATTCCTCCTCTCTTTTCCTCCTCTCACTTCGTCCTCTCTCTTCCTCCTCTCTCTTCCTCCTCTCTCTTTCTCTCTCTCTTCCTCCTGTTTCCTCTTCCTCTCTCTTCCTCCTCTCTATTGCTCCCTTCTCTTCCTCCTCTATCTTCCTCTTCTCTCTTCCTGCTCTCTCTTCCTCCTGTCCCCTCTTCCTCTCTCTTCCACCTCTCTCTTCCTCCTCTCTCCTCCTCCTCTCTCTTCCTCCTCTCTGCTACTCCTCTCCCTTCCTCCTCTCTCTTCCTCCTCTCTCTTCCTCCTCTCTCTTCCTCCTCTCTCTTCCTCCTCTCCCTTCTTCCTCTCTCTTCCACCTCTCTCTTCCACGTCTCTCCTCTTTCTCTCTGTTCCTCCTCTCTCTTCCTCGTCTCTCCTCTTCCTCTCTCTTCCTCCTCTCTCTTCCTCCTCCCTGCTCTTCCTCTCTCTTCCTCCTCTCTCTTCCTCATCTCTCTTCCTCCTCTCTCTTCCTCCTCTCTCCTCTTCCTCTCTCTTCCTCCTCTCTCTTCCTCCTATCTCTTCCTCCTCTCTCTTCCTCGTTTCTCCTCTTCCTATCTCTTCCTCCTCTCTCTTCCTCCTCTATCCTCTTCCTCTCTCTTCCTCCTCTCTCTTCCTCCTCTCTCTTCCTCCTCTCTCCTCCTCCTCTCTCTTCCTCCTCTCTGCTCCTCCTCTCCCCTCCTCCTCTCTGCTCCTCCTCTCCCTTCCTCCTCTCTTTTCCTCCTCTCTCTTCCTCCTCTCTCTTCCTCCTCTCTCTTCGTCCTCTCCCCTCTTCCTCTCTCTTCCACCTCTCTCTTCCTCGTCTCTCCTCTTCCTCTCTCTTCCTCCTCTCTCCTCTTCCTCTCTCTTCCCCCTCTCTCTTCCTCCTCTCTCTTCCTCCTCTCTCTTCCTCCTCTCTCTTCCTCCTCTCTCCTCTTCCTCTCAATTCCTCCTGTCTCTTCCTCCTATCTCTTCCTCCTCTCTCTTCCTCGTCTCTCCTCTTCCTCACTCTTCCTGCTCTGTCTTCCTCCTCTATCTCTTCCTCTCTCTTTCTCTCTCTCTTCCTCCTCTCTCCTCTTCCTGTCTCTTCCTCCTCTCTCTTGCTCCTCTCTCTTCCTCCTCTATCTTCCTCTTCTCTTTTCCTCCTCTCTCTTCCTCCTGTCCCCTCTTCCTCTCTCTTCCACCTCTCTCTTCCTCCTCTCTCTTCTTCCTCTCTCTTCCTCCTCTCTCTTCCTCCTCTCTCCTCCTCCTCTCTCTTCCTCCTCTCTGCTCCTCCTCTCCCTTCCTCCTCTCTGCTCCTCCTCTCCCTTCCTCCTCTCTCTTCCTCCTCTCTCTTCCTCCTCTCTCTTCCTCCTCTCTCTTCGTCCTCTCCCCTCTTCCTCTCTCTTCCACCTCTCTCTTCCTCCTCTCTCTTCCTCCTCTCTCTTCCTCCTGTCTCTTCCTCTTCTCTCCTCCTCCTCTCTCTTCCTCCTCTCTGCTCCTCCTCTCCCTTCCTCCTCTCTCTTCCTCCTCACTCTTACTCCTCTCTCTTACTCCTCTCCCCTCTTCCTCTCTCTTCCACTTCTCTCTTCCTCGTCTCTCCTCTTCCTCGATCTTCCTCCTCTCTCTTCCTCCTCTCTCTTCCTCCTCTCTCGTCCTCCTCCCCCATCTTCCTCTCTCTTCCACCTCTCTCTTCCTCGTCTCTCCTCTTCCTCTCTCTTCCTCCTCTATCCTCTTCCTCTCTCTTCACCCTCTCTCTTCCACCTCCCTCTTCCTCCTCTCCCCTTTTCCTCTCTCTTCCACCTCTCTCTTCCTCCTCTCTCTTCCTCCTCTCTCTTCCTCCTCTCTCCTCTTCCTCTCTCTTCCTCCTTTCTCTTCCTCCTATCTCTTCCTCCTCTCTCTTCCTCCACTCTCCTCTTCCTCTCTCTTGCTCCTCTCTCTTCCTCATGTCTCTTCCTCCTCTCTCTTCCTCCTCTCTTTTCCTCCTATCTCTTCCTCCTCTCTCTTCCTCCTCTCTTCTCTTCCTCTTTCTTACTCCTCTCTCTTCCTCCTCTCTCCTCTTCCTCTGTCTTCCTCCTCTCTCTTCCTCCTCTCTCCTCTTCCTCTCTCTTCATCCTCTCTCTTCCTCCTCTCTCTTCCTCCTCTCACTTCCTCCTCTCTCTTCCTCCTCTCTCTTCCTCCTCTCTCTTCCTCCTCTCTCCTCTTCCTCTCTCTTCCTCATCTCTCTTCCTCCTCTCTCCTCTTCCTCTCTCTTCCTCCTCTCTCTTCCTCCTCTCTCCTCCTCCTCTCTCTTCCTCCTCTCACTTCCTCCGCGTTCTTCCTCCTCTCACTTCCTCCTCTCTCTTCCTCCTCTCTGTTCCTCCTCTCTCTTCCTCCTCTCTCTTCCACCTCTCTCTTCCTCATCTCTCCTCTTCCTCTCTCTTCCTCATCTCTCTTCCTCCTCTCTCTTCCTCTTCTCTCTTCCTCGTCTCTCCTCTTCCTCTCTCTTCCTGCTCTGTCTTCCTCCTCTATCCTCTTCCTCTCTCTTCCTCCTCTCTGTTCCTCCTCTCACTTCATCCTCTCTCTTCCTCTTCTCTCTACTTCCTCTCTCTTTATCTTTCTCTTCCTCCTCTCTCCTCTTCCTCTCTCTTCCTCCTCTCTCTTGCTCCTCTCTCTTCCTCCTCTATCTTCCTCTTCTCTCTTCCTCCTCTCTCTTCCTCCTCTGTCCTCCTCCTCTCCCTTCCTGCTCTCTCTTCCTCCTCTCTCTTCCTCCTCTCTGTTCTTCCTCTCTCTTCCTCCTCTCTTCCTCCTCTCTCTTCCTCCTCTCTCCTCTTCCACTCCCTTCCTCATCTCTCTTCCTCCTCTTTCTTCCTTCTCTCTTTTCCTCCTCTCTCCTCTTCCTCTCTCTTCCTCCTCTCTCTTCCTTCTATCTCTTCCTCCTCTCTCTTCCTCTTCTCTCCTCTTCCTCTCTCTTCCTCCTCTCTCTTCGTCCTCTATCCTCTTCCTCTCTTTTCCTCCTCTCTCTTCCTCCTCTCTATTCCTCCTCTCACTTCGTCCTCTCTTCCTCCTCTCTCTTCCTCCTCTCTCTTCCTCCTCTCCCCTCTTCCTCTCTCTTCCACCTCTCTCTTCCTCCTCTCTCTTCCACCTCCCTCTTCCTCCTCTCTCTTCTTCCTCTCTCTTCCTCCTCTCCCTTCCTCCTCTCTCTTCCTCCTCTCTCTTCCTCCTATCTCTTCCTCCTCTCTCTTCCTCGTCTCCCCTCTTCCTCTCTCTTCCACCTCTCTCTTCCTCCTCTCTCTTCCTCCTCTGTATTCCTCCTCTCTCTTCCTCTTCTCTCCTCCTCCTCTCTCTTCCTCCTCTCTGCTCCTCCTCTCCCTTCCTCCTCTCTCTTCCTCCTCTCTCTTCCTCCTCTCTCTTCCTCCTCTCCCCTCTTCCTCTCTCTTCCACTTCTCTCTTCCTCGTCTCTCCTCTTCCTCGATCTTCCTCCTCTCTCTTCCTCCTCTCTCTTCCTCCTCTCTCGTCCTCCTCCCCCCTCTTCCTCTCTCTTCCACCTCTCTCTTCCTCGTCTCTCCTCTTCCTCTCTCTTCTTCCTCTATCCTCTTCCTCTCTCTTCACCCTCTCTCTTCTCTCTTCTCTCTTCCTCCTCTCCCCTTTTCCTCTCTCTTCCACCTCTCTCTTCCTCCTCTCTCTTCCTCCTCTCTCTTGCTCCTCTCTCTTCCTCCTCTCTCCTCTTCCTCTCTCTTCTTCCTGTCTCTTCCTCCTATCTCTTCCTCCTCTCTCTTCCGCCACTCTCCTCTTCCTCTCTCTTTCTCCTCTCTCTTCCTCATGTCTCTTCCTCCTCTCTCTTCCTCCTCTCTCTTCCTCCTATCTCTTCCTCCTCTCTCTTCCTCCTCTCTTCTCTTCCTCTCTCTTACTCCTCTCTCTTCCTCCTCTCTCCTCTTCCTCTCTCTTCCTCCTCTCTCCTCTTCCTCTCTCTTCCTCCACTCTCTTCCTCCTCTCTCTTCCTCCTCTCACTTCCTCCTCTCTCTTCCTCCTCTCTCTTCCTCCTCTCTCTTCCTCCTCTCTCTTCCTCATCTCTCTTCCTCCTCTCTCTTCCTCCTCTCTCTTCCTCCTCTCACTTCCTCCTCGTTCTTCCTCCTCTCACTTCCTTCACTCTCTTCCTCCTCTCTCTTCCTCCTCTCTCTTCCTCCTCTCTCTTCCTCCTCACTCTTCCTCCTCTCACTTCCTCCTCTCTCTTCCTCCTCTCTCTTCCTCCTCTCTCATCCTCCTCTCTCCTCTTCCTCTCTCTTCCTCCTCTCTCTTCCTCCTCTCTCCTCTTCCTCTCTCTTCCTCCTCTCCCTCCTCTCTCCTCCTCCTCTCTCTTCCTCCTTTCACTTCCTCCTCGTTCTTCCTCCTCTCACTTCTTCCTCTCTCTTCCTCCTCTCTCTTCCTCCTCTCTCTTCCTCCTCTCTCTTCCTCCTCTCTCTTCCTCATCTCTCCACTTCCTCTCTCTTCCTACTCTCTCTTCCTCCACTCTCTTCCTCCTCTCTCTTCCTCGTCTCACCTCTTCCTCTCTCTTCCTGCTCTGTCTTCCTCCTCTATCCTCTTCCTCTCTCTTCCTCCTCTCTGTTCCTCCTCTCACTTCGTCCTCTCTCTTCCTCCTCTCTCTTTCTCCTCTCCCTTTCTCTCTCTCTTCCTCCTCTCTCCTCTTCCTCTCTCTTCCTCCTCTCTCTTGCTCCTCTCTCTTCCTCCTCTCTCTTCCTCCTCTCTCTTCCTCCTCTCCCCTCTTCCTCTCTCTTCCACTTCTCTCTTCCTCGTCTCTCCTCTTCCTCGATCTTCCTCCTCTCTCTTCCTCCTCTCTCTTCCTCCTCTCTCCTCTTCCTCTCTCTTCCTCCTCTCCCTCCTCTCTCCTCCTCCTCTCTCTTCCTCCTTTCACTTCCTCCTCGTTCTTCCTCCTCTCACTTCCTCCTCTCTCTTCCTCCTCTCTCTTCCTCCTCTCTCTTCCTCCTCTCTCTTCCTCCTCTCTCTTCCTCATCTCTCCTCTTCCTCTCTCTTCCTCCTCTCTCTTCCTCCACTCTCTTCCTCCTCTCTCTTCCTCGTCTCACCTCTTCCTCTCTCTTCCTGCTCTGTCTTCCTCCTCTATCCTCTTCCTCTCTCTTCCTCCTCTCTGTTCCTCCTCTCACTTCGTCCTCTCTCTTCCTCCTCTCTCTTCCTCCTCTCTCTTTCTCTCTCTCTTCCTCCTCTCTCCTCTTCATCTCTCTTCCTCCTCTCTCTTCCTCCTCTCTCTTCCTCCTCTCTCTTAATCCTCTCTCTTCCTCCTCTCCCCTTTTCCTCTCTCTTCCACTTCTCTCTTCCTCGTCTCTCCTCTTCCTCGATCTTCCTCCTCTCTCTTCCTCCTCTCTCTTCGTCCTCTCTCGTCCTCCTCCCCCCTCTTCCTCTCTCTTCCACCTCTCTCTTTCTCGTCTCTCCTCTTCCTCTCTCTTCCTCCTCTATCCTCTTCCTCTCTCTTCACCCTCTCTCTTCCTCCTCTCTCTTCCTCCTCTCCCCTTTTCCTCTGTCTTCCACCTCTCTCTTCCTCCTCTCTCTTCGTCCTCTCTCTTGCTCCTGTCTCTTCCTCCTATCTCTACCTCCTCTCTCTTCCTCCACTCTCCTCTTCCTCTTTCTTGCTCCTCTCTCTTCCTCATGTCTCTTCCTCCTCTCTCTTCCTCCTCTCTCTTCCTCCTATCTCTTCCTCCTCTCTCTTCCTCCTGTCTTCTCTTCCTCTCTCTTACTCCTCTCTCCTCCTCCTCTCTCCTCTTCCTATCTCTTCCTCCTCTCTCTTCCTCCTCTCTCTTCCTCCTCTCTCCTCTTCCTCTCTCTTCCTCCTCTCTCTTCCTCCTATCTCCTCCTCCTCTCTCTTCCTCCTCTCACTTCCTCCTCGTTCTTCCTCCTCTCACTTCCTTCACTCTCTTCCTCCTCTCTCTTCCTGCTCTCTCTTCCTCCTCTCTCTTCCTCCTCTCTCTTCCTCCTCTCACTTCCTCCTCTCTCTTCCTCCTCTCTCTTCCTCCTCTCTCCTCTTCCTCTCTCTTCCTCCTCTCCCTCCTCTCTCCTCCTCCTCTCTCTTCCTCCTTTCACTTCCTCCTCGTTCTTCCTCCTCTCACTTCCTCCTCTCTCTTCCTCCTCTCTCTTCCTCCTCTCTCTTCCTCCTCTCTCTTCCTCCTCTCTCTTCCTCATCTCTCCTCTTCCTCTCTCTTCCTACTCTCTCTTCCTCCACTCTCTTCCTCCTCTCTCTTCCTCGTCTCACCTCTTCCTCTCTCTTCCTGCTCTGTCTTCCTCCTCTATCCTCTTCCTCTCTCTTCCTCCTCTCTGTTCCTCCTCTCACTTCGTCCTCTCTCTTCCTCCTCTCTCTTCCTCCTCTCCCTTTATCTCTCTCTTCCTCCTCTCTCCTCTTCCTCTCTCTTCCTCCTCTCTCTTGCTCCTCTCTCTTCCTCCTCTCTCTTCCTCCTCTCTCTTCCTCCTCCCCCCTCTTCCTCTCTCTTCCACCTCTCTCTTCCTCGTCTCTCCTCTTCCTCTCTCTTCTTCCTCTATCCTCTTCCTCTCTCTTCACCCTCTCTCTTCCTCCTCTCTCTTCCTCCTCTCCCCTTTTCCTCTCTCTTCCACCTCTCTCTTCCTCCTCTCTCTTCCTCCTCTCTCTTGTTCCTCTCTCTTCCTCCTCTCTCCTCTTCCTCTCTCTTCCTCCTGTCTCTTCCTCCTATCTCTTCCTCCTCTCTCTTCCGCCACTCTCCTCTTCCTCTCTCTTGCTCCTCTCTCTTCCTCATGTCTCTTCCTCCTCTGTCTTCCTCCTCTCTCTTCCTCCTCTCTCTTCCTCCTGTCTTCTCTTCCTCTCTCTTACTCCTCTCTCTTCCTCCTCTCTCCTCTTCCTCTCTCTTCCTCCTCTCTCTTCCTCCTCTCTCCTCTTCCTCTCTCTTCCTCCTCTCTCTTCCTCCTCTCTCTTCCTCCTCTCACTTCCTCCACTCTCTTCCTCCTCTCTCTTCCTCCTCTCTCTTCCTCCTCTCTCCTCTTCCTCTCTCTTCCTCCTCTCTCTTCCTCCTCTCTCCTCTTCCTCTCTCTTCCTCCTCTCCCTCCTCTCTCCTCCTCATCTCTCTTCCTCCTTTCACTTCCTCCTCGTTCTTCCTCCTCTCACTTCCCCCTCTCTCTTCCTCCTCTCTCTTCCTCCTCTCTCTTCCTCCTCTCTCTTCCTCCTCTCTCTCTTCCTCCTGTCTCCTCTTCCTCTCTGTTGCTCCTCTCTCTTGCTCCTCTCTCTTCCTCCTATATCTTCCTCTTCTCTCTTCCTCCTCTCTCTTCCTCCTATCCCCTCTACCTCTCTTCTTCGCCTATCTCTCTCTCTCTCTCCTATCTCTCCTCTATCCCTCTCTCTCTCCACCTCTCTCTTCCTCCTCTCTGCTCCTCCTCTCCCTTCCTCCTCTCTCTCCTCCTCTCTTCTCCTCCTCTCTCTTCCTCCTCTCCCTTCCTCCTCTCCCCTCTTCCTCTCTCTTCCCCTCTCTCTCCTCCTCTTCATCTTCCTCTCTCTTCCTCCTCTCTTCCTCCTCTCACTTCGTCCTCTCTCTTCCTCCTCTCTCTTCCTCCTCTCTCTTCCTCCTCTCTCTCCTCCTCTCTCCTATCCTCTCTCTTCATCCTCTCTCTTCCTCCTATCTCTTCCTCCTCTCTCTTCCTCGTCTCTCCTCTTCCTCTCTCTTCCTCCTCTCTCTTCCTCCTCTCCCCTCTTCCTCTCTCTTCACCTCTCTCTTCCCTCGTCTCTCCTCTTCCTCTCTCTTCCTCCTCTATCCTCTTCCTCTCTCTTTTCCCCTTCTCTCTTCCTCCTCTCTCTTCCTCCTCTCTCTCTTCCTCTCTCTCCTCTTCCTCTCACTTCCTCCTGTCTCTTCCTCCTATCTCTTCCTCCTCTCTTCTTCCTCGTCTCTCCTCTTCCTCACTCTTCCTGCTCTGTCTTCCTCCTCTATCTTCTTCCTCTCTCTTTCTCTCTCTCTTCTCCTCTCTCCTCTTCCTCTCTTCTTCCTCCTCTCTCTTGCTCCTCTCTCTTCCTCCTCTATCTTCCTCTTCTCTTTTCTCCTCTCTCTTCCTCCTGTCCCCTCTTCCTCTCTCTTCCACCTCTCTCTTCCTCCTCTCTCTTCTTCCTCTCTCTTCCTCCTCTCTCTTCCTCCTCTCTCCTCCTCCTCTCTCTTCCTCCTCTCTGCTCCTCCTCTCCCTTCCTCCTCTCTGCTCCTCCTCTCCCTTCCTCCTCTCTCTTCCTCCTCTCTCTCATCCTCTCTCTTCCTCCTCTCTCTTCGTCCTCTCCCCTCTTCCTCTCTCTTCCACCTCTCTCTTCCTCCTCTCTCTTCCTCCTCTCTCTTCTCCTGTCTCTTCCTCTTCTCTCCTCCTCCTCTCTCTTCCTCCTCTCTGCTCCTCCTCTCCCTTCCTCCTCTCTCTTCCTCCTCACTCTTACTCCTCTCTCTTACTCCTCTCCCCTCTTCCTCTCTCTTCCACTTCTCCTCTTCCTCGTCTCTCCTCTTCCTCGATCTTCCTCCTCTCTCTTCCTCCTCTCACTTCCTCTCTCTCTTCCTCCTCTCTCTTCTCCTCCCTCCTCTTCCTCCTCTTCCTCCTCTCTCTTCCTCCTCTCTTTCTCCTCTCTCTTCCTCCTCTCTCCTCTTCCTCTCTCTTCCTCCTCTCTCTTCCTCCTATCTCTTCCTCCTCTCTCTACTCGTCTCTCCTCTTCCTATCTCTTCCTCCTCTCTCTTCCTCCTCTATCCTCTTCCTCTGTCTTCCTCCTCTCTCTTCCTCCTCTCTCTTACTCCTCTCTCTTCCTCCTCTCTCCTCCTCCTGTCTCTTCCTCCTCTCTGCTCCTCCTCTCCTTCCTCCTCGATCTTCCTCCTCTCTCATCCTCCTCTCTCTTCCTCCTCTCTCTTCCTCCTCTCTCCTCTTCCTCTCTCTTCCTCCTCTCTCTTCCTCCTCTCTCCTCTTCCTCTCTCTTCCTCCTCTCTCTTCCTCCTCTCTCCTCCTCCTCTCTCTTCCTCCTCTCACATCATCCTCGTTCTTCCTCCTCTGACTTCCTCCTCTCTTCCTCCTCTCATCTTCCTCCTCTCTCTTCCTCCTCTCTCTTCCTCGTCTCTCCTCATCCTCTCTCTTCCTGCTCTGTCATCCTCCTCAATCCTCTTCCTCTCTCTTCCTCCTCTCTCTTCCTCCTCTCACTTCGTCCTCTCTCTTCCTCCTCTCTCTTCCTCCACTCACTTTCTCTCTCTCTTCCTCCTCTCTCCTCTTCCTCTCTCTTCATCCTCTCTCTTGCTCCTCTCTCTTCCTCCTCTATCTTCCTCTTCTCTCTTCCTCCTCTCTCTTCCTCCTCTCTCTTCCTCCTCTCTCTTCCTCCTCTCTATTCCTCCTCTCTCTTCCTCCTCTCCCCTCTTCCTCTCTCTTCCACCTCTCTCTTCCTCGTCTCTCCTCTTCTCTCTCTTCCTCCTCTCTCTTCCTCCTCTATCCTCTTCCTCTCTCTTCCTCCTCTCTCTTCCTCCTCCCTCCTCTTCCTCTCTCTTCCTCCTCTCTCTTCCTCCTCTCTCTTCCTCCTCTCTCTTCCTCCTCTATCCTCTTCCTCTCTCTTCTCCTCTCTCTCCTCCTCTCTCTTCCTCCTCTCTCTTCTCCTCTCTCCTCCTCCTCTCTCTTCCTCCTCTCTGCTCCTCCTCTCCCTTCCTCCTCGATCTTCCTCCTCTCTCTTCCTCCTCTGTCTTCCTCCTCTCTCGTCCTCCTCTCCCCTCTTCGTCTCTCTTCCACCTCTCTCTTCCTCGTCTCTCCTCTTCCTCTCTTTTTTTCCTCTATCCTCTTCCTTTCTCTTCCCCCTCTCTCTTCCTCCTCTCTCTTCCTCCTCTCTCCTCTTCCTCTCTCTTCCTCCTATCTCTTCCTCCTATCTCTTCCTCCTCTCTCTTCCTCGTCTCTCCTCTTCCTCTCTCTTCCTGCTCTGTCTTCCTCCTCTATCCTCTTCCTCTCTCTTCCTCCTCTCTCTTCCTCCTCTCACTTCGTCCTCCTCTTCCTCCTCTCTCTTCCTCCTCTCTCTTTCTCTCTCTCTTCCTCCTGTTTCCTCTTCCTCTCTCTTCCTCCTCTCTATTGCTCCCTTCTCTTCCTCCTCTATCTTCCTCTTCTCTCTTCCTGCCTCTCTTCCTCCTGTCCCCTCTTCCTCTCTCTTCCACCTCTCTCTTCCTCCTCTCTCCTCCTCCTCTCTCTTCCTCCTCTCTGCTCCTCCTCTCCCTTCCTCCTCTCTCTTCCTCCTCTCTCTTCCTCCTCTCTCTTCCTCCTCTCTCTTCCTCCTCTCCCTTCTTCCTCTCTCTTCCACCTCTCTCTTCCACGTCTCTCCTCTTTCTCTCTGTTCCTCCTCTCTCTTCCTCGTCTCTCCTCTTCCTCTCTCTTCCTCCTCTCTCTTCCTCCTCCCCGCTCTTCCTCTCTCTTCCTCCTCTCTCTTCCTCATCTCTCTTCCTCCTCTCTCTTCCTCCTCTCTCCTCTTCCTCTCTCTTCCTCCTCTCTCTTCCTCCTATCTCTTCCTCCTCTCTCTTCCTCGTCTCTCCTCTTCCTATCTCTTCCTCCTCTCTCTTCCTCCTCTATCCTCTTCCTCTCTCTTCCTCCTCTCTCTTCCTCCTCTCTCTTCCTCCTCTCTCCTCCTCCTCTCTCTTCCTCCTCTCTGCTCCTCCTCTCCCTTCCTCCTCTCTGCTCCTCCTCTCCCTTCCTCCTCTCCTTTCCTCCGCTCTCTTCCTCCTCTCTCTTCCTCCTCTCTCTTCGTCCTCTCCCCTCTTCCTCTCTCTTCCACCTCTCTCTTCTCGTCTCTCCTCTTCCTCTCTCTCTCCTCTCTCCCTCTCCTCTCTCTTCCCCCTCTCCTCCTCCTCCCTCTCTCTCCTCCTCTCTTCCTCTCTCTCTTCTCCTCTCTCTCCTCCTCTCTCTTCCTCTCTCTTCCTCCTTCTCTTCCTCTATCTCTTCCTCCTCTCTCTTCCTCCACTCTCCTCTTCCTCTCTCTTGCTCCTCTCTCTTCCTCATGTCTCTTCCTCCTCTCTCTTCCTCCTCTCTCTTCCGCCTATCTCTTCCTCCTCTCTTCCTCCTCTCTCCTCTTCCTCTCTCTTCCTCCTCTCTCTTCCTCCTCTCTCTCTTCCTCTCTCTTCCTCCTCTTTCTTCGTCCTCTCTCTCTACCTCCTCTCACTTCCTCCTCTCTCTTCCTCCTCTCTCTTCTCCTCTCTCTTCCTCTCTCTCCTCTTCCTCTCTCTTCCTCCTCTCTCTTCCTCCTCTCTCCTCTTCCTCTCTCTTTCTCCTCTCTCTTCCTCATCTCTCTTCCTCATCTCTCTTCTTCCTCTCTCCTCCACCTCTCTCCTCTTCTCTCTCTTCTCCTCTCTCTTCCTCCTCTCTCTTCCTCCTCTCCCCTCTTCCTCTCTCTTCCACCTCTCTCTTCCTCGTCTCTCCTCTTCCACTCTCTTCCTCCTCTCTCTTCCTCCTCTCTCCTCTTCCTCTCTCTTCCTCCTCTCTCTTCCTCCTCCCTCCTCTTCCTCTCTCTCCTCCTCTCTCTTCCTCCTCTCTCTTCCTCCTCTCTCTTCCTCCACTCTCTTCCTCCTCTCTCTTCTTCGTCTCACCTCTTCCTCTCTCTTCCTGCTCTGTCTTCCTCCTCTATCCTCTTCCTCTCTCTTCCTCCTCTCTGTTCCTCCTCTCACTTCGTCCTCTCTCTCCTTCCTCCTCTCTTCCTCCTCTCTCTGTCTCTCTCTCTTCCTCCTCTCTCCTCTTCATCTCTCTTCTCCTCTCTCTCCTCCTCTCTCTTCCTCCTCTCTCTCTAATCCTCTCTCTTCCTCCTCTCCCCTTTTCCTCTCTCTTCCACTTCTCTCTTCCTCGTCTCTCCTCTTCCTCGATCTTCCTCCTCTCTCTTCCTCCTCTCTCTTCGTCCTCTCTCGTCTCCTCCCCCTCTTCCTCTCTCTTCCACCTCTCTCTTTCTCGTCTCTCCTCTTCCTCTCTCTTCCTCCTCTATCCTCTTCCTCTCTCTTCACCCTCTCCTTCCTCCTCTCTCTTCCTCCTCTCCCCTTTTCCTCTGTCTTCCACCTCTCTCTTCCTCCTCTCTCTTCGTCCTCTCTCTTGCTCCTGTCTCTTCCTCCTATCCTTCCTCCTCTCTCTTCCTCCACTCTCCTCTTCCTCTTTCTTGCTCCTCTCTCTTCCTCATGTCTCTCCTCCTCTCTCTTCCTCCTCTCTCTTCTCCTATCTCTTCCTCCTCTCTCTTCCTCCTGTCTTCTCTTCCTCTCTTACTCCTCTCTCCTCCTCCTCTCTCCTCTTCCTCTCTCTTCCTCCTCTCTCTCCTCCTCTCTCTTCCTCCTCTCTCCTCTTCTCTCTCTTCCTCCTCTCTCTTCCTCCTATCTCCTCCTCCTCTCTCTTCCTCCTCTCACTTCCTCCTCGTTCTTCCTCCTCTCACTTCCTTCACTCTCTTCCTCCTCTCTCTTCCTGCTCTCTCTTCCTCCTCTCTCTTCCTCCTCTCTCTTCCTCCTCTCACTTCCTCCTCTCTCTTCCTCCTCTCTCTTCCTCCTCTCTCATCCTCCTCTCTCCTCTTCCTCTCTCTTCCTCCTCTCTCTTCCCTCCTCTCTCCTCTTCCTCTCTCTTCCTCCTCTCCCTCCTCTCTCCTCCTCCTCTCTCTTCCTCCTTTCACTTCCTCCTCGTTCTTCCTCCTCTCACTTCCTCCTCTCTCTTCCTCCTCTCTCTTCCTCCTCTCTCTTCCTCCTCTCCTTCTCCTCTCTCTTCCTCATCTCTCCTCTCCTCCCTCTTCCTACTCTCTCTTCCTCCACTCTCTTCCTCCTCTCTCTCCTCGTCTCACCTCTTCCTCTCTCTTCCTGCTCTGTCTTCCTCCTCTATCCTCTTCCTCTCTCTTCCTCCTCTCTGTTCTCCTCTCACTTCGTCCTCTCTCTTCCTCCTCTCTCTTCCTCCTCTCCCTTTATCTCTCTCTTCCTCCTCTCTCCTCTTCCTCTCTCTTCCTCCCTCTCTCTTGCTCCTCTCTCTTCTCCTCTCTCTTCTCCTCTCTCTTCCTCCTCCTCCCCTCTTCTTCCTCTCTCTTCCACTCTCTCCTTCCTCGTCTCTCCTCTTCTCCTCTCTTCTTCCTCTATCCTCTTCCTCTCTCTTCACCCTCTCTCTTCTCCTCTCTCTTCCTCCTCTCCCCTTTTCCTCTCTCTTCCACCTCTCTCTTCCTCCTCTCTCTTCCTCCTCTCTCTTGTTCCTCTCTCTTCCTCCTCTCTCCTCTTCCTCTCTCTTCCTCCTGTCTCTTCCTCCTATCTCTTCCTCCTCTCTCTTCCGCCACTCTCCTCTTCCTCTCTCTTGCTCCTCTCTCTTCCTCATGTCTCTCTTCCTCCTCTGTCTTCCTCCTCTCTCTTCTCCTCTCTCTTCCTCCTGTCTTCTCTTCCTCTCTCTTACTCCCTCTCTCTTCTCCTCTCTCCTCTTCCTCTCTCTTCCTCCTCTCTCTTCCTCCTCTCTCCTCTTCCTCTCTCTTCCTCCTCTCTCTTCCTCCTCTCTCTTCCTCCTCTCAATTCCTCCACTCTCTTCCTCCTCTCTCTTCCTCCTCTCTCTTCCTCCTCTCTCTCTTCCTCTCTCTTCCTCCTCTCTCTTCCTCCTCTCTCCTCTTCCTCTCTCTTCCTCCCTCTCCCTCCTCTCTCCTCCTCATCTCTCTTCCTCCTTTCACTTCCTCCTCGTTCTTCCTCCTCTCACTTCCCCCCCTCTCTTCCTCCTCTCTCTTCCTCCTCTCTCTTCCTCCTCTCTCTTCCTTCTCTCTCTCTTCCTCCTGTCTCCTCTTCCTCTCTGTTGCTCCTCTCTCTTGCTCCTCTCTCTTCCTCCTATATCTTCCTCTTCTCTCTTCCTCCTCTCTCTTCCTCCATCCCCTCTACCTCTCTCTTCCACCTCTCTCTTCCTCCTCTCTGCTCCTCCTCTCCCTTCCTCCTCTCTCTTCCTCCTCTCTCTTCCTCCTCTCTCTTCCTCCTCTCCCTTCCTCCTCTCCCCTCTTCCTCTCTCTTCCACCTCTCTCTTCCTCCTCTATCATCTTCCTCTCTCTTCCTCCTCTCTCTTCCTCCTCTCACTTCGTCCTCTCTCTTCCTCCTCTCTCTTCCCTCCTCTCTCTTCCTCCTCTCTCTTCCTCCTCTCTCCTATTCCTCTCTCTTCATCTCTCTCTTCCTCCTATCTCTTCCTCCTCTCTCTTTCCTCGTCTCTCCTCTTCCTCTCTCTTCCTCCTCTCTCTTCTCCTCTCCCCTCTTCCTCTCTCTTCCACCTCTCTCTTCCTCGTCTCTCCTCTTCCTCTCTCTTCCTCCTCTATCCTCTTCCTCTCTCTTCCCCTTCTCTCTTCCTCCTCTCTCTTCCTCCTCTCTCTTCCTCCTCTCTCCTCTTCCTCTCACTTCCTCCTGTCTCTTCCTCCTATCTCTTCTCCTCTCTCTTCCTCGTCTCTCCTCTTCCTCACTCTTCCTGCTCTGTCTTCCTCCTCTATCTTCTTCCTCTCTCTTTCTCTCTCTCTCTCCTCTCTCCTCTTCCTCTCTCTTCCTCCTCTCTCTTGCTCCTCTCTCTTCCTCCTCTATCTTCCTCTTCTCTTTTCCTCCTCTCTCTTCCTCCTGTCCCCTCTTCTCTCTCTTCCACCTCTCTCTTCCTCCTCTCTCTTCTTCCTCTCTCTCCTCCTCTCTCTTCTCCTCTCTCCTCCTCCTCTCTCTTCCTCCTCTCTGCTCCTCCTCTCCTTCCTCCTCTCTGCTCCTCCTCTCCTTCCTCCTCTCTCTTCCTCCTCTCTCTTCATCCTCTCTCTTCCTCCTCTCTCTTCGTCCTCTCCCCTCTTCCTCTCTCTTCCACCTCTCTCTTCCTCCTCTCTCTTCCTCCTCTCTCTTCCTCCTGTCTCTTCCTCTTCTCTCCTCCTCCTCTCTCTTCCTCCTCTCTGCTCCTCCTCTCCCTTCCTCCTCTCTCTTCCTCCTCACTCTTACTCCTCTCTCTTACTCCTCTCCCCTCTTCCTCTCTCTTCCACTTCTCTCTTCCTCGTCTCTCCTCTTCCTCGATCTTCCTCCTCTCTCTTCCTCCTCTCACTTCCTCCTCTCTCTTCCTCCTCTCTCTTCCTCCTCCTCCTCTTCCTCTCTCTCCTCCTCTCTCTTCCTCCTCTCTCTTCCTCCTCTCTCTTCCTCCTCTCTCCTCTTCCTCTCTCTTCCTCCTCTCTCTTCTCCTATCTCTTCCTCCTCTCTCTTACTCGTCTCTCCTCTTCTATCTCTTCCTCCTCTCTCTTCCTCCTCTATCCTCTTCCTCTGTCTTCCTCCTCTCTCTTCCTCCTCTCTCTTCCTCCTCTCTCTTCCTCTCTCTCCTCCTCCTGTCTCTTCCTCCTCTCTGCTCCTCCTCTCCCTTCCTCTTCGATCTTCCTCCTCTCTCATCCTCCTCTCTCTCCTCCTCTCTCTTCTCCTCTCTCCTCTTCCTCTCTCTTCCTCCTCTCTCTTCCTCCTCCTTCTCTCTTCCTCTCTTCTCCTCCTCTCTTCTTCCTCCTCTCTCCTCCTCCTCTCTCTTCCTCCTCTCACATCATCCTCGTTCTTCCTCCTCTGACTTCCTCCTCTCTCTTCCTCCTCTCTCTTCCTCCTCTCTCTTCCTCCTCTCTCTTCCTCGTCTCTCCTCATCCTCTCTCTTCCTGCTCTGTCACCTCCTCAATCCTCTTCCTCTCTCTTTCCTCCTCTCTCTTCCTCCTCTCACTTCGTCTCTCTCTTCTCCTCTCTCTTCCTCCACTCACTTCTCTCTCTCTTCTTCCTCCTCTCTCCTCTTCCTCTCTCTTCATCCTCTCTCTTGCTCCTCTCTCTTCCTCCTCTATCTTCCTCTTCTCTCTTCCTCCTCTCTCTTCCTCCTCTCTCTCCTCCTCTCTCTTCCTCCTCTCTATTCCTCCTCTCTCTTCCTCCTCTCCCCTCTTCCTCTCTCTCCACCTCTCTCTTCCTCGTCTCTCCTCTTCCTCTCTCTTCCTCCTCTCTCTTCCTCCTCTATCCTCTTCCTCTCTCTTCTCCTCTCTCTTCCTCCTCCCTCCTCTTCCTCTCTCTTCCTCCTCTCTCTTCCTCCTCTCTCTTCCTCCTCTCTCTTCCTCCTCTATCCTCTTCCTCTCTCTTCCTCCTCTCTCTTCCTCCTCTCTCTTCCTCCTCTCTCTTCCTCCTCTCTCCTCCTCCTCTCTCTTCCTCCTCTCTGCTCCTCCTCTCCCTTCCTCCTCGATCTTCCTCCTCTCTCTTCCTCCTCTGTCTTCCTCCTCTCTCGTCCTCCTCTCCCCTCTTCGTCTCTCTTCCACCTCTCTCTTCCTCGTCTCTCCTCTTCCTCTCTTTTTTTCCTCTATCCTCTTCCTTTCTCTTCCCCCTCTCTCTTCCTCCTCTCTCTTCCTCCTCTCTCCTCTTCCTCTCTCTTCCTCCTATCTCTTCCTCCTATCTCTTCCTCCTCTCTCTTCCTCCTCTATCCTCTTCCTCTCTCTTCCTCCTCTCTCTTCCTCCTCTCACTTCGTCCTCTCTCTTCCTCCTCTCTCTTCCTCCTCTCTCTTTCTCTCTCTCTTCCTCCTGTTTCCTCTTCCTCTCTCTTCCTCCTCTCTATTGCTCCCTTCTCTTCCTCCTCTATCTTCCTCTTCTCTCTTCCTGCTCTCTCTTCCTCCTGTCCCCTCTTCCTCTCTCTTCCACCTCTCTCTTCCTCCTCTCTCCTCCTCCTCTCTCTTCCTCCTCTCTGCTCCTCCTCTCCCTTCCTCCTCTCTCTTCCTCCTCTCTCTTCCTCCTCTCTCTTCCTCCTCTCTCTTCCTCCTCTCCCTTCTTCCTCTCTCTTCCACCTCTCTCTTCCACGTCTCTCCTCTTTCTCTCTGTTCCTCCTCTCTCTTCCTCGTCTCTCCTCTTCCTCTCTCTTCCTCCTCTCTCTTCCTCCTCCCCGCTCTTCCTCTCTCTTCCTCCTCTCTCTTCCTCATCTCTCTTCCTCCTCTCTCTTCCTCCTCTCTCCTCTTCCTCTCTCTTCCTCCTCTCTCTTCCTCCTATCTCTTCCTCCTCTCTCTTCCTCGTCTCTCCTCTTCCTATCTCTTCCTCCTCTCTCTTCCTCCTCTATCCTCTTCCTCTCTCTTCCTCCTCTCTCTTCCTCCTCTCTCTTCCTCCTCTCTCCTCCTCCTCTCTCTTCCTCCTCTCTGCTCCTCCTCTCCCTTCCTCCTCTCTGCTCCTCCTCTCCCTTCCTCCTCTCCTTTCCTCCGCTCTCTTCCTCCTCTCTCTTCCTCCTCTCTCTTCGTCCTCTCCCCTCTTCCTCTCTCTTCCACCTCTTTCTTCCTCGTCTCTCCTCTTCCTCTCTCTTCCTCCTCTCTCCTCTTCCTCTCTCTTCCCCCTCTCTCCTCCTCCTCTCTCTTCCTCCTCTCTCTTCCTCCTCTCTCTTCCTCCTCTCTCCTCTTCCTCTCTCTTCCTCCTTTCTCTTCCTCCTATCTCTTCCTCCTCTCTCTTCCTCCACTCTCCTCTTCCTCTCTCTTGCTCCTCTCTCTTCCTCATGTCTCTTCCTCCTCTCTCTTCCTCCTCTCTCTTCCGCCTATCTCTTCCTCCTCTCTTCCTCCTCTCTCCTCTTCCTCTCTCTTCCTCCTCTCTCTTCCTCCTCTCTCCTCTTCCTCTCTCTTCCTCCTCTTTCTTCGTCCTCTCTCTACCTCCTCTCACTTCCTCCTCTCTCTTCCTCCTCTCTCTTCCTCCTCTCTCTTCCTCCTCTCTCCTCTTCCTCTCTCTTCCTCCTCTCTCTTCCTCCTCTCTCCTCTTCCTCTCTCTTTCTCCTCTCTCTTCCTCATCTCTCTTCCTCATCTCTCTTCTTCCTCTCTCCTCCACCTCTCTCCTCTTCCTCTCTCTTCCTCCTCTCTCTTCCTCCTCTCTCTTCCTCCTCTCCCCTCTTCCTCTCTCTTCCACCTCTCTCTTCCTCGTCTCTCCTCTTCCACTCTCTTCCTCCTCTCTCTTCCTCCTCTCTCCTCTTCCTCTCTCTTCCTCCTCTCTCTTCCTCCTCCCTCCTCTTCCTCTCTCTTCCTCCTCTCTCTTCCTCCTCTCTCTTCCTCCTCTCTCTTCCTCCTCTCTCCTCTTCCTATCTCTTCCTCCTCTCTCTTCCTCCTCTATCCTCTTCCTCTGTCTTCCTCCTCTCTCTTCCTCCCCTCTCTTCCTCCTCTCTCTTCCTCCTCTCTCCTCCTCCTCTCTTCTTCCTCCTCTCTGCTCCTCCTCTCCCTTCCTCCTCGATCTTCCTCCTCTCTCATCCTCCTCTCTCTTCCTCCTCTCTCTTCCTCCTCTCTCCTCTTCCTCTCTCTTCTTCCTCTCTCTTCCTCCTCTCTCCTCTTCCTCTCTCTTCCTCCTCTCTCTTCCTACTCTCTCCTCCTCCTCTCTCTTCCTCCTCTCACATCATCCTCGTTCTTCCTCCTCTGACTTCCTCCTCTCTCTTCCTCCTCTCTCTTCCTCCTCTCTCTTCCTCCTCTCTCTTCCTCCTCTCTCTTCCTCATCTCTCCTCTTCCTCTCTCTTCCTCCTCTCTCTTCCTCCTATCTCTTCCTCCTCTCTCTTCCTCGTCTCTCCTCATCCTCTCTCTTCCTGCTCTGTCATCCTCCTCAATCCTCTTCCTCTCTCTTCCTCCTCTCTCTTCCTCCTCTCACTTCGTCCTCTCTCTTCCTCCTCTCTCTTCCTCCACTCTCTTTCTCTCTCTCTTCCTCCTCTCTCCTCTTCCTCTCTCTTCATCCTCTCTCTTGCTCCTCTCTCTTCCTCCTCTATCTTCCTCTTCTCTCTTCCTCCTCTCTCTTGCTCCTCTCTCTTCCTCCTCTCTCTTCCTCCTCTCTATTCCTCCTCTCTCTTCCTCCTCTCCCCTCTTCCTCTCTCTTCCACCTCTCTCTTCCTCGTCTCTCCTCTTCCTCTCTCTTCCTCCTCTCTCTTCCTCCTCTATCATCTTCCTCTCTCTTCCTCCTCTCTCTTCCTCCTCCCTCCTCTTCCTCTCTCTTCCTCCTCTCTCTTCCTCCTCTCTCTTCCTCCTCTCTCTTCCTCCTCTCTCCTCTTCCTCTCTCTTCCTCCTCTCTCTTCCTCCTATCTCTTGCTCCTCTCTCTTCCTCCTCTCTCCTCTTCCTATCTCTTCCTCCTCTCTCTTCCTCCTCTATCCTCTTCCTCTCTCTTCCTCCTCTCTCTTCCTCCTCTCTCTTCCTCCTCTCTCTTCCTCCTCTCTCCTCCTCCTCTCTCTTCCTCCTCTCTGCTCCTCCTCTCCCTTCCTCCTCGATCTTCCTCCTCTCTCTTCCTCCTCTGTCTTCCTCCTCTCTCGTCCTCCTCTCCCCTCTTCGTCTCTCTTCCACCTCTCTCTTCCTCGTCTCTCCTCTTCCTCTCTCTTTTTCCTCTATCCTCTTCCTTTCTCTTCCCCCTCTCTCTTCCTCCTCTCTCTTCCTCCTCTCTCCTCTTCCTCTCTCTTCCTCCTATCTCTTCCTCCTATCTCTTCCTCCTCTCTCTTCCTCGTCTCTCCTCTTCCTCTCTCTTCCTGCTCTGTCTTCCTCCTCTATCCTCTTCCTCTCTATTCCTCCTCTCTTTTCCTCCTCTCACTTCGTCCTCTCTCTTCCTCCTCTCTCTTCCTCCTCTCTCTTTCTCTCTCTCTTCCTCCTGTTTCCTCTTCCTCTCTCTTCCTCCTCTCTATTGCTCCCTTCTCTTCCTCCTCTATCTTCCTCTTCTCTCTTCCTGCTCTCTCTTCCTCCTGTCCCCTCTTCCTCTCTGTTCCACCTCTCTCTTCCTCCTCTCTCCTCCTCCTCTCTCTTCCTCCTCTCTGCTACTCCTCTCCCTTCCTCCTCTCTCTTCCTCCTCTCTCTTCCTCCTCTCTCTTCCTCCTCTCTCTTCCTCCTCTCCCTTCTTCCTCTCTCTTCCACCTCTCTCTTCCACGTCTCTCCTCTTTCTCTCTGTTCCTCCTCTCTCTTCCTCGTCTCTCCTCTTCCTCTCTCTTCCTCCTCTCTCTTCCTCCTCCCTGCTCTTCCTCTCTCTTCCTCCTCTCTCTTCCTCATCTCTCTTCCTCCTCTCTCTTCCTCCTATCTCCTCTTCCTCTCTCTTCCTCCTCTCTCTTCCTCCTATCTCTTCCTCCTCTCTTTTCCTCGTTTCTCCTCTTCCTATCTCTTCCTCCTCTCTCTTCCTCCTCTATCCTCTTCCTCTCTCTTCCTCCTCTCTCTTCCTCCTCTCTCTTCCTCCTCTCTCCTCCTCCTCTCTCTTCCTCCTCTCTGCTCCTCCTCTCCCCTCCTCCTCTCTGCTCCTCCTCTCCCTTCCTCCTCTCTTTTCCTCCTCTCTCTTCCTCCTCTCTCTTCCTCCTCTCTCTTCGTCCTCTCCCCTCTTCCTCTCTCTTCCACCTCTCTCTTCCTCGTCTCTCCTCTTCCTCTCTCTTCCTCCTCTCTCCTCTTCCTCTCTCTTCCCCCTCTCTCTTCCTCCTCTCTCTTCCTCCTCTCTCCTCTTCCTCTCACTTCCTCCTGTCTCTTCCTCCTATCTCTTCCTCCTCTCTCTTCCTCGTCTCTCCTCTTCCTCACTCTTCCTGCTCTGTCTTCCTCCTCTATCTTCTTCCTCTCTCTTTCTCTCTCTCTTCCTCCTCTCTCCTCTTCCTCTCTCTTCCTCCTCTCTCTTGCTCCTCTCTCTTCCTCCTCTATCTTCCTCTTCTCTTTTCCTCCTCTCTCTTCCTCCTGTCCCCTCTTCCTCTCTCTTCCACCTCTCTCTTCCTCCTCTCTCTTCTTCCTCTCTCTTCCTCCTCTCTCTTCCTCCTCTCTCCTCCTCCTCTCTCTTCCTCCTCTCTGCTCCTCCTCTCCCTTCCTCCTCTCTGCTCCTCCTCTCCCTTCCTCCTCTCTCTTCCTCCTCTCTCTTCCTCCTCTCTCTTCCTCCTCTCTCTTCGTCCTCTCCCCTCTTCCTCTCTCTTCCACCTCTCTCTTCCTCCTCTCTCTTCCTCCTCTCTCTTCCTCCTGTCTCTTCCTCTTCTCTCCTCCTCCTCTCTCTTCCTCCTCTCTGCTCCTCCTCTCCCTTCCTCCTCTCTCTTCCTCCTCACTCTTACTCCTCTCTCTTACTCCTCTCCCCTCTTCCTCTCTCTTCCACTTCTCTCTTCCTCGTCTCTCCTCTTCCTCGATCTTCCTCCTCTCTCTTCCTCCTCTCTCTTCCTCCTCTCTCGTCCTCCTCCCCCATCTTCCTCTCTCTTCCACCTCTCTCTTCCTCGTCTCTCCTCTTCCTCTCTCTTCCTCCTCTATCCTCTTCCTCTCTCTTCACCCTCTCTCTTCCACCTCCCTCTTCCTCCTCTCCCCTTTTCCTCTCTCTTCCACCTCTCTCTTCCTCCTCTCTCTTCCTCCTCTCTCTTCCTCCTCTCTCCTCTTCCTCTCTCTTCCTCTTTTCTCTTCCTCCTATCTCTTCCTCCTCTCTCTTCCTCCACTCTCCTCTTCCTCTCTCTTGCTCATCTCTCTTCCTCATGTCTCTTCCTCCTCTCTCTTCCTCCTCTCTTTTCCTCCTATCTCTTCCTCCTCTCTCTTCCTCCTCTCTTCTCTTCCTCTTTCTTACTCCTCTCTCTTCCTCCTCTCTCCTCTTCCTCTGTCTTCCTCCTCTCTCTTCCTCCTCTCTCCTCTTCCTCTCTCTTCATCCTCTCTCTTCCTCCTCTCACTTCCTCCTCTCTCTTCCTCCTCTCTCTTCCTCCTCTCTCTTCCTCCTCTCTCCTCTTCCTCTCTCTTCCTCATCTCTCTTCCTCCTCTCTCCTCTTCCTCTCTCTTCCTCCTCTCTCTTCCTCCTCTCTCCTCCTCCTCTCTCTTCCTCCTCTCACTTCCTCCGCGTTCTTCCTCCTCTCACTTCCTCCTCTCTCTTCCTCCTCTCTGTTCCTCCTCTCTCTTCCTCCTCTCTCTTCCACCTCTCTCTTCCTCATCTCTCCTCTTCCTCTCTCTTCCTCATCTCTCTTCCTCCTCTCTCTTCCTCTTCTCTCTTCCTCGTCTCTCCTCTTCCTCTCTCTTCCTGCTCTGTCTTCCTCCTCTATCCTCTTCCTCTCTCTTCCTCCTCTCTGTTCCTCCTCTCACTTCATCCTCTCTCTTCCTCTTCTCTCTACTTCCTCTCTCTTTATCTTTCTCTTCCTCCTCTCTCCTCTTCCTCTCTCTTCCTCCTCTCTCTTGCTCCTCTCTCTTCCTCCTCTATCTTCCTCTTCTCTCTTCCTCCTCTCTCTTCCTCCTCTGTCCTCCTCCTCTCCCTTCCTGCTCTCTCTTCCTCCTCTCTCTTCCTCCTCTCTGTTCTTCCTCTCTCTTCCTCCTCTCTTCCTCCTCTCTCTTCCTCCTCTCTCCTCTTCCACTCCCTTCCTCATCTCTCTTCCTCCTCTTTCTTCCTTCTCTCTTTTCCTCCTCTCTCCTCTTCCTCTCTCTTCCTCCTCTCTCTTCCTTCTATCTCTTCCTCCTCTCTCTTCCTCTTCTCTCCTCTTCCTCTCTCTTCCTCCTCTCTCTTCGTCCTCTATCCTCTTCCTCTCTTTTCCTCCTCTCTCTTCCTCCTCTCTATTCCTCCTCTCACTTCGTCCTCTCTTCCTCCTCTCTCTTCCTCCTCTCTCTTCCTCCTCTCCCCTCTTCCTCTCTCTTCCACCTCTCTCTTCCTCCTCTCTCTTCCACCTCCCTCTTCCTCCTCTCTCTTCTTCCTCTCTCTTCCTCCTCTCCCTTCCTCCTCTCTCTTCCTCCTCTCTCTTCCTCCTATCTCTTCCTCCTCTCTCTTCCTCGTCTCCCCTCTTCCTCTCTCTTCCACCTCTCTCTTCCTCCTCTCTCTTCCTCCTCTGTATTCCTCCTCTCTCTTCCTCTTCTCTCCTCCTCCTCTCTCTTCCTCCTCTCTGCTCCTCCTCTCCCTTCCTCCTCTCTCTTCCTCCTCTCTCTTCCTCCTCTCTCTTCCTCCTCTCCCCTCTTCCTCTCTCTTCCACTTCTCTCTTCCTCGTCTCTCCTCTTCCTCGATCTTCCTCCTCTCTCTTCCTCCTCTCTCTTCCTCCTCTCTCGTCCTCCTCCCCCCTCTTCCTCTCTCTTCCACCTCTCTCTTCCTCGTCTCTCCTCTTCCTCTCTCTTCTTCCTCTATCCTCTTCCTCTCTCTTCACCCTCTCTCTTCCTCTTCTCTCTTCCTCCTCTCCCCTTTTCCTCTCTCTTCCACCTCTCTCTTCCTCCTCTCTCTTCCTCCTCTCTCTTGCTCCTTTCTCTTCCTCCTCTCTCCTCTTCCTCTCTCTTCCTCCTGTCTCTTCCTCCTATCTCTTCCTCCTCTCTCTTCCGCCACTCTCCTCTTCCTCTCTCTTTCTCCTCTCTCTTCCTCATGTCTCTTCCTCCTCTCTCTTCCTCCTCTCTCTTCCTCCTATCTCTTCCTCCTCTCTCTTCCTCCTCTCTTCTCTTCCTCTCTCTTACTCCTCTCTCTTCCTCCTCTCTCCTCTTCCTCTCTCTTCCTCCTCTCTCCTCTTCCTCTCTCTTCCTCCACTCTCTTCCTCCTCTCTCTTCCTCCTCTCACTTCCTCCTCTCTCTTCCTCCTCTCTCTTCCTCCTCTCTCTTCCTCCTCTCTCTTCCTCATCTCTCTTCCTCCTCTCTCTTCCTCCTCTCTCTTCCTCATCTCTCCTCTTCCTCTCTCTTCCTCCTCGTTCTTCCTCCTCTCACTTCCTCCTCTCTCTTCCTCCTCTCTCTTCCTCCTCTCTCTTCCTCCTCTCTCTTCCTCCTCTCTCTTCCTCAACTCTCCTCTTCCTCTCTCTTCCTCCTCTCTCTTCCTCCACTCTCTTCCTCCTCTCCCTTCCTCGTCTCACCTCTTCCTCTCTCTTCCTGCTCTGTCTTCCTCCTCTATCCTCTTCCTCTCTCTTCCTCCTCTCTGTTCCTCCTCTCACTTCGTCCTCTCTCTTCCTCCTCTCTCTTCCTCCTCTCTCTTTCTCTCTCTCTTCCTCCTCTCTCCTCTTCCTCTCTCTTCCTCCTCTCTCTTCCTCCTCTCTCTTCCTCCTCTCTCTTCCTCCTCTCCCCTTTTCCTCTCTCTTCCACTTCTCTCTTCCTCGTCTCTCCTCTTCCTCGATCTTCCTCCTCTCTCTTCCTCCTATCTCTTCCTCCTCTCTCGTCCTCCTCCCCCCTCTTCCTCTCTCTTCCACCTCTCTCTTTCTCGTCTCTCCTCTTCCTCTCTCTTCCTCCTCTATCCTCTTCCTCTCTCTTCACCCTCTCTCTTCCTCCTCTCCCTCCCCTTTCCTCTCTCTTCCACCTCTCTCTTCTTCCTCTCTCTTCGTCCTCTCTCTTGCTCCTGTCTCTTCCTCCTATCTCTTCCTCCTCTCTCTTCCTCCACTCTCCTCTTCCTCTTTCTTGCTCCTCTCTCTTCCTCATGTCTATTCCTCCTCTCTCTTCCGCCTCTCTCTTCCTCCTCTCTCTTCCTCCTGTCTTCTCTTCCTCTCTCTTACTCCTCTCTCTTCCTCCTCTCTCCTCTTCCTCTCTCTTCCTCCTCTCTCTTCCTCCTCTCTCTTCCTCCTCTCTCTTCCTCCTCTCTCCTCTTCCTCTCTCTTCCTCCTCTCTCTTCCTCCTCTCTCCTCCTCCTCTCTCTTCCTCCTCTCACTTCCTCCTCGTTCTTCCTCCTCTCACTTCCTTCACTCTCTTCCTCCCCTCTCTTCCTCCTCTCTCTTCCTCCTCTCTCTTCCTCCTCTCTCTTCCTCCTCTCACTTCCTCCTCTCTCTTCCTCCTCTCTCTTCCTCCTCTCTCATCCTCCTCTCTCCTCTTCCTCTCTCTTCCTCCTCTCTCTTCCTCCTTTCACTTCCTCCTCGTTCTTCCTCCTCTCACTTCCTCCTCTCTCTTCCTCCTCTCTCTTCCTCCTCTCTCTTCCTCCTCTCTCTTCCTCCTCTCTCTTCCTCATCTCTCCTCTTCCTCTCTCTTCCTACTCTCTCTTCCTCCACTCTCTTCCTCCTCTCTCTTCCTCGTCTCACCTCTTCCTCTCTCTTCCTGCTCTGTCTTCCTCCTCTATCCTCTTCCTCTCTCTTCCTCCTCTCTGTTCCTCCTCTCACTTCGTCCTCTCTCTTCCTCCTCTCTCTTCCTCCTCTCCCTTTCTCTCTCTCTTCCTCCTCTCTCCTCTTCCTCTCTCTTCCTCCTCTCTCTTGCTCCTCTCTCTTCCTCTTCTCTCTTCCTCCTCTCTCTTCCTCCTCCCCCCTCTTCCTCTCTCTTCCACCTCTCTCTTCCTCGTCTCTCCTCTTCCTCTCTCTTCTTCCTCTATCCTCTTCCTCTCTCTTCACCCTCTCTCTTCCTCCTCTCTCTTCCTCCTCTCCCCTTTTCCTCTCTCTTCCACCTCTCTCTTCCTCCTCTCTCTTCCTCCTCTCTCTTGTTCCTCTCTCTTCCTCCTCTCTCCTCTTCCTCTCTCTTCCTCCTGTCTCTTCCTCCTGTCTCTTCCTCCTCTCTCTTCCGCCACTCTCCTCTTCCTCTCTCTTGCTCCTCTCTCTTCCTCATGTCTCTTCCTCCTCTGTCTTCCTCCTCTCTCTTCCTCCTCTCTCTTCCTCCTGTCTTCTCTTCCTCTCTCTTACTCCTCTCTCTTCCTCCTCTCTCCTCTTCCTCTCTCTTCCTCCTCTCTCTTCCTCCTCTCTCCTCTTCCTCTCTCTTCCTCCTCTCTCTTCCTCCTCTCTCTTCCTCCTCTCACTTCCTCCACTCTCTTCCTCCTCTCTCTTCCTCCTCTCTCTTCCTCCTCTCTCCTCTTCCTCTCTCTTCCTCCTCTCTCTTCCTCCTCTCTCCTCTTCCTCTCTCTTCCTCCTCTCCCTCCTCTCTCCTCCTCATCTCTCTTCCTCCTTTCACTTCCTCCTCGTTCTTCCTCCTCTCACTTCCCCCTCTCTCTTCCTCCTCTCTCTTCCTCCTCTCTCTTCCTCCTCTCTCTTCCTCCTCTCTCTCTTCCTCCTGTCTCCTCTTCCTCTCTGTTGCTCCTCTCTCTTGCTCCTCTCTCTTCCTCCTATATCTTCCTCTTCTCTCTTCCTCCTCTCTCTTCCTCCTATCCCCTCTACCTCTCTCTTCCACCTCTCTCTTCCTCCTCTCTGCTCCTCCTCTCCCTTCCTCCTCTCTCTTCCTCCTCTCTCTTCCTCCTCTCTCTTCCTCCTCTCCCTTCCTCCTCTCCCCTCTTCCTCTCTCTTCCACCTCTCTCTTCCTCCTCTATCATCTTCCTCTCTCTTCCTCCTCTCTCTTCCTCCTCTCACTTCGTCCTCTCTCTTCCTCCTCTCTCTTCCTCCTCTCTCTTCCTCCTCTCTCTTCCTCCTCTCTCCTATTCCTCTCTCTTCATACTCTCTCTTCCTCCTATCTCTTCCTCCTCTCTCTTCCTCGTCTCTCCTCTTCCTCTCTCTTCCTCCTCTCTCTTCCTCCTCTCCCCTCTTCCTCTCTCTTCCACCTCTCTCTTCCTCGTCTCTCCTCTTCCTCTCTCTTCCTCCTCTATCCTCTTCCTCTCTCTTCCCCCTCTCTCTTCCTCCTCTCTCTTCCTCCTCTCTCTTCCTCCTCTCTCCTCTTCCTCTCACTTCCTCCTGTCCCTTCCTCCTATCTCTTCCTCCTCTCTCTTCCTCATCTCTCCTCTTCCTCACTCTTCCTGCTCTGTCTTCCTCCTCTATCTTCTTCCTCTCTCTTTCTCTCTCTCTTCCTCCTCTCTCCTCTTCCTCTCTCTTCCTCCTCTCTCTTGCTCCTCTCTCTTCCTCCTCTATCTTCCTCTTCTCTTTTCCTCCTCTCTCTTCCTCCTGTCCCCTCTTCCTCTCTCTTCCACCTCTCTCTTCCTCCTCTCTCTTCTTCCTCTCTCTTCCTCCTCTCTCTTCCTCCTCTCTCCTCCTCCTCTCTCTTCCTCCTCTCTGCTCCTCCTCTCCCTTCCTCCTCTCTGCTCCTCCTCTCCCTTCGTCCTCTCTCTTCCTCCTCTCTCTTCATCCTCTCTCTTCCTCCTCTCTCTTCGTCCTCTCCCCTCTTCCTCTCTCTTCCACCTCTCTCTTCCTCCTCTCTCTTCCTCCTCTCTCTTCCTCCTGTCTCTTCCTCTTCTCTCCTCCTCCTCTCTCTTCCTCCTCTCTGCTCCTCCTCTCCCTTCCTCCTCTCTCTTCCTCCTCACTCTTACTCCTCTCTCTTACTCCTCTCCCCTCTTCCTCTCTCTTCCACTTCTCTCTTCCTCGTCTCTCCTCTTCCTCGATCTTCCTCCTCTCTCTTCCTCCTCTCTCTTCCTCCTCTCTCGTCCTCCTCCCCCATCTTCCTCTCTCTTCCACCTCTCTCTTCCTCGTCTCTCCACTTCCTCTCTCTTCCTCCTCTATCCTCTTCCTCTCTCTTCACCCTCTCTCTTCCACCTCTCTCTTCCTCCTCTCCCCTTTTCCTCTCTCTTCCACCTCTCTCTTCCTCCTCTCTCTTCCTCCTCTCTCTTCCTCCTCTCTCCTCTTCCTCTCTCTTCCTCCTTTCTCTTCCTCCTATCTCTTCCTCCTCTCTCTTCCTCCACTCTCCTCTTCCTCTCTCTTGCTCCTCTCTCTTCCTCATGTCTCTTCCTCCTCTCTCTTCCTCCTCTCTTTTCCTCCTATCCCTTCCTCCTCTCTCTTCCTCCTCTCTTCTCTTCCTCTTTCTTACTCCTCTCTCTTCCTCCTCTCTCCTCTTCCTCTGTCTTCCTCCTCTCTCTTCCTCCTCTCTCCTCTTCCTCTCTCTTCATCCTCTCTCTTCCTCCTCTCTCTTCCTCCTCTCACTTCCTCCTCTCTCTTCCTCCTCTCTCTTCCTCCTCTCTCTTCCTCCTCTCTCCTCTTCCTCTCTCTTCCTCATCTCTCTTCCTCCTCTCTCCTCTTCCTCTCTCTTCCTCCTCTCTCTTCCTCCTCTCTCCTCCTCCTCTCTCTTCCTCCTCTCACTTCCTCCGCGTTCTTCCTCCTCTCACTTCCTCCTCTCTCTTCCTCCTCTCTGTTCCTCCTCTCTCTTCCTCCTCTCTCTTCCACCTCTCTCTTCCTCATCTCTCCTCTTCCTCTCTCTTCCTCCTCTCTCTTCCTCCTCTCTCTTCCTCTTCTCTCTTCCTCGTCTCTCCTCTTCCTCTCTCTTCCTGCTCTGTCTTCCTCCTCTATCCTCTTCCTCTCTCTTCCTCCTCTCTATTCCTCCTCTCACTTCATCCTCTCTCTTCCTCCTCTCTCTACTTCCTCTCTCTTTATCTTTCTCTTCCTCCTCTCTCCTCTTCCTCTCTCTTCCTCCTCTCTCTTGCTCCTCTCTCTTCCTCCTCTATCTTCCTCTTCTCTCTTCCTCCTCTCTCTTCCTCCTCTGTCCTCCTCCTCTCCCTTCCTGCTCTCTCTTCCTCCTCTCTCTTCCTCCTCTCTGTTCTTCCTCTCTCTTCCTCCTCTCTTCCTCCTCTCTCTTCCTCCTCTCTCCTCTTCCACTCCCTTCCTCCTCTCTCTTCCTCCTCTTTCTTCCTTCTCTCTTTTCCTCCTCTCTCCTCTTCCTCTCTCTTCCTCCTCTCTCTTCCTTCTATCTCTTCCTCCTCTCTCTTCCTCTTCTCTCCTCTTCCTCTCTCTTCCTCCTCTCTCTTCGTCCTCTATCCTCTTCCTCTCTTTTCCTCCTCTCTCTTCCTCCTCTCTATTCCTCCTCTCACTTCGTCCTCTCTTCCTCCTCTCTCTTCCTCCTCTCTCTTCCTCCTCTCCCCTCTTCCTCTCTCTTCCACCTCTCTCTTCCTCCTCTCTCTTCCACCTCCCTCTTCCTCCTCTCTCTTCTTCCTCTCTCTTCCTCCTCTCTCTTCCTCCTCTCTCCTCCTCCTCTCTCTTCCTCCTCTCTTCTCCTCCTCTCCCTTCCTCCTCTCTGCTCCTCCTCTCCCTTCCTCCTCTCTCTTCCTCCTCTCTCTTCCTCCTATCTCTTCCTCCTCTCTCTTCCTCGTCTCCCCTCTTCCTCTCTCTTCCACCTCTCTCTTCCTCCTCTCTCTTCCTCCTCTCTATTCCTCCTCTCTCTTCCTCTTCTCTCCTCCTCCTCTCTCTTCCTCCTCTCTGCTCCTCCTCTCCCTTCCTCCTCTCTCTTCCTCCTCTCTCTTCCTCCTCTCTCTTCCTCCTCTCCCCTCTTCCTCTCTCTTCCACTTCTCTCTTCCTCGTCTCTCCTCTTCCTCGATCTTCCTCCTCTCTCTTCCTCCTCTCTCTTCCTCCTCTCTCGTCCTCCTCCCCCCTCTTCCTCTCTCTTCCACCTCTCTCTTCCTCGTCTCTCCTCTTCCTCTCTCTTCTTCCTCTATCCTCTTCCTCTCTCTTCACCCTCTCTCTTCCTCTTCTCTCTTCCTCCTCTCCCCTTTTCCTCTCTCTTCCACCTCTCTCTTCCTCCTCTCTCTTCCTCCTCTCTCTTGCTCCTCTCTCTTGCTCCTCTCTCCTCTTCCTCTCTCTTCCTCCTGTCTCTTCCTCCTATCTCTTCCTCCTCTCTCTTCCGCCACTCTCCTCTTCCTCTCTCTTTCTCCTCTCTCTTCCTCATGTCTCTTCCTCCTCTCTCTTCCTCCTCTCTCTTCCTCCTATCTCTTCCTCCTCTCTCTTCCTCCTGTCTTCTCTTCCTCTGTCTTACTCCTCTCTCTTCCTCCTCTCTCCTCTTCCTCTCTCTTCCTCCTCTCTCCTCTTCCTCTCTCTTCCTCCTCTCTCTTCCTCCTCTCTCTTCCTCCTCTCACTTCCTCCTCTCTCTTCCTCCTCTCTCTTCCTCCTCTCTCTTCCTCCTCTCTCTTCCTCATCTCTCTTCCTCCTCTCTCTTCCTCCTCTCTCTTCCTCATCTCTCCTCTTCCTCTCTCTTCCTCCTCGTTCTTCCTCCTCTCACTTCCTCCTCTCTCTTCCTCCTCTCTCTTCCTCCTCTCTCTTCCTCCTCTCTCTTCCTCCTCTCTCTTCCTCATCTCTCCTCTTCCTCTCTCTTCCTCCTCGTTCTTCCTACTCTCACTTCCTCCTCTCTCTTCCTCCTGTCTTCTCTTCCTCTCTCTTCCTCCTCTCTCTTCCTCCTCTCTCTTCCTCCTCTCACTTCCTCCTCTCTCTTCCTCCTCTCTCTTCCTCCTCTCTCTTCCTCCACTCTCTTCCTCCTCTCCCTTCCTCGTCTCACCTCTTCCTCTCTCTTCCTGCTCTGTCTTCCTCCTCTATCCTCTTCCTCTCTCTTCCTCCTCTCTGTTCCTCCTCTCACTTCGTCCTCTCTCTTCCTCCTCTCTCTTCCTCCTCTCTCTTTCTCTCTCTCTTCCTCCTCTCTCCTCTTCCTCTCTCTTCCTCCTCTCTCTTCCTCCTCTCTCTTCCTCCGCTCTCTTCCTCCTCTCCCCTTTTCCTCTCTCTTCCACTTCTCTCTTCCTCGTCTCTCCTCTTCCTCGATCTTCCTCCTCTCTCTTCCTCCTATCTCTTCCTCCTCTCTCATCCTCCTCCCCCCTCTTCCTCTCTCTTCCACCTCTCTCTTTCTCGTCTCTCCTCTTCCTCTCTCTTCCTCCTCTATCCTCTTCCTCTCTCTTCACCCTCTCTCTTCCTCCTCTCCCCTTTTCCTCTCTCTTCCACCTCTCTCTTCCTCCTCTCTCTTCGTCCTCTCTCTTGCTCCTGTCTCTTCCTCCTATCTCTTCCTCCTCTCTCTTCCTCCACTCTCCTCTTCCTCTTTCTTGCTCCTCTCTCTTCCTCATGTCTCTTCCTCCTCTCTCTTCCTCCTCTCTCTTCCTCCTCTCTCTTCCTCCTGTCTTCTCTTCCTCTCTCTTACTCCTCTCTCTTCCTCCTCTCTCCTCTTCCTCTCTCTTCCTCCTCTCTCTTCCTCCTCTCTCTTCCTCCTCTCTCTTCCTCCTCTCTCCTCTTCCTCTCTCTTCCTCCTCTCTCTTCCTCCTCTCTCCTCCTCCTCTCTCTTCCTCCTCTCACTTCCTCCTCGTTCTTCCTCCTCTCACTTCCTTCACTCTCTTCCTCCTCTCTCTTCCTCCTCTCTCTTCCTCCTCTCTCTTCCTCCTCTCTCTTCCTCCTCTCACTTCCTCCTCTCTCTTCCTCCTCTCTCTTCCTCCTCTCTCATCCTCCTCTCTCCTCTTCCTCTCTCTTCCTCCTCTCTCTTCCTCCTCTCTCCTCTTCCTCTCTCTTCCTCCTCTCCCTCCTCTCTCCTCCTCCTCTCTCTTCCTCCTTTCACTTCCTCCTCGTTCTTCCTCCTCTCACTTCTTCCTCTCTCTTCCTCCTCTCTCTTCCTCCTCTCTCTTCCTCCTCTCTCTTCCTCCTCTCTCTTCCTCATCTCTCCTCTTCCTCTCTCTTCCTACTCTCTCTTCCTCCACTCTCTTCCTCCTCTCTCTTCCTCGTCTCACCTCTTCCTCTCTCTTCCTGCTCTGTCTTCCTCCTCTATCCTCTTCCTCTCTCTTCCTCCTCTCTGTTCCTCCTCTCACTTCGTCCTCTCTCTTCCTCCTCTCTCTTCCTCCTCTCCCTTTCTCTCTCTCTTCCTCCTCTCTCCTCTTCCTCTCTCTTCCTCCTCTCTCTTGCTCCTCTCTCTTCCTCCTCTCTCTTCCTCCTCTCTCTTCCTCCTCTCCCCTCTTCCTCTCTCTTCCACTTCTCTCTTCCTCGTCTCTCCTCTTCCTCGATCTTCCTCCTCTCTCTTCCTCCTCTCTCTTCCTCCTCTCTCCTCTTCCTGTCTCTTCCTCCTCTCCCTCCTCTCTCCTCCTCCTCTCTCTTCCTCCTTTCACTTCCTCCTCGTTCTTCCTCCTCTCACTTCCTCCTCTCTCTTCCTCCTCTCTCTTCCTCCTCTCTCTTCCTCCTCTCTCTTCCTCCTCTCTCTTCCTCATCTCTCCTCTTCCTCTCTCTTCCTCCTCTCTCTTCCTCCACTCTCTTCCTCCTCTCTCTTCCTCGTCTCACCTCTTCCTCTCTCTTCCTGCTCTGTCTTCCTCCTCTATCCTCTTCCTCTCTCTTCCTCCTCTCTGTTCCTCCTCTCACTTCGTCCTCTCTCTTCCTCCTCTCTCTTCCTCCTCTCCCTTTCTCTCTCTCTTCCTCCTCTCTCCTCTTCCTCTCTCTTCCTCCTCTCTCTTGCTCCTCTCTCTTCCTCCTCTCTCTTCCTCCTCTCTCTTCCTCCTCTCCCTTCTTCCTCTCTCTTCCACTTCTCTCTTCCTCGTCTCTCCTCTTCCTCGATCTTCCTCCTCTCTCTTCCTCCTCTCTCTTCCTCCTCTCTCGTCCTCCTCCCCCCTCTTCCTCTCTCTTCCACCTCTCTCTTCCTCGTCTCTCCTCTTCCTCTCTCTTCTTCCTCTATCCTCTTCCTCTCTCTTCACCCTCTCTCTTCCTCCTCTCTCTTCCTGCTCTCCCCTTTTCCTCTCTCTTCCACCTCTCTCTTCCTCCTCTCTCTTCCTCCTCTCTCTTGTTCATCTCTCTTCCTCCTCTCTCCTCTTCCTCTCTCTTCCTCATGTCTCTTCCTCCTCTGTCTTCCTCCTCTCTCTTCCTCCTCTCTCTTCCTCCTGTCTTCTCTTCCTCTCTCTTACTCCTCTCTCTTCCTCCTCTCTCCTCTTCCTCTCTCTTCCACTTCTCTCTTCCTCGTCTCTCCTCTTCCTCGATCTTCCTCCTCTCTCTTCCTCCTATCTCTTCCTCCTCTCTCATCCTCCTCCCCCCTCTTCCTCTCTCTTCCACCTCTCTCTTTCTCGTCTCTCCTCTTCCTCTCTCTTCCTCCTCTATCCTCTTCCTCTCTCTTCACCCTCTCTCTTCCTCCTCTCCCCTTTTCCTCTCTCTTCCACCTCTCTCTTCCTCCTCTCTCTTCGTCCTCTCTCTTGCTCCTGTCTCTTCCTCCTATCTCTTCCTCCTCTCTCTTCCTCCACTCTCCTCTTCCTCTTTCTTGCTCCTCTCTCTTCCTCATGTCTCTTCCTCCTCTCTCTTCCTCCTCTCTCTTCCTCCTCTCTCTTCCTCCTGTCTTCTCTTCCTCTCTCTTACTCCTCTCTCTTCCTCCTCTCTCCTCTTCCTCTCTCTTCCTCCTCTCTCTTCCTCCTCTCTCTTCCTCCTCTCTCTTCCTCCTCTCTCCTCTTCCTCTCTCTTCCTCCTCTCTCTTCCTCCTCTCTCCTCCTCCTCTCTCTTCCTCCTCTCACTTCCTCCTCGTTCTTCCTCCTCTCACTTCCTTCACTCTCTTCCTCCTCTCTCTTCCTCCTCTCTCTTCCTCCTCTCTCTTCCTCCTCTCTCTTCCTCCTCTCACTTCCTCCTCTCTCTTCCTCCTCTCTCTTCCTCCTCTCTCATCCTCCTCTCTCCTCTTCCTCTCTCTTCCTCCTCTCTCTTCCTCCTCTCTCCTCTTCCTCTCTCTTCCTCCTCTCCCTCCTCTCTCCTCCTCCTCTCTCTTCCTCCTTTCACTTCCTCCTCGTTCTTCCTCCTCTCACTTCTTCCTCTCTCTTCCTCCTCTCTCTTCCTCCTCTCTCTTCCTCCTCTCTCTTCCTCCTCTCTCTTCCTCATCTCTCCTCTTCCTCTCTCTTCCTACTCTCTCTTCCTCCACTCTCTTCCTCCTCTCTCTTCCTCGTCTCACCTCTTCCTCTCTCTTCCTGCTCTGTCTTCCTCCTCTATCCTCTTCCTCTCTCTTCCTCCTCTCTGTTCCTCCTCTCACTTCGTCCTCTCTCTTCCTCCTCTCTCTTCCTCCTCTCCCTTTCTCTCTCTCTTCCTCCTCTCTCCTCTTCCTCTCTCTTCCTCCTCTCTCTTGCTCCTCTCTCTTCCTCCTCTCTCTTCCTCCTCTCTCTTCCTCCTCTCCCCTCTTCCTCTCTCTTCCACTTCTCTCTTCCTCGTCTCTCCTCTTCCTCGATCTTCCTCCTCTCTCTTCCTCCTCTCTCTTCCTCCTCTCTCCTCTTCCTGTCTCTTCCTCCTCTCCCTCCTCTCTCCTCCTCCTCTCTCTTCCTCCTTTCACTTCCTCCTCGTTCTTCCTCCTCTCACTTCCTCCTCTCTCTTCCTCCTCTCTCTTCCTCCTCTCTCTTCCTCCTCTCTCTTCCTCCTCTCTCTTCCTCATCTCTCCTCTTCCTCTCTCTTCCTCCTCTCTCTTCCTCCACTCTCTTCCTCCTCTCTCTTCCTCGTCTCACCTCTTCCTCTCTCTTCCTGCTCTGTCTTCCTCCTCTATCCTCTTCCTCTCTCTTCCTCCTCTCTGTTCCTCCTCTCACTTCGTCCTCTCTCTTCCTCCTCTCTCTTCCTCCTCTCCCTTTCTCTCTCTCTTCCTCCTCTCTCCTCTTCCTCTCTCTTCCTCCTCTCTCTTGCTCCTCTCTCTTCCTCCTCTCTCTTCCTCCTCTCTCTTCCTCCTCTCCCTTCTTCCTCTCTCTTCCACTTCTCTCTTCCTCGTCTCTCCTCTTCCTCGATCTTCCTCCTCTCTCTTCCTCCTCTCTCTTCCTCCTCTCTCGTCCTCCTCCCCCCTCTTCCTCTCTCTTCCACCTCTCTCTTCCTCGTCTCTCCTCTTCCTCTCTCTTCTTCCTCTATCCTCTTCCTCTCTCTTCACCCTCTCTCTTCCTCCTCTCTCTTCCTGCTCTCCCCTTTTCCTCTCTCTTCCACCTCTCTCTTCCTCCTCTCTCTTCCTCCTCTCTCTTGTTCCTCTCTCTTCCTCCTCTCTCCTCTTCCTCTCTCTTCCTCATGTCTCTTCCTCCTCTGTCTTCCTCCTCTCTCTTCCTCCTCTCTCTTCCTCCTGTCTTCTCTTCCTCTCTCTTACTCCTCTCTCTTCCTCCTCTCTCCTCTTCCTCTCTCTTCCTCCTCTCTCTTCCTCCTCTCTCCTCTTCCTCTCTCTTCCTCCTCTCTCTTCCTCCTCTCTCTTCCTCCTCTCACTTCCTCCTCTCTCTTCCTCCTCTCTCTTCCTCCTCTCTCTTCCTCCTCTCTCCTCTTCCTCTCTCTTCCTCCTCTCTCTTCCTCCTCTCTCCTCTTCCTCTCTCTTCCTCCTCTCCCTCCTCTCTCCTCCTCATCTCTCTTCCTCCTTTCACTTCCTCCTCCTTCTTCCTCCTCTCACTTCCTCCTCTCTCTTCCTCCTCTCTCTTCCTCCTCTCTCTTCCTCCTCTCTCTTCCTCCTCTCTCTCTTCCTCCTGTCTCCTCTTCCTCTCTGTTGCTCCTCTCTCTTGCTCCTCTCTCTTCCTCCTCTATCTTCCTCTTCTCTCTTCCTCCTCTCTCTTCCTCCTATCCCCTCTACCTCTCTCTTCCACCTCTCTCTTCCTCCTCTCTGCTCCTCCTCTCCCTTCCTCCTCTCTCTTCCTCCTCTCTCTTCCTCCTCTCTCTTCCTCCTCTCCCTTCCTCCTCTCCCCTCTTCCTCTCTCTTCCACCTCTCTCTTCCTCCTCTATCATCTTCCTCTCTCTTCCTCCTCTCTCTTCCTCCTCTCACTTCGTCCTCTCTCTTCCTCCTTTCTCTTCCTCCTCTCTCTTCCTCCTCTCTCTTCCTCCTCTCTCCTCTTCCTCTCTCTTCATCCTCTCTCTTCCTCCTATCTCTTCCTCCTCTCTCTTCATCGTCTCTCCTCTTCCTCTCTCTTCCTCCTCTCTCTTCCTCCTCTCCCCTCTTCCTCTCACTTCCACCTCTCTCTTCCTCGTCTCTCCTCTTCCTCTCTCTTCCTCCTCTATCCTCTTCCTCTCTCTTCCCCCTCTCTCTTCCTCCTCTCTCTTCCTCCTCTCCCCTCTTCCTCTCTCTTCCACCTCTCTCTTCCTCCTCTCTCTTCCTCCTCTCTCTTGCTCCTCTCTCTTCCTCCTCTCTCATCTTCCTCTCTCTTCCTCCTCTCTCTTCCTCCTATCTCTTCCTCCTCTCTCTTCCTCGTCTCTCCTCTTCTTCTGTCTTCCTCCTCTCTCTTCCTCCTCTATCCTCTTCCTCTCTCTTCCTCCTCTCTCTTTCTCCTCTCACTTCGTCCCCTCTTTTCCTCCTCTCTCTACCTCCTCTCTCTTCTTCCTCCTGTTTCTACTCTCTCTTCCTCCTCTCTCTTTCTCTGTCTCTTCCTCCTCTCTGTTCTTCCTCTCTCTTCCTCCTCTCTATTCCTCCTCTCTCTTCCTCCTCTCTCATCCTCCTCTCTCTTCCTCCTCTGTCCTCCTCCTCTCCCTTCCTGCTCTCTCTTCCTCCTCTCTCTTCCTCCTCTCTGTTCTTCCTCTCTCTTCCTCCTCTCTTCCTCCTCTCTCTTCCTCCTCTCTCCTCTTCCACTCCCTTCCTCCTCTCTCTTCCTCCTCTTTCTCCTTTCTCTCTTTTCCTCCTCTCTCCTCTTCCTCTCTCTTCCTCCTCTCTCTTCCTTCTATCTCTTCCTCCTCTCTCTTCCTCTTCTCTCCTCTTCCTCTCTCTTCCTCCTCTCTCTTCGTCCTCTATCCTCTTCCTCTCTTTTCCTCCTCTCTCTTCCTCCTCTCTATTCCTCCTCTCTCTTCGTCCTCTCTTCCTCCTCTCTCTTCCTCCTCTCTCTTCCTCCTCTCCCCTCTTCCTCTCTCTTTCACCTCTCTCTTCCTCCTCTCTCTTCCACCTCCCTCTTCCTCCTCTCTCTTCTTCCTCTCTCTTCCTCCTCTCTCTTCCTCCTCTCTCCTCCTCCTCTCTCTTCCTCCTCTCTTCTCCTCCTCTCCCTTCCTCCTCTCTGCTCCTCCTCTCCCTTCCTCCTCTCTCTTCCTCCTCTCTCTTCCTCCTATCTCTTCCTCCTCTCTCTTCCTCGTCTCCCCTCTTCCTCTCTCTTCCACCTCTCTCTTCCTCCTCTCCCTTCCTCCTCTCTCTTTTCCTGTCTCTTCCTCTTCTCTCCTCCTCCTCTCTCTTCCTCCTCTCTGCTCCTCCTCTCCCTTCCTCCTCTCTCTTCCTCCTCTCTCTTCCTCCTCTCTCTTCCTCCTCTCCCCTCTTCCTCTCTCTTCCACTTCTCTCTTCCTCGTCTCTCCTCTTCCTCGATCTTCCTCCTCTCTCTTCCTCCTCTCTCTTCCTCCTCTCTCTTCCTCCTCTCTCTTCCTCCTCTCTCGTCCTCCTCCCTCCTCTTCCTCTCTCTTCCACCTCTCTCTTCCTCGTCTCTCCTCTTCCTCTCTCTTCTTCCTCTATCCTCTTCCTCTCTCTTCACCCTCTCTCTTCCTCTTCTCTCTTCCTCCTCTCCCCTTTTCCTCTCTCTTCCACCTCTCTCTTCCTCCTCTCTCTTCCTCCTCTCTCTTGCTCCTCTCTCTTCCTCCTCTCTCCTCTTCCTCTCTCTTCCTCCTGTCTCTTCCTCCTATCTCTTCCTCCTCTCTCTTCCGCCACTCTCCTCTTCCTCTCTCTTGCTCCTCTCTCTTCCGCATGTCTCTTCCTCCTCTCTCTTCCTCCTCTCTCTTCCTCCTATCTCTTCCTCCTCTCTCTTCCTCCTGTCTTCTCTTCCTCTCTCTTACTCCTCTCTCTTCCTCCTCTCTCCTCTTCCTCTCTCTTCCTCCTCTCTCTTCCTCCTCTCTCCTCTTCCTCTCTCTTCCTCCTCTCTCTTCCTCCTCTCTCTTCCTCCTCTCACTTCCTCCTCTCTCTTCCTCCTCTCTCTTCCTCCTCTCTCTTCCTCCTCTCTCCTTTTCCTCTCTCTTCCTGCTCTGTCTTCCTCCTCTATCTTCTTCCTCTCTCTTCCTCCTCTCTGTTCCTCCTCTCACTTCGTCCTCTCTCTTCCTCCTCTCTCTTCCTCCTCTCCCTTTCTCTCTCTCTTCCTCCTCTCTCCTTTTCCTCTCTCTTCCTCCTCTCTCTTGCTCCTCTCTCTTCCTCCTCTCTCTTCCTCCTCTCCCCTCTTCCTCTCTCTTCCACTTCTCTCTTCCTCGTCTCTCCTCTTCCTCGATCTTCCTCCTCTCTCTTCCTCCTCTCTCTTCCTCCTCTCTCGTCCTCCTCCCCCCTCTTCCTCTCTCTTCCACCTCTCTCTTCCTCGTCTCTCCTCTTCCTCTCTCTTCTTCCTCTATCCTCTTCCTCTCTCTTCACCCTCTCTCTTCCTCCTCTCTCTTCCTCCTCTCCCCTTTTCCTCTCTCTTCCACCTTTCTCTTCCTCCTCCCTCTTCCTCCTCTCTCCTCTTCCTCTCTCTTCCTCCTGTCTCTTCCTCCTATCTCTTCCTCCTCTCTCTTCCGCCACTCTCCTCTTCCTCTCTCTTGCTCCTCTCTCTTCCTCATGTCTCTTCCTCCTCTCTCTTCCTCCTCTCTCTTCCTCCTCTCTCTTCCTCCTGTCTTCTCTTCCTCTCTCTTACTCCTCTCTCTTCCTCCTCTCTCCTCTTCCTCTCTCTTCCTCCTCTCTCTTCCTCCTCTCTCCTCTTCCTCTCTCTTCCTCCTCTCTCTTCCTCCTCTCTCTTCCTCCTCTCACTTCCTCCTCTCTCTTCCTCCTCTCTCTTCCTCCTCTCTCTTCCTCCTCTCTCCTCTTCCTCTCTCTTCCTCCTCTCTCTTCCTCCTCTCTCCTCTTCCTCTCTCTTCCTCCTCTCCCTCCTCTCTCCTCCTCATCTCTCTTCCTCCTTTCACTTCCTCCTCGTTCTTCCTCCTCTCACTTCCTCCTCTCTCTTCCTCCTCTCTCTTCCTCCTCTCTCTTCCTCCTCTCTCTTCCTCCTCTCTCTTCCTCATCTCTCCTCTTCCTCTCTCTTCCTCCTCTCTCTTCCTCCACTCTCTTCCTCCTCTCTCTTCCTCGTCTCACCTCTTCCTCTCTCTTCCACTTCTCTCTTCCTCGTCTCTCCTCTTCCTCGATCTTCCTCCTCTCTCTTCCTCCTCTCTCTTCCTCCTCTCTCGTCCTCCTCCCCCCTCTTCCTCTCTCTTCCACCTCTCTCTTCCTCGTCTCTCCTCTTCCTCTCTCTTCCTCCTCTATCCTCTTCCTCTCTCTTCACCCTCTCTCTTCCTCCTCTCTCTTCCTCCTCTCCCCTTTTCCTCTCTCTTCCTCCTCTCTCTTCCTCCTCTCTCTTCCTCCTCTCTCTTGCTCCTGTCTCTTCCTCCTCTCTCTTCCTCCTCTCTCTTCCTCCTCTCCCTTTCTCTCTCTCTTCCTCCTCTCTCCTCTTCCTCTCTCTTCCTCCTCTCTCTTGCTCCTCTCTCTTCCTCCTCTCTCTTCCTCCTCTCTCTTCCTCCTCTCCCCTCTTCCTCTCTCTTCCACTTCTCTCTTCCTCGTCTCTCCTCTTCCTCGATCTTCCTCCTCTCTCTTCCTCCTCTCTCTTCCTCCTCTCTCGTCCTCCTCCCCCCTCTTCCTCTCTCTTCCACCTCTCTCTTCCTCGTCTCTCCTCTTCCTCTCTCTTCTTCCTCTATCCTCTTCCTCTCTCTTCACCCTCTCTCTTCCTCCTCTCTCTTTCTCCTCTCCCCTTTTCCTCTCTCTTCCACCTCTCTCTTCCTCCTCTCTCTACCTCCTCTCTCCTCTTCCTCTCTCTTCCTCCTGTCTCTTCCTCCTATCTCTTCCTCCTCTCTCTTCCGCCACTCTCCTCTTCCTCTCTCTTGCTCCTCTCTCTTCCTCATGTCTCTTCCTCCTCTCTCTTCCTCCTCTCTCTTCCTCCTCTCTCTTCCTCCTGTCTTCTCTTCCTCTCTCTTACTCCTCTCTCTTCCTCCTCTCTCCTCTTCCTCTCTCTTCCTCCTCTCTCTTCCTCCTCTCTCCTCTTCCTCTCTCTTCCTCCTGTCTCTTCCTCCTATCTCTTCCTCCTCTCTCTTCCGCCACTCTCCTCTTCCTCTCTCTTGCTCCTCTCTCTTCCTCATGTCTCTTCCTCCTCTCTCTTCCTCCTCTCTCTTCCTCCTCTCTCTTCCTCCTGTCTTCTCTTCCTCTCTCTTACTCCTCTCTCTTCCTCCTCTCTCCTCTTCCTCTCTCTTCCTCCTCTCTCTTCCTCCTCTCTCCTCTTCCTCTCTCTTCCTCCTCTCTCTTCCTCCTCTCTCTTCCTCCTCTCACTTCCTCCTCTCTCTTCCTCCTCTCTCTTCCTCCTCTCTCTTCCTCCTCTCTCCTCTTCCTCTCTCTTCCTCCTCTCTCTTCCTCCTCTCTCCTCTTCCTCTCTCTTCCTCCTCTCCCTCCTCTCTCCTCCTCATCTCTCTTCCTCCTTTCAGTTCCTCCTCGTTCTTCCTCCTCTCACTTCCTCCTCTCTCTTCCTCCTCTCTCTTCCTCCTCTCTCTTCCTCCTCTCTCTTCCTCCTCTCTCTTCCTCATCTCTCCTCTTCCTCTCTCTTCCTCCTCTCTCATCCTCCACTCTCTTCCTCCTCTCTCTTCCTCGTCTCACCTCTTCCTCTCTCTTCCACTTCTCTCTTCCTCGTCTCTCCTCTTCCTCGATCTTCCTCCTCTCTCTTCCTCCTCTCTCTTCCTCCTCTCTCGTCCTCCTCCCCCCTCTTCCTCTCTCTTCCACCTCTCTCTTCCTCGTCTCTCCTCTTCCTCTCTCTTCCTCCTCTATCCTCTTCCTCTCTCTTCACCCTCTCTCTTCCTCCTCTCTCTTACTCCTCTCCCCTTTTCCTCTCTCTTCCAGCTCTCTCTTCCTCCTCTCTCTTCCTCCTCTCTCTTGCTCCTATCTCTTCCTCTTCTCTCTTCCTCCTCTCTCTTCCTCCTCTCCCTTTCTCTCTCTCTTCCTCCTCTCTCCTCTTCCTCTCTCTTCCTCCTGTCTCTTCCTCCTATCTCTTCCTCCTCTCTCTTCCGCCACTCTCCTCTTCCTCTCTCTTGCTCCTCTCTCTTCCTCATGTCTCTTCCTCCTCTCTCTTCCTCCTCTCTCTTCCTCCTCTCTCTTCCTCCTGTCTTCTCTTCCTCTCTCTTACTCCTCTCTCTTCCTCCTCTCTCCTCTTCCTCTCTCTTCCTCCTCTCTCTTCCTCCTCTCTCCTCTTCCTCTCTCTTCCTCCTCTCTCTTCCTCCTCTCACTTCCTCCTCTCTCTTCCTCCTCTCTCTTCCTCCTCTCTCTTCTTCCTCTCTCCTCTTCCTCTCTCTTCCTCCTCTCTCTTCCTCCTCTCTCCTCTTCCTCTCTCTTCCTCCTCTCCCTCCTCTCTCCTCCTCATCTCTCTTCCTCCTTTCACTTCCTCCTCTCTCTTCCTCCTCTCTCTTCCTCCTCTCTCTTCCTCCTCTCTCTTCCTCCTCTCTCTTCCTCATCTCTCCTCTTCCTCTCTCTTCCTCCTCTCTCTTCCTCCACTCTCTTCCTCCTCTCTCTTCCTCGTCTCACCTCTTCCTCTCTCTTCCACTTCTCTCTTCCTCGTCTCTCCTCTTCCTCGATCTTCCTCCTCTCTCTTCCTCCTCTCTCTTCCTCCTCTCTCGTCCTCCTCCCCCCTCTTCCTCTCTCTTCCACCTCTCTCTTCCTCGTCTCTCCTCTTCCTCTCTCTTCCTCCTCTATCCTCTTCCTCTCTCTTCACCCTCTCTCTTCCTCCTCTCTCTTACTCCTCTCCCCTTTTCCTCTCTCTTCCACCTCTCTCTTCCTCCTCTCTCTTCCTCCTCTCTCTTGCTCCTGTCTCTTCCTCCTATCTCTTCCTCCTCTCTCTTCCTCCACTCTCCTCTTCCTCTTTCTTGCTCCTCTCTCTTCCTCATGTCTCTTCCTCCTCTCTCTTCCTCCTCTCTCTTCCTCCTATCTCTTCCTCCTCTCTCTTCCTCCTGTCTTCTCTTCCTCTCTCTTACTCCTCTCTCTTCCTCCTCTCTCCTCTTCCTCTCTCTTCCTCCTCTCTCTTCCTCCTCTCTCTTCCTCCTCTCTCTTCCTCCTCTCTCTTCCTCCTCTCTCTTCCTCCTCTCTCTTCCTCCTCTGTCTTCCTCCTCTCTCTTCCTCCTCTCTCTTCCTCATCTCTCCTTTTCCTCTCTCTTCCTCCTCTCTCTTCCTCCACTCTCTTCCTCCTCTCTCTTCCTCGTTTCACCTCTTCCTCTCTCTTCCTGCTCTGTCTTCCTCCTCTATCCTCTTCCTCTCTCTTCCTCCTCTCCGTTCCTCCTCTCACTTCGTCCTCTCTCTTCCTCCTCTCTCTTCCTCCTCTCTCTTTCTCTCTCTCTTCCTCCTCTCCCCTCTTCCTCTCTCTTCCACTTCTCTCTTCCTCGTCTCTCCTCTTCCTCGATCTTCCTCCTCTCTCTTCCTCCTCTCTCTTCCTCCTCTCTCGTCCTCCTCCCCCCTCTTCCTCTCTCTTCCACCTCTCTCTTCCTCGTCTCTCCTCTTCCTCTCTCTTCCTACTCTATCCTCTTCCTCTCTCTTCACCCTCTCTCTTCCTCCTCTCTCTTCCTCCTCTCCCCTTTTCCTCTCTCTTCCACCTCTCTCTTCCTCCTCTCTCTTCCTCCTCTCTCTTGCTCCTCTCTCTTCCTCCTATCTCTTCCTCCTCTCTCTTCCTCCACTCTCCTCTTCCTCTTTCTTGCTCCTCTCTCTTCCTCATGTCTCTTCCTCCTCTCTCTTCCTCCTCTCTCTTCCTCCTATCTCTTCCTCCTCTCTCTTCTTCCTGTCTTCTCTTCCTCTCTCTTACTCCTCTCTCTTCCTCCTCTCTCCTCTTCCTCTCTCTTCCTCCTCTCTCTTCCTCCTCTCTCTTCCTCCTCTCTCTTCCTCCTCTCTCCTCTTCCTCTCTCTTCCTCCTCTCTCTTCCTCCTCTCTCTTCCTCCTCTCTCTTCCTCCTCTCACTTCCTCCTCATTCTTCCTCCTCTCACTTCCTCCTCTCTCTTCCTCCTCTCTCTTCCTCCTCTCTCTTCCTCCTCTCTCCTCTTCCTCTCTCTTCCTCCTCTCTCTTCCTCCTCTCTCTTCCTCCTTTCTCCTCCTCCTCTCTCTTCCTCCTCTCTGCTCCTCCTCTCCCTTCCTCCTCTCTCTTCCTCCTCTCTCTTCCTCCTCTCTCGTCCTCCTCCCCCCTCTTCCTCTCTCTTCCACCTCTCTCTTCCTCGTCTCTCCTCTTCCTCTCTCTTCTTCCTCTATCCTCTTCCTCTCTCTTCACCCTCTCTCTTCCTCCTCTCTCTTCCTCCTCTCCCCTTTTCCTCTCTCTTCCACCTTTCTCTTCCTCCTCCCTCTTCCTCCTCTCTCCTCTTCCTCTCTCTTCCTCCTGTCTCTTCCTCCTATCTCTTCCTCCTCACTCTTCCGCCACTCTCCTCTTCCTCTCTCTTGCTCCTCTCTCTTCCTCATGTCTCTTCCTCCTCTCTCTTCCTCCTCTCTCTTCCTCCTCTCTCTTCCTCCTGTCTTCTCTTCCTCTCTCTTACTCCTCTCTCTTCCTCCTCTCTCCTCTTCCTCTCTCTTCCTCCTCTCTCTTCCTCCTCTCTCCTCTTCCTCCTCTCTCCTCTTCCTCTCTCTTCCTCCTCTCTCTTCCTCCTCTCTCTTCCTCCTCTCACTTCCTCCTCTCTCTTCCTCCTCTCTCTTCCTCCTCTCTCTTCCTCCTCTCTCCTCTTCCTCTCTCTTCCTCCTCTCTCTTCCTCCTCTCTCCTCTTCCTCTCTCTTCCTCCTCTCTCTTCCTCCTCTCTCCTCTTCCTCTCTCTTCCTCCTGTCTCTTCCTCCTATCTCTTCCTCCTCTCTCTTCCGCCACTCTCCTCTTCCTCTCTCTTGCTCCTCTCTCTTCCTCATGTCTCTTCCTCCTCTCTCTTCCTCCTCTCTCTTCCTCCTCTCTCTTCCTCCTGTCTTCTCTTCCTCTCTCTTACTCCTCTCTCTTCTCCTCTCTCCTCTTCCTCTCTCTTCCTCCTCTCTCTTCCTCCTCTCTCCTCTTCCTCTCTCTTCCTCCTCTCTCTTCCTCCTCTCTCTTCCTCCTCTCACTTCCTCCTCTCTCTTCCTCCTCTCTCTTCCTCCTCTCTCTTCCTCCTCTCTCCTCTTCCTCTCTCTTCCTCCTCTCTTCCTCCTCTCCTCTCTCCTCTCCTCTCTCTCCTCCTCTCCCTCCTCTCTCCTCCTCATCTCTCTTCCTCCTTTCACTTCCTCCTCGTTCTTCCTCCTCTCACTTCCTCCTCTCTCTTCCTCCTCTCTCTTCCTCCTCTCTCTTCCTCCTCTCTCTTCCTCCTCTCTCTTCCTCATCTCTCCTCTTCCTCTCTCTTCCTCCTCTCTCTTCCTCCACTCTCTTCCTCCTCTCTCTTCCTCGTCTCACCTCTTCCTCTCTCTTCCACTTCTCTCTTCCTCGTCTCTCCTCTTCCTCGATCTTCCTCCTCTCTCTTCCTCCTCTCTCTTCCTCCTCTCTCGTCCTCCTCCCCCCTCTTCCTCTCTCTTCCACCTCTCTCTTCCTCGTCTCTCCTCTTCCTCTCTCTTCCTCCTCTATCCTCTTCCTCTCTCTTCACCCTCTCTCTTCCTCCTCTCTCTTCCTCCTCTCCCCTTTCCTCTCTCTTCCACCTCTCTCTTCCTCCTCTCTCTTCCTCCTCTCTCTTGCTCCTGTCTCTTCCTCCTCTCTCTTCCTCCTCTCTCTTCCTCCTCTCCCTTTCTCTCTCTCTTCCTCCTCTCTCCTCTTCCTCTCTCTTCCTCCTCTCTCTTGCTCCTCTCTCTTCCTCCTCTCTCTTCCTCCTCTCCCCTCTTCCTCTCTCTTCCACTTCTCTCTTCCTCGTCTCTCCTCTTCCTCGATCTTCCTCCTCTCTCTTCCTCCTCTCTCTTCCTCCTCTCTCTTCCTCCTCTCTCCTCTTCCTCTCTCTTCCTCCTCTCTCTTCCTCCTCTCTCCTCTTCCTCTCTCTTCCTCCTCTCCCTCCTCTCTCCTCCTCATCTCTCTTCCTCCTTTCACTTCCTCCTCGTTCTTCCTCCTCTCACTTCCTCCTCTCTCTTCCTCCTCTCTCTTCTCCTCTCTCTTCCTCCTCTCTCTTCCTCCTCTCTCTTCCTCATCTCTCCTCTTCCTCTCTCTTCCTCCTCTCTCTTCCTCCACTCTCTTCCTCCTCTCTCTTCCTCGTCTCACCTCTTCCTCTCTCTTCCACTTCTCTCTTCCTCGTCTCTCCTCTTCCTCGATCTTCCTCCTCTCTCTTCCTCCTCTCTCTTCCTCCTCTCTCGTCCTCCTCCCCCCTCTTCCTCTCTCTTCCACCTCTCTCTTCCTCGTCTCTCCTCTTCCTCTCTCTTCCTCCTCTATCCTCTTCCTCTCTCTTCACCCTCTCTCTTCCTCCTCTCTCTTCCTCCTCTCCCCTTTTCCTCTCTCTTCCTCCTCTCTCTTCCTCCTCTCTCTTCCTCCTCTCTCTTGCTCCTGTCTCTTCCTCCTCTCTCTTCCTCCTCTCTCTTCCTCCTCTCCCTTTCTCTCTCTCTTCCTCCTCTCTCCTCTTCCTCTCTCTTCCTCCTCTCTCTTGCTCCTCTCTCTTCCTCCTCTCTCTTCCTCCTCTCTCTTCCTCCTCTCCCCTCTTCCTCTCTCTTCCACTTCTCTCTTCCTCGTCTCTCCTCTTCCTCGATCTTCCTCCTCTCTCTTCCTCCTCTCTCTTCCTCCTCTCTCGTCCTCCTCCCCCCTCTTCCTCTCTCTTCCACCTCTCTCTTCCTCGTCTCTCCTCTTCCTCTCTCTTCTTCCTCTATCCTCTTCCTCTCTCTTCACCCTCTCTCTTCCTCCTCTCTCTTTCTCCTCTCCCCTTTTCCTCTCTCTTCCACCTCTCTCTTCCTCCTCTCTCTACCTCCTCTCTCCTCTTCCTCTCTCTTCCTCCTGTCTCTTCCTCCTATCTCTTCCTCCTCTCTCTTCCGCCACTCTCCTCTTCCTCTCTCTTGCTCCTCTCTCTTCCTCATGTCTCTTCCTCCTCTCTCTTCCTCCTCTCTCTTCCTCCTCTCTCTTCCTCCTGTCTTCTCTTCCTCTCTCTTACTCCTCTCTCTTCCTCCTCTCTCCTCTTCCTCTCTTCCTCCTCTCTCTTCCTCCTCTCTCCTCTTCCTCTCTCTTCCTCCTGTCTCTTCCTCCTATCTCTTCCTCCTCTCTCTTCCGCCACTCTCCTCTTCCTCTCTCTTGCTCCTCTCTCTTCCTCATGTCTCTTCCTCCTCTCTCTTCCTCCTCTCTCTTCCTCCTCTCTCTTCCTCCTGTCTTCTCTTCCTCTCTCTTACTCCTCTCTCTTCCTCCTCTCTCCTCTTCCTCTCTCTTCCTCCTCTCTCTTCCTCCTCTCTCCTCTTCCTCTCTCTTCCTCCTCTCTCTCCTCCTCTCTCTTCCTCCTCTCACTTCCTCCTCTCTCTTCCTCCTCTCTCTTCCTCCTCTCTCTTCCTCCTCTCTCCTCTTCCTCTCTCTTCCTCCTCTCTCTTCCTCCTCTCTCCTCTTCCTCTCTCTTCCTCCTCTCCCTCCTCTCTCCTCCTCATCTCTCTTCCTCCTTTCAGTTCCTCCTCGTTCTTCCTCCTCTCACTTCCTCCTCTCTCTTCCTCCTCTCTCTTCCTCCTCTCTCTTCCTCCTCTCTCTTCCTCCTCTCTCTTCCTCATCTCTCCTCTTCCTCTCTCTTCCTCCTCTCTCATCCTCCACTCTCTTCCTCCTCTCTCTTCCTCGTCTCACCTCTTCCTCTCTCTTCCACTTCTCTCTTCCTCGTCTCTCCTCTTCCTCGATCTTCCTCCTCTCTCTTCCTCCTCTCTCTTCCTCCTCTCTCGTCCTCCTCCCCCCTCTTCCTCTCTCTTCCACCTCTCTCTTCCTCGTCTCTCCTCTTCCTCTCTCTTCCTCCTCTATCCTCTTCCTCTCTCTTCACCCTCTCTCTTCCTCCTCTCTCTTACTCCTCTCCCCTTTTCCTCTCTCTTCCAGCTCTCTCTTCCTCCTCTCTCTTCCTCCTCTCTCTTGCTCCTATCTCTTCCTCTTCTCTCTTCCTCCTCTCTCTTCCTCCTCTCCCTTTCTCTCTCTCTTCCTCCTCTCTCCTCTTCCTCTCTCTTCCTCCTGTCTCTTCCTCCTATCTCTTCCTCCTCTCTCTTCCGCCACTCTCCTCTTCCTCTCTCTTGCTCCTCTCTCTTCCTCATGTCTCTTCCTCCTCTCTCTTCCTCCTCTCTCTTCCTCCTCTCTCTTCCTCCTGTCTTCTCTTCCTCTCTCTTACTCCTCTCTCTTCCTCCTCTCTCCTCTTCCTCTCTCTTCCTCCTCTCTCTTCCTCCTCTCTCCTCTTCCTCTCTCTTCCTCCTCTCTCTTCCTCCTCTCACTTCCTCCTCTCTCTTCCTCCTCTCTCTTCCTCCTCTCTCTTCTTCCTCTCTCCTCTTCCTCTCTCTTCCTCCTCTCTCTTCCTCCTCTCTCCTCTTCCTCTCTCTTCCTCCTCTCCCTCCTCTCTCCTCCTCATCTCTCTTCCTCCTTTCACTTCCTCCTCTCTCTTCCTCCTCTCTCTTCCTCCTCTCTCTTCCTCCTCTCTCTTCCTCCTCTCTCTTCCTCATCTCTCCTCTTCCTCTCTCTTCCTCCTCTCTCTTCCTCCACTCTCTTCCTCCTCTCTCTTCCTCCACTCTCCTCTTCCTCTTTCTTGCTCCTCTCTCTTCCTCATGTCTCTTCCTCCTCTCTCTTCCTCCTCTCTCTTCCTCCTATCTCTTCCTCCTCTCTCTTCCTCCTGTCTTCTCTTCCTCTCTCTTACTCCTCTCTCTTCCTCCTCTCTCCTCTTCCTCTCTCTTCCTCCTCTCTCTTCCTCCTCTCTCTTCCTCCTCTCTCTTCCTCCTCTCTCTTCCTCCTCTCTCTTCCTCCTCTCTCTTCCTCCTCTGTCTTCCTCCTCTCTCTTCCTCCTCTCTCCTTCCTCATCTCTCCTTTTCCTCTCTCTTCCTCCTCTCTCTTCCTCCACTCTCTTCCTCCTCTCTCTTCCTCGTTTCACCTCTTCCTCTCTCTTCCTGCTCTGTCTTCCTCCTCTATCCTCTTCCTCTCTCTTCCTCCTCTCCGTTCCTCCTCTCACTTCGTCCTCTCTCTTCCTCCTCTCTCTTCCTCCTCTCTCTTTCTCTCTCTCTTCCTCCTCTCCCCTCTTCCTCTCTCTTCCACTTCTCTCTTCCTCGTCTCTCCTCTTCCTCGATCTTCCTCCTCTCTCTTCCTCCTCTCTCTTCCTCCTCTCTCGTCCTCCTCCCCCCTCTTCCTCTCTCTTCCACCTCTCTCTTCCTCGTCTCTCCTCTTCCTCTCTCTTCCTACTCTATCCTCTTCCTCTCTCTTCACCCTCTCTCTTCCTCCTCTCTCTTCCTCCTCTCCCCTTTTCCTCTCTCTTCCACCTCTCTCTTCCTCCTCTCTCTTCCTCCTCTCTCTTGCTCCTCTCTCTTCCTCCTATCTCTTCCTCCTCTCTCTTCCTCCACTCTCCTCTTCCTCTTTCTTGCTCCTCTCTCTTCCTCATGTCTCTTCCTCCTCTCTCTTCCTCCTCTCTCTTCCTCCTATCTCTTCCTCCTCTCTCTTCTTCCTGTCTTCTCTTCCTCTCTCTTACTCCTCTCTCTTCCTCCTCTCTCCTCTTCCTCTCTCTTCCTCCTCTCTCTTCCTCCTCTCTCTTCCTCCTCTCTCTTCCTCCTCTCTCCTCTTCCTCTCTCTTCCTCCTCTCTCTTCCTCCTCTCTCTTCCTCCTCTCTCTTCCTCCTCTCACTTCCTCCTCATTCTTCCTCCTCTCACTTCCTCCTCTCTCTTCCTCCTCTCTCTTCCTCCTCTCTCTTCCTCCTCTCTCCTCTTCCTCTCTCTTCCTCCTCTCTCTTCCTCCTCTCTCTTCCTCCTTTCTCCTCCTCCTCTCTCTTCCTCCTCTCTGCTCCTCCTCTCCCTTCCTCCTCTCTCTTCCTCCTCTCTCTTCCTCCTCTCTCGTCCTCCTCCCCCCTCTTCCTCTCTCTTCCACCTCTCTCTTCCTCGTCTCTCCTCTTCCTCTCTCTTCTTCCTCTATCCTCTTCCTCTCTCTTCACCCTCTCTCTTCCTCCTCTCTCTTCCTCCTCTCCCCTTTTCCTCTCTCTTCCACCTTTCTCTTCCTCCTCCCTCTTCCTCCTCTCTCCTCTTCCTCTCTCTTCCTCCTGTCTCTTCCTCCTATCTCTTCCTCCTCACTCTTCCGCCACTCTCCTCTTCCTCTCTCTTGCTCCTCTCTCTTCCTCATGTCTCTTCCTCCTCTCTCTTCCTCCTCTCTCTTCCTCCTCTCTCTTCCTCCTGTCTTCTCTTCCTCTCTCTTACTCCTCTCTCTTCCTCCTCTCTCCTCTTCCTCTCTCTTCCTCCTCTCTCTTCCTCCTCTCTCCTCTTCCTCCTCTCTCCTCTTCCTCTCTCTTCCTCCTCTCTCTTCCTCCTCTCTCTTCCTCCTCTCACTTCCTCCTCTCTCTTCCTCCTCTCTCTTCCTCCTCTCTCTTCCTCCTCTCTCCTCTTCCTCTCTCTTCCTCCTCTCTCTTCCTCCTCTCTCCTCTTCCTCTCTCTTCCTCCTCTCTCTTCCTCCTCTCTCCTCTTCCTCTCTCTTCCTCCTGTCTCTTCCTCCTATCTCTTCCTCCTCTCTCTTCCGCCACTCTCCTCTTCCTCTCTCTTGCTCCTCTCTCTTCCTCATGTCTCTTCCTCCTCTCTCTTCCTCCTCTCTCTTCCTCCTCTCTCTTCCTCCTGTCTTCTCTTCCTCTCTCTTACTCCTCTCTCTTCCTCCTCTCTCCTCTTCCTCTCTCTTCCTCCTCTCTCTTCCTCCTCTCTCCTCTTCCTCTCTCTTCCTCCTCTCTCTTCCTCCTCTCTCTTCCTCCTCTCACTTCCTCCTCTCTCTTCCTCCTCTCTCTTCCTCCTCTCTCTTCCTCCTCTCTCCTCTTCCTCTCTCTTCCTCCTCTCTCTTCCTCCTCTCTCCTCTTCCTCTCTCTTCCTCCTCTCCCTCCTCTCTCCTCCTCATCTCTCTTCCTCCTTTCACTTCCTCCTCGTTCTTCCTCCTCTCACTTCCTCCTCTCTCTTCCTCCTCTCTCTTCCTCCTCTCTCTTCCTCCTCTCTCTTCCTCCTCTCTCTTCCTCATCTCTCCTCTTCCTCTCTCTTCCTCCTCTCTCTTCCTCCACTCTCTTCCTCCTCTCTCTTCCTCGTCTCACCTCTTCCTCTCTCTTCCACTTCTCTCTTCCTCGTCTCTCCTCTTCCTCGATCTTCCTCCTCTCTCTTCCTCCTCTCTCTTCCTCCTCTCTCGTCCTCCTCCCCCCTCTTCCTCTCTCTTCCACCTCTCTCTTCCTCGTCTCTCCTCTTCCTCTCTCTTCCTCCTCTATCCTCTTCCTCTCTCTTCACCCTCTCTCTTCCTCCTCTCTCTTCCTCCTCTCCCCTTTTCCTCTCTCTTCCACCTCTCTCTTCCTCCTCTCTCTTCCTCCTCTCTCTTGCTCCTGTCTCTTCCTCCTCTCTCTTCCTCCTCTCTCTTCCTCCTCTCCCTTTCTCTCTCTCTTCCTCCTCTCTCCTCTTCCTCTCTCTTCCTCCTCTCTCTTGCTCCTCTCTCTTCCTCCTCTCTCTTCCTCCTCTCCCCTCTTCCTCTCTCTTCCACTTCTCTCTTCCTCGTCTCTCCTCTTCCTCGATCTTCCTCCTCTCTCTTCCTCCTCTCTCTTCCTCCTCTCTCGTCCTCCTCCCCCCCTCTTCCTCTCTCTTCCACCTCTCTCTTCCTCGTCTCTCCTCTTCCTCTCTCTTCTTCCTCTATCCTCTTCCTCTCTCTTCACCCTCTCTC
>JASWHU010000296.1:0-126609 GCA_030819815.1 Strix occidentalis
CATAGTCTGAGAGCAGCACGTTACCACTCTGATGTAAAAACAGGTCCTTTTGGTCTCAAACTAAATGGGAAAAAATGGCAATGATGGAAGTTGCTATGCCTTTTGAAACCCAAAGGCCTACCTTAATTCTTTAGATACTTGCTGATAAGGTTAGGACATATGGACTAATTCCATAAGTATGTGGTTAGAAAAATTACCTGACTGCAGTGGCTGATAAACTGGGCTGAACCATCTATTGTTACCATAATGCTGAAAGGTTACTAAGCTAGCTAGAACAGAGTCATAGGGTCATAGAATCATAGAATGGTTTGTGTTGGAAGGGACCTTAAAGACCATCTAGTTCCAACCCCCCTGCCATGGGCAGGGACACCTTCCACTAGCCCAGGTTGCCCAAAGCCCCGTCCAACCTGGCCTTGAACCCTTCCAGGGAGGGGGCAGCCACAGCTTCTCTGGGCAACCTGTGCCAGTGTCTCACCACCCTCACAGGGAAGGATTTCTTCCTTAGATCTAATCTAAATCTGCCCTCTTTCAGTTTAAATATGATACCCCTCATCCTATCACTACACTCCCTGACAAAGTCCCTCCCCATCATTCCTTGTCCCCCTTTAAGTACTGGAAGGCCACTATCAGGTCTCCCTGGAGCCTTCTCCAGGCTGAACCCCCCCAACTCTCTCAGCCTGTCCTCATATGGGAGGTGCTCCAGCTCTCTGATCATCTTTGTGGCCTCCTCTGGACCTGCTCCAGCAGGTCTATGTCCTTCTTATCAAATCAAATGAGTACATGGATTTGATAAGTCCTAAGCAGGCCTGTTGCAAGTTTCTCTTATCTCATGAGTCTGTGGGACCTTGGTTGGTGATTTCACTTGCAGCTTGTGATCATTTTTGTGAAATTACTGGAAATACTTGCAGCTTGCTTCGCTGGGGAGGGAAAGCAACATGGAGAAGAACAAGGACGTTCAGTGCAGCAGTAATGTCAGTAGCAGAAGAAAGTTGTGTTAAAACGAGCCCCTACTCAAAGGCAATTCTGCGTGGGGTTTGGTTTTATTTTTGGAAGGATATTTCCTATAACAGATGACAGAAGTTCAGGTTTATTTTGAACAGGTGCTTTGTGGTTTTGTTTCAACTTTAATTGTCCATTGTTGCATAAAATGAATTTTAAACTCAATTGAGGCCATACTCTCAAAGTGGACGTTAGAGGAGTCTGGCCTATTGGGCAGCCCCTTGGGTCTGCCTTATGGATAATGAAGCATTAACAGCTTGTGCTGCAGTGTTGCTGGGGAGGTAATGTCCTGTAGGTAGGAGAGGGAGTATGTTTGGCAGTTGAAGAAGGGGAAATACTCATGATAGACTGAAAATTTATTTTGATGGCTATGACTGACAAGGGTCAGTCCCTGACCAAGCTCCTGTGCAAAGCTTCATAAAAATAGCACGTAGTGTTAGTATAAGCCAATTTCTGTCTTTCTAAAAGCATTTGCTATGTATGTCCAGTAAAGTACTGGCTTTTGGGTGTATCTTTTCAAATGTCAAGCAGTGTTCTTTTCAGGATGTAGCAAATCCACTTGCTCTGACAGTTTGTCCTTTTGGGACCAGTTGATTTCATTAACTGTAGATGTTGAGCAGCACCTCTCAAATGCTGTCAGCTCCATTCCCATGAGTGCGCTCCCAAGTTCACAGAGTATCCATGAGGTTTGCCAGCTGGAGACAGGTCCTAAAACTGCCATAATCCCTGGTTTTCTTTTGTTTCTCTGTACATAACTTGTAAATCTTTCCTGTCCCTGATTTGATTTTTCTGACAAGTATTCAAGCTTTTGGTCTGCTGAAAGATTATGCATATGCAGAGGCAAGACTGGGTTTTTGAGGATGAGTTCAGAACATAACTGTTTTTAAATCTAACTCAGTTTCACTGATTCTGTTTTAAAAGCCATAAAGATGTATTCATTTTCCTGTATTCACTCTGCTTCTGGTTGTTCTCTACAAATATCCCACCAAAGAAGCACATTGGGCCAGCATGTATCTGTGAAAAAAGATAGCTTTTTAACCTCGTGTGGGCACAGAAAAGAGGAGGCAGTTTGTGTGCTGGGAGGAGCTGAGCATTGTATCCTGTGCACGTTGGACAAAAGGGACTCTGGCTCCTCTGCCTGATAGGGATTAGGGGACACCAGACGCTGCCATGCTGCCCACCTGCTCAAGTTTTCTGCTGTTTCCTTTAGTATCTGAACAGACTGCTTGAAACACATCTGGTGAACAAGGTGCACAGACATGCAGTTTCAGAATATGCTAGAAAACTGGAAACTCATGAGTGACCTAAATGCATTCTCTGATGCCTTCTAACCTGGGTGCGTGTGTTAATGTGTTCTGAATTGAAGCAGCAAGGCTAGTTCTGGTTTAAATCATGCAGTAACAAGCTGATCTTGGGTTTTTTCCAAGTGGTCTTCATGTGAAAAGCATGGAGTTCCCCCTAAATCCGGTTAGTATTTCTGGTGCTGAGAAGACTGGCTTTGTTTTCACATTTTACCATTTTGTTTGCCTGGTCTGTTAGATCAGTCTTAATGCTCTTTGTTCAGCAAATGTTCTCACTGAATTTGCAGCTAAATGGGAATGGTAGTATCAGACCTTGTGTGTGTCACTGAAACATGCTGGAAATGATGCCAAGGCGATCCCAAAACTCCAAAGCCATTCACATCAGTAGAAAGATTCTTAACGGCTGTAGCGGGCATTGGGTTAGACCTTTACAAACAGGTCTAGGGCCGTTTTTTCAGAGAAGAGTTTGCACTGATTTTTTCTTGTGGACAATTGGAAATTTGTTTATACTTGCAAATCTCATCTAGACTGTGTGCAAATGGAGCTTTCCCACTTTTCCCTTTGGTTTGTAGTTTGTGGGTGATTCTGTGTAAACAGAGGCGATTGTAGAGAACTGAACTGATGACGAGTCATTTTAGCTACTCTTTCACTTGATTTGTATTTCAAGGAATACCTTCTCATCTTCTGAATAATTAGAAGCTACATTTAAAAAGTGAAGTGTGAACAGGAAGACTGAATATAGGAAGTGTGTGGCAGGTGTAACCCTGTCCTTAAGCTGTTCAAAAAACACAGCATAGAAATGTCTCAATGCAGCTCATGGAGTTCTGTAATAATGGATTTCTACATGTTTATAGATAACGAAAACTAAAAGCCCTGAGGTTTTAAGATGTCGGTTTCCCTAGTGCTTTCCCTTCAGGTTATTAAGGATCAGATCATATATAAGTGAAGAAACTGCACTAGATCTGTGTGCCAGAGACAACAGAAGAGCAGTTGGGTCAGACATGGGTGGTGCTGGCAGTCTGTCAGGTAGGTGTCAGGGGAGGGAGGGAATGCTAGAACTCAACTGATTACCAAGACACCTAGTACTTTTTTCTTCCTACTCATGAGGAATTTTTCAAATTGTATTTTGCGATGCTTTCCTCACTACCACCCTTGGTTTTATTTCTTTACAGTTTCCTTAAGCTTTCTAGTAATTCTAGGTTTTCTTCTCCATCCCCCACCCCCTCATCTTATTAACTTATTAACTCAAAGACTGGGCACTAGCCAGTACCTGTTCTGCTGCAGGAAAATTTAATGAACCTGTAATGAGTTGTGGTGTTGGAATGTTCTTTGGTCTGCTGCTAATAGCTGTCTCCATCAAGCTGCACTCAACTCCTGTTTCAGGGGTGGTAGGGGAGAAACATGATGTTTGCTCAGATGTTTTCCCATTCAGAGAAAAGGAATGGCTGCACACATGTATGCTCATACCCTGCTTAGGGGAGAGACATGATCTTGGAGATGTTCTCCTATTGAGAGGAAACTAATGCCTGCTCATACCCTGCTTGTCGAGTGCAGGAGGGTGAATGGGGCCTTGAGGTAATGGGGAAGGGTATAGTAAGTAGTTAGCCTGAGACAGGAAGGATTAGGGGAAGGGCAGATGAATCATAGAATATCTCAAGTTGGAAGGGACCCATAAGGGTCATTAAGTAGAGCTCCATGAAGCCTTCAAGAAATAGGACAACAGGTTATGGAACTACTGGAAGAACACAGAAGTTGCGTGTTAGGAACAGGGCTAACAAGACTACTGATCTGCAATAAGTAATAAGGGCAATAAGTTTTCATGTTAAGTCTTCTTACAACAAAGAGCTGAAAGTAGAAGCCAGCTGGCTTCTTGGCCACTTGGTTTGAAAATATATTGGTCATAAAAGTTTTGAATTTCATCTGAAGTAGAGTACTTTCACTGACATGTTCCTGACCTTTAAGGTGTTGGAGATGTATTAAAAAGTTGATATTCTGCCCATTAAAGGAGTTTTACTGGGGCTTTTTTGAGTCAGTTGTAAATAGGTAATCTAACAGGAGAGCTGTGCTGCAATTAAGCAGCAGATGAAGTGCTGCAGAGAATGGCTGATTATGGGAGAGCGGTGGGCAGTGGGTTCAGAGAGGCTGAAACTGCAAACTACTGGTTAAAAACAAGATTTGTGGTCACCTCACTGGGAAACAGGGTTTGGGGCAGAGAGTTGCTTCTGTCAGCACCGAAATGTTTTGCTGCAGCGCAGAAGCTGGTCTCTCTCTGAGGACAGCACTGGAATGTTACACTTCTCAGACAAGCAGAATCTAGAGTAAAAGTTGGTTATGCAGCTTTGGTGTGTTGAATCTGGAAGACTGTTTCCTCAAATATGTATGTCTTACTAATACAGAGATCATTATAGTAATCAGTATAGGGAAGCTGAGCGTGCTTACAGAGACCCAGCAAACAACTGCAGAGCTTGCACTGCCCAGATAAGTTGATCCATGACACCTATTGTCTGACTGATCTCTAATGGATGTATTTCTTAATGGGGTGTTTTAGTTGAGAATGCTGGTAAGTGGCATTATGATGTGTCTCATTATACACATGTCAGGTTCTAATGCTAATGGTATTTCATGCTTAGAGTAAGCTTGTGGCTTGTCTCAAATATTAAACCCTTTTTCAAAAACACAGTTCTGCAGCTATCTTCATAATACTGCAAAGTACTTCAGAATTTCAGAAGATGTTGTAAACCCTTGTACCTAGCACATTCCTGGTCCGATGTGCAATATAAGCTATAAACTAATGTGAGTCTTGAAAAATGGTTTTTGTTCCATTTTGCAAAGGGTAATGCTGTAAACCAAATAGGGTTGTTCAAGGGTTTTGCCCAAGGTCACAGGTCTGTAAAAACTGGAAGTAGAGATCCCCAGTCCCCTGATCTTCCTGTCTGCAACTGTGCTTGAGCTGCTTGAATAGGTATTATGTGAGGTCACGTTTTAAATACGTGACCCACCCTCTCTGGGTTGCCCAGGGAGGTTGCAGATGCCCAGTCCCTGGAAACACTCAAGTTCAGGTTGGACGGGGCTCTGAGCAACCTGATCTAGTTGAGATGTCCCTGCCTATTGCAGGGGGTTGGACTAGGGAGCCTTTAAAGGTCCCTTCCAACCCAAACCATCCTGTGATGCTATCTCTGGTTCAGGTTACTTAATTCCACAATTGTTTTTTTTCCTGCATTCTTCATAAATTTTTTCGCCCTAATTTTTCCACACATGTCCAGTGTTAGGCTGACATTTGGGCCTTCTCTTCCCCTTAATTTTTAGTATGAGCATACATTATTTATCACTTGGATGTAGGCAAGAAAAGTAAGCTGAAAATGCACATTTCTTCAACTTCTTCAGGTCAGTGCCATCTTTAAAATGTGCTGTAAGTCAACATAAACCAGCTTCTAGCACAGGGCTGATTTTTGTGACTGGTGATGGAACTGAAATATTTGGATCTGCCGAGGGCAACCTGACTAGGGAAAATTATTTGTAGAGGCAATTTTGCCAGTAAAAAAGGGATTTCAAGATAGGTGCTTGTAGAATACCATTTTCCAAAGTATAGGGGAAAAACTGCAGTCTTCAAGCAGTAAGATAGATGAATCAACTTAAAACTTAAAATGAGTACTCTTTCTTCACAGCTCTGAAGGGAAGGTGATACAGTGACCTCTGTAAGGTAAAGAAGAAGAGGACTCAAGAAAAAGTAATGAACAATAATGGTACTTTTTGCTGAAGAGGTGCAGGATTTGCTTTATGCAATCACTGTCCCATCTTTCTGGTACAAGCTGTTAGTTCCAGTTACTTGGACTTGGTGGAAAATTATGTTGTATTAAGGCCTCAGCATGTGAGGCCTGGCAGAAACCCTTTACCACTTCAGTGTTACCAGGCAGTGGTAGCAACACAGAACAGTCATCTTAAATTGGGTCAAGATTTGTTCATCAATGGAATATGATTCGGGGTCTGGGAGTTTTAGAGGTAAAGCCCATGGTGGCAGGATCACCTGCCTGGGCTACTGTTAAAACTTTTTGCTTAGCTCTCCTTGTGCCAAGGCCTGCTTTGGTCTGCAGTTAAAGCCCTGCTGTGTTCCACACCTGCTGGTTTTATTTACAACATGAAAAGCTGGAGTTCCGTTGTCTTTACAGAGACCTGTTCCCAGGCATACAGTTCTTGAGTTGTTTTATTCTGTTTGCTCATCTTGTAGCTAGGGAAAGCTTAGGTTCTAAAAAGAAATTATCCTCCACAATCTCATTGGGCAGCGATATGGAGCAAGGAGGTAAATGCTCCCTGGGGCAGGGGAAGCGTAGGTTGTGGGATAGAAACCCAGCCTGGCAGGGGGTTCTAGGTAGGTCTTATCTGCAGACAATCTCAGGACAAGGGCTCTCTATTCCTAATACACTGATGGCTTTTCTCAGAGAGGAAACTGGATACTCTTAACATCCCCTCTCTAGTGTATTACGTTACCTGTAGAAAGCATCATTTGCACACGTGCTCGGCTTGTGTGTAGGCTGCAACTAGTGATCTTTCATTTCTGGAATGTCCAACTCCAGATGTTGGTCTGGAGCAAGTTTTAGTTATGTGCTGAATTACCATATAAAGAACAAATGAGTGCTCACCAAAGCTGTTACCTTTGTCCTTTTGGACTGTGGATTATAGGTTAATGGTTTTTTCAGTTTGAAGCATTAGATGGCTGAGTTGACTCCATGGGCACTTTGTTTTCAAAATATCCTCAGTCACTAGAGGTGGTGAAGGTCAGTCTTGCTTGACGAGATTGTCTGATAAGCAACTTCAGTGCATTGATGCACTGTGAAGAATCAGCTTAGCGACTGGTTTGGAAATGGCCTTTCTGACCCTTATGTAGCTCACATAGTGTGAGCAATTTCATTTCAGACTCTAGCACAGGTCAGAAGTGTAGTTCTACTGATGAGAAGTTCCAAATTGGACCTGTCTGTTAAGCACGCCAAAGCATCCAAGCCATATATCACCATATCACCAAAAAAAGGTATTTTGTAAGGAAAGGCTGGTAACCAGTGTTGAGCTGAACCCAGCTGCACCTCACGGTGTACTGAGATGCTGAGCAAATCGGCAGAATGTGATACTATGAAGAGTTGACTTCACCTATGGCACTGCGATAAGGAGATGAGTTTGCCTGGTGAATTTGAACATGTATGAATCTAAGAAGAGTTTGAAGCTTGCACTCCTTGATGATTTGTTGACTTGTGGAAACAATTTATCCTTCAGGCCTGTTGCTCCCTTTATGGTCCCTCCTGCTAGGGGGTTCTTACACCACCTGGGCAGAAGGGATGCTCTTTCATAGCAAAGGACTTCATTTTAATATAGGTGAGAAAAACCAATTCTTTAACTCCTTTAAAATCAGATGTGGCATATCCTGTTGACTAGGAAACAAGACCCCTTTCAGAAATGGTTCTAGGAATGTGCTCAGATCAGACATGCCTCCTGAAATAGCTTACATGGGAATTTGAGCACTTTTTAAACGATTCTCCCTAAATATATTTATCTGGCAGTGTCTTCAATTAAGTGAAATAGTTCCTAAAAAGCGTAAGCCTTCTAATGAAGCTTGTAAGCTTTGTGATGAGCTGGGTTTTTCTTAATTTGCAGGTTTTGAGCAGGTATTTTTCTGTGAAGATATTTGCCACAATCCATGTTATTTTTCATCTCCTGATGAATGCATTGAAAGCAACTGCCTCTTATTGCCAGCCTGTTTCCTGGAGATGATTTGTGTGCAGTCTTTAAATATAATTTTTTTTAAATGGTGGAGCATATTAGGGGCTCTTGGAGCAGCATATGCTTAGACTCTGCATGATGTCTGTGGGTGAAAATTCTGTTGGATGAACAGGAGTTGTCAGCTGCAATGTTGAAGTGTCCTCTCTCGCTTGACTCCAGTGGTTGAATTGGAGAAAGCCTGTGGAGAGCTGAAGCATGAAACTGTTTTGAAGCAGATGGAGTGAAGTAATTGGAGGGTCTATGCATTGATGTCCTAATAGTGGGAGGAGTTTGACACACTAAAAGCAAACCAGGCTTTCTTCTTTTCATCCAGTGGGTGGTGTAACTATTGATTTCTTGTCAAACCATCACACTGGCTGTGACAATAGCAAATGAGCTTTCCTTCACCAGCATCACAGCTTAGCTTTTAAGACCCATCAGATAGTTACTTGAGGCAATCATTACTGTTCTGCTTTGATTTAAAAGAAGTGTAATAGCTGGTGATTATGATAATGACCCTTTCAATCTCTGAACTTGCCCCTTGTCTTCTCTTGATTGACATGTATTACGCATTTAAGGCAGTCTGTTGATAATCATAGAATCATAGATTGCTTTGGGTTGGAAGGGACTTTAAAGCTCATCTAGTTCCAACCCCCCTGCCATGGGCAGGGACACCTTCCACTAGCCCAGGTTGCTCAAAGCCCCGTCCAACCTGTCCTTGAACCCTTCCAGGGAGGGGGCAGCCACAGCTTCTCTGGGCAACCTGTGCCAGTGCCTCACCACCCTCACAGTAAAGAATTTCTTTCTTATATCTAATCTAAATCTGCCCTCTTTCAGTTTAAAACCATTACTCCTCATCCTATCACTACACTCCTTGATAGAGTCCCTCTCCATCTCTCCTGTATCCCCCTTTAAGTACTGGAAGGCCGCTATAATGTCTCCCTGGAGCCTTCTCTTCTCCAGCTGAACAAACCCAACTCAGCCTGTCCTCACAGGGGAGGTGCTCCAGCCCCCTGATCATCTTCATGGCCTTTCTCTGGACCCATCCAAGCAGGTCCATGTCCTTGTTATGTTGGGGGCCCCAGAGCTGGACATAGCACTCCAGGTGGGGTCTCATGAGAGTAGAGTAGAGGGGAAGAATCACCTCCTTTGACCTGGTGGTCAAGCTTCTCTTGATGCAGCCCAGGATATGGTTGGCTTTCTGGGCTGCGAGCTCATATTGCTGGCTCATGTTCAGTTTTCCATCCAGCAACACCCCCAAGTCCTTCTCCACAGGGCTGGTCTCAATCCACTCCTCTCCCAGCCTGTACTTGTGCTAGGGATTGCCCTGACCCATGGGCAGGACTATGCACTTAATCTTGTTGAACTTCATGAGGACTGTACGGGCCCACGTCTCCAGCCTGTCCAGGTCCCTCTGGATGGCACATCCCTGCCCTCCAGCCTGTCAACTGCACCACAGAGCTTGGTGTTGGTGACAAACTTGCTGAGGGTGCACTTGATCCATGTCGCCAACAAAGGTGTTAAACAACACTGGTCCCAACATCAACCCCTGAGGAACGCCACTCATCACTGCTCTCCACTTGGATATCGAGCTGTTGACCGCAAGTCTTTGAGTGCGACCATCCAGCTAGTTCTTTATTCACTGAGTGGTCCATCCATCAAATCCACGTCTCTCCAGTGTAGAAACAAGGATGTTGTGTGGGACAGTGTTAAAAGCTTTGCACAAGTCCAGGCAGATGACTTCAGTTGCTCTTCCCTTATCCACCAACGCTGTAACCCTGTTGTAGAAGGCCACCAAATTCGTCAGGCACGATTTGCCCTTAGTGAAGCCATGTTGGCTGTCACCAATCACCTCCTTATTTTCCATGTGCATAGTTTCCAGGAGGATTGCTCCATAACCTTGCTGGGTACAGAGGTGAGACTGACTGGCCTGTAGTTCCCTGGGTCTTCCTTCTTTCCCTTTTTAAAAATGGGGGTTATGTTTCCCCTTTTCCAGTTAGTGGGAACTTCACTGGACTGCCACGACTTCTCAAATATGATGGATAGTGGCTTGGCTACTTCATTTGTCAGTTCCCTCAGGACCCACAGATGCATCTCATCAGGACTCATGGGCTTGTCCACCTTCAGGTTCCTTAGATGCTCTTGAACCTGATCTTCTCCTACAGTGGGTGGTTTTTCCTTCTCCCAGTCCCTGCCTTTACCTTCTGTGACTTGGACAGTGTGGCTGGAGCATTTGCCAGTGAAGACTGATGCAAAAATGTTGTTGAGTACCTCAGCCTTCTCTATATCCTGGGTGACCATGTCTCCCATTTCCTTCCAGAGAGGGCCCACATTTTCCCTAGTCTTCCTTTTATCACCGATCTGCCTGTAGAAACTTTTTTTGTTGCCCTTGATGTCCCTGGCCAGATTTAATTCTGTCAGGGCTTTGGCCTTCCTAACTTGATCCCTGGCTGCTTGGACAGTTTCTCTGTATTCCTCCCAGTCTACCTGTCCTTGCTTCCACCCTCCATAGGCTTCCCTTTTGTGTTTGAGCTTGTCCAGGAGCTCCTTGTTCATGAATGCAGGCCTCCTGGCAGACTTACTGACTTCCTCTTTGTTGGGATGCATCACTCCTGAGCTTGGAGGAGGTGATCCTTGAATATTAACCAGCTTTCTTGGGCCCTTCTTCCCTCCAGGGCTTTATCCCATCTTACCCTGCCAAGCAGACCCCTGAAGAGGCCAAAGTCTGCTCTCCTGAAGTCCAGGGTAGTGAGCTTGCTGTGCACCCTCTTCACTTCCCTAAGGATCTTGACCTCCACCGTTTCTTGATCACTGCAGCCAAGGTTGCCCTTGAGAGTATACAGGACTAGTAACCCTCTGAACCTACTGGTCACAGAGGATTAAGTAATGAAGTGGGAAGGTTGAGGGTTAAAGGGGCAGGAGAAGATGTTCTGTAAACAACTTGCTAGAAGTGAGGTGAACTGAACAAGAAAGCAGTTATACTAGCATTCACATGGACCTGTTCACATCCAGGATAATATCCTTTTCCTTTTCATAGTCCTTTTTCGTATTTCAATGAAAGGTTAATTTGGTTTCAAAAGAGCAGTAAGTATACTGAAGTAAAAACTTTCTAGATGAAGATCTCAATTCACAGTACTTCCTGTCATCATGCTTCATTTTGTCTGAGGGTGAAAGCTTCATTAACGGCAGAAAAGTCTCAACAGGTTTTTTTGCCAGGGTCTTAAGTCTAAAAATGATACTATGAATTTAAATGCTTTTTTGAATTGTTACAGGATACTTATCCCATTTTTTCTCCCCATTTGTGGTTGTTTTCCTAATTCTAACTCTAAAAATGCGAAGCAGAACCAGAATCTGATCTGTAAGCTTTACAGGTAGTAAAACCTCGCCCAACCACTTGTGATGAGCTGTCACCCCTGAAGAGGAAATTGCTCACAAGTCACAACATGTTAACACCTGGGAGTATCCAGAAGTTACAATTTAAATTCCTCATACATAACACGTAGCTGTTTTTATGCAATTACTATTCTGCATTATAAATACGGCTTAGGAAAAAACTATAAAATGTACTTATATATTATTTTTGTTATTTGATTCATGCAGTGAAGCTTTTTAACCTGACAAGCCCATTTACCTGTTTATTAGCAGGACAGCTAAACCTGTTTGGATACATTTCTAGGGAGTATTTGCTGCAGCAGAAGCAGCCTTCTAGGACTTGGAAACTTATTAAGTATTGTGTAGTGCCAGTTTATTGGTGAAATGGAGGTGAAAATAAAAATAGCTGACAGGCTGAGAAGAAATGAGATTGAGTTTTTGCAGGGTCACATAATAAATAGGCAGTGAGAATAATGATCAGTTTTTTAATCTGAGCAAAATGCTTTAACAAGGACCCCAGCTTTCTTGACCCGTAGGAAAGTTTATGAAACAAGTGAATTTACATTCTTCTTACGAGCCCAAACATTAACCCGATCACTGAGTAGGACTCTTGGTGACTAAGTATGTTAGTGCTAATTAGCAGCTGGTTTTGGTTTGTGTAACTGGCAGAACAGTGCAGTGCAGTTGCTTTACTTGCTTGCTTGGGGGAGTCTTTTGATTTGCAAGAAAACAAAGTCTAAACACAACCTCCTGTATGAACATCAGTTAGGAGACCTGGTAGTAACCTGCTAATATGGGTAATTACATCCGGCTTTCTCATCTCATTCTGTCTGTCTTTAAGCTAGTATTTTACAGGCAGATTAATCTGAGTTATATTTCCTATAAAGAACCTTCAGTGAGTTTCAGTGACAATGTACAGTAATGACAGACAGAGGATTAAGTTATTGAGGAGACATTGCCAAGGTAGCCAATGAGCTTTCCCCTTGGTTTTTAGTAGTAGTACTTTTTGCTTAGTACTGTATCTTCTGAATTATACCTTGCTATTTAATTTCAGTGGAATGAGTAAAACCTACCACAATGAAGAGCAGCTTTCTCTCATTGCAGATGACTTAAGTGAACTGTAAGTGATGGCTGGGCAACTGGAGTCCTAGGCAGAGGTTTTTAAAAACTATTTATGTACACCCAGAAGCATAGCATGCACCTAGGGAGAGAGGAGTTCTTGGGGAAGAGGAGGTAAAAGTTGACCAGGACAGGATGCTTCTAAAAACGAGATGTGATTGCAGCATATCTGAGCTGTGCCCTGCTTCGGGAGTTGTCATTCCCACTATTTGAGGGGAAGACAGAATAGCAAGTGAAAATAGAAGGTGATTCAGTGCTTCTTCCTGACTTCCCTTTGGCATCTCATGTGATGTAAATTGCCTAAGAAACAAATTTTATTCCTAGAACTTGAAGCACTAAAAGGTGGTGGACATGAATAGGGAAAAAAAAAATGGTTTTGCTTCTCTACTTTCAGATATGAGAAGAAAGCAGTGAGGGCTCAATACTCTAAGCTGATCGTTCTGCAGACATGCCCTTTAAGTAATGAAACTGTAATTTTGCTTTTCTTTGGTTTTGGTTTTTGTTGGTTGGTTTGATTGTTTATTTGTTGGGGTTTTTTTATACCTGTGAAAGCTGACAGCTAGAATGGGAGAAGTCCTGAAAGTATTTGAAATGGTCTGCTGTCAGGGATGGCAGCAAGGCAAGAGAAGGCTCTGCTTCACTAATTTCTGCTGCCTTTCAGCAGATTCTGATATCACACTGACTTGCTAAGGTGACATTTTCACTGTGTATCAGAAACAGATACCTGTCAACGGGAGAAACTGTCAGTGCCCTGTTACTTCTGAGAGTGCATCTGTGTCATGGCATAGTGCTTTCCTAACACTGCAGTGAATAACATTGGACTTGAAATGTATAATTTAGCTTAGATTATTTTAAATGTGTTGAGAAATAGTTTGTGATCAGACTTTCTGAACAACTTGCAAGAAATTAAATGCTATCCTGATAAAAAAATGGAAGACTGAAAAACAACTCACACAATGCATGTTCAGCTGTGTTCCTTCTGAGATAGGATTCAAAGCTCCTTGAGATCAGGCAGTGTCTTGTCATTGACTTCAAATGACATTTATTTTAGATGCTTCATTGCGATTTTTTTTTTTTTAATGTACCATTTAAGATTGGTGCATGAAATTATATTTTTTGGAACATCTGAATTAATAGTACCTTGCAGTGCTCATGTGCCCCTCCAGTAAACATTATCTTTGCTGGTTGCAAGTCACTGCCAGTCCCTATTGTTTATTATACAAATATAAAGGAAAGAAGTAGGCCAAGTCTTAGTTGAGTAAAATCTTGAAGCATGTGTTTCTTAAGATCCTTTGTATTTCTGTATTTGGTTAAGCTAGACTTGAGCATGTGCTTAAATTTTGCTGAACTGAGGTAAAATTAATTCCCTGACAACTGAATGATTTCTTCATGTTAAGAGCAATCTCTATTTTTGTATTTTAGTTAAACTTTCTAGGATAGAACTCTGAATTGGTTGTATTGTGGACTTGCTGTGGGGTATCTTCCCACAATTGAACATTCCTGCTCTTAGCTGATAACGTATTTGACAAAGAGGTATTGATAGCTCACAGCAGCTTTGATAGACTACAGCACACTCACACGTACTGGTGTTGACCCCTCAGGAGTTAGCTAAAGCAATGTGACCTTATTGGTGCGTTTGAAATCTTTTCCTTTAAGCTTCGTAAATGTTTATGGCTGTTTGAATTTAATTGTGATTCCAGCTGTTCTGCTGATCACATAATAGTGAGGATGTGTGCTTGCTCTGGCAAGCAGCGGTCTCTTAGCCCATGGCATGTGTTCATGTCAAATAGAGACTGTTTTGATAATGCTGACACAGGGGTTTTTCTTTCAGGAGCAAGAGGTAGATAGAATGGCTTATCACAGTGGGACCCTGCAAACTTCCACTGCCTCGTCAGTTCAGTGATACTCCTCTGGTATAAAGGTATACCCCAAAAATTCTAGTAATGGGTAGATAGTTGCTTTACCTTCTGTTATGTCATTGAAACTTTGACAGGCAGTGGTGTGCAGGAGTTCTGATTTCTAAGAGTACATTTCTAAAGAACACTGTTGTAAGATGGGTCCTGTTGCATGTGAAGTTAATTGTATTAGTTGGGATGTAGGGGCTATGTTCTGTATAGTGTGGTGAAACCACCCCATCAGGTTTTATGATGACCTGTTGATAGGGTGGTCATTCCCAGAGAAGATGACCTTCTCAAGACATCTTTCCCCCTTACTGCATTCTCTTCTCCCCATTTCTTCAGCCAACACTGAACAGAGCTTTAATGAGGACTGGACTCCGGTATCAGCCTTAACTCAGTTGCAGCATTGCTGTGAAGGTTAATTATCCAAGCAGTCAGTATGGGTCTCAGTCTGGAACCACTACCCGTTTGTATCCAGTCTTTTGGCACAGTGGTCATCTGAAGTCTCTCGTGTTTCGTGTCCAGCTGGTCATTCTGCAGTGCCAGCTGGCTGAACCACGAGACCAATTACAAACAATACATACCTTTATTTCTTAAAAAATACTGAAATATAAGATATAGAAGTATTTATAGACTGCTTGAATTTTTTTGAGCAGTAACTGGACTGGAGTGAATTTGAAGTTCAAAGTGATATAGCTAGTAATTAAAATGTCAGAGTTACAGACATGGTGAATGAGGGGAGAAGTGAGCATGCTCTTATGAGACTGCTGGAGCATAAATCAGTTTATCAGTATAAAACAACCTGTTTTGTCCTGGTTATGGCCCCATTACTCTGGTGTCTGAGTGGCTCACATTCTTGACATGCATCTTTAAAACATACTGGTGAAGTAAGAAAATACTATCATCCATTTATTTTTGAACTGAGAAATGGGAGAAAATGACCAAGCCAAGATCAGAAAGGAAGTTTGTACAGGTTACAGTCCTGGGACACAAAAGGTCTTGGATTGTTTTGCTGCATGAATTTAGTTATGTTAGCGAGCTTTCAATTGGTAATGTTCAGGTGCTGGTGATATCTTCATTTCAGATCACCTTTGTAGTATGTTGTGTTTGTGTGTGAGTTGAAGCTGTTATGACATCATGAGTCATGGGGCCTGAGGCAGTAGAAACAAAAGCCTGAACTGAACCAAGTGAATCCTAAGAGTGAGTGTTTAGTTGTTGGTTAGTCAGGAGATCACTACAAGTAAGAAGAATATATCAGTTACTCTGAATTTAAATCTAACATTAGAGATGGAGTTAGAAAACCAGTATGAGATTCTTCAAGTGTGGGGTTTTGATCTAATGGGAGTAGAAGTAGTTCTTTGAGTAGACTCAAATAAGTATAAAACTGTATATATTAACGTTGCTCATTATCTATACAACACAAAGGCTGTGAATGCACACCTTGGAGACAGTTACATGGAATGAAGAGTAACTTTCTAGGTGGCATATGAGATAAATTGAAACAGCTTCCTCAAGGGCTTTAAACAGAAGACAAGTATTAGCTGATAATTAGCATATAAATTTCAGTTTGATAATTAGCATATAAATTTCATCTTGAGAATTGGAATGAATGGTTTTTCAAAAGGCTGAGAGACAAAAGCAAATGACAATGGCTACTACCATCTGATCTAGTCAGACTCCCTCCCTCCCACAGCCACATCTAGGCCATACATCAGGCAACGTTTCCATAGAACAAGAAGACTTCTGCCTTGGGTTATGGCAGGAAGGGGCAGATTCATCCTGGATTTACTCTGAATGAACTTCATAGCATCCCATGGAAGACTGAAGAGGGTGATGGCAGAGGGATCCTGCTCATAGGGTCATTCCAGGCGCAGCTGCATTCATGCTGGCATACCAAGAAGAAGGGGCTAAGCCGGGAGGGTCATGGCCTGTTGTGCAGACTGGCGACCACTGACAGGTTTGTTTAGCACATGTGTCAGCAGGGAGCTGTTGTCCAGTCTCACTTGGATTTTTTTTTTTTTTCAACCATGATAATTAGAAACTTGCCTTGAATTTCTGCTGAAAAGCATCAACTTAATTCTGTACTGCCTAGGGTGTCTATTTTATATTGCAAGACTGAAGAAATAATTGAGTTGTCACTAGCGCAGTGTGTTCCAGTGCACAGGAGGGAACTTGTGGTGTAAATACTGTGGTGTTGTTTGGAGAAATGTAAGGTAGGAAAAATTGGGCCCAGAAAATGTCCCTGAAGTTCCTGTAGGCTGGTCATCTTTCAGAAATACATGAAAGAACTTTTAACAGTGTTATGGTTACAGACTAATGTCCAAGAGTCTAGTGAATGAGTGTGGATCTTGTTGTGAAGGAAAGCCCACTTGCATGCCATCACAGCACATGGAAAAAAGGCTTACAATATGCTATTCAGAATAGGAAGTAAGTCTCATAATCTGCCATGTGGCTTATGATGGTGATAATACTTGGCTTAGCAGCAGGTGGCATTGCTAAGAACATGAAGGCCGCCCTTTCTAAAGAAAAGATTAAACAAGGTCTCCAAATTAACTGTACAAAAAGCTACCTATGTCTAAACACAGTTCTATGTTAAAAGTAAAAGGCAGGTGTGTTATATCATATATTGTTTAAGCCAAGAGTTGCTTCGAAGTAGAGGAACAACCAAATGAAGGTGTTAAAATTGTCTGATCAGAGTAATTAAGGGAAGAAGCAGATATCAAAGAAGATGTAAAGGGAAAGAAACAGGAAGAGCAACCGGAATGAGAAAGTTCAGAATTTCCATCTCAGAATGAAGATGAAGGAGTTCCACAGTGGTCCTGTATCAGGAAATTTTGGGTTAGTGCAGAGCAGGGGGAAATGCTTTAAAAGGGAATATGCTGCCAAGGCAGGTGGATCAACTGGCTGCAGAAACAGGGGCCTTCCCAGGTACCAAGCCATGCATTGGTCCTTTCTCCCTCCCACAGGGGACAAAAGACCAACTTCCAAAGGGCACAAGTAACCACGGGATTTCTCAGGGGCTTGAAAGAAAAAGAGTTTGTGAGGCGTGTGCATGCTGAGCCTGAAGAATCGCAGGGCATCGCTCAGTGAGTGGACACTCCTCAGCGCACCCTTAGCAGGTCCAGGTGGCGGTTGTCAGGGCTTTGTTTCCAGCCCATGCTCTCTCTCAGGAAACAGCCCTGGACTGAAAAGCAGCCAGGTGAAGAGGTGAGTGGGATGAAACTGTTTTATGTATAGACATGCAAAATTAATGGCTTCTGTAGTCATGTACTGGACAGAAAATTCAGTGATACGTCCTGAATACAGTGTTTAGAAGTTCTCTCAGAAAATCCTTCATCTCTTCAATAAACCTCTTTTCTATGCCCAGATACACAGAGGAAAAAGATGGACAGACTTCCTCAATTTGAGCAGAGGATGATTTTCAAGTCCAGGAGTGGCCATGGAGATTGGAAAAGGCAGTTTAGTGTGAGAATGAGGAAGAAGGCAGGGAAGGTGAACGTGGGAAAAGCGAGAACTTTTAGGAAGTTGAAGACATTTATTTCATTTTTTGGACCAAAAGAGTAAGTTTTCGTGCATGTGTGTTTGTGGATTATGCGCATTATATTTGCTATATAGTATCCCCCTGGGGAGGGGGGAAGGAGACAAATGCACGGCCTTTCCTACCTGCTGTGGAGCACCTGTCATGTCCCTTTTGACACAGGTTATTTATCTAGTAGGGACAAGGGTGTGATCAGATTCACTGGAGCTGCTAGCCATTGACTTGTGGGGACTCTTAAGATATTTAAGAGGTTTGCCTTCCCTGACAAGCGCTTGCTGTGTTGCTTATACCCGTGTTAAGTCTGGATCGCTGTTGTGTTGATGAACCTTGCAGTGTGGTTCGTCTTAGTGCTGTGTGGTTTGATAAATGTGACCCAGAGGATTGTCTGCTGTCTGTGATGAGCTGTTACAATCAGCATCGTGATACTCAGCAGCTGAGCCTGTGGCTGGGGGATACACCACATGGCCTCTGAATGCTGCACTTAATTCAACTGCTGTTGGCTTGAATTTCCAAAGTTGGCAGGAGGGAAGATGTTTTCTATCCCTGTTTTCCCCTGGTGTGTCCTCTCTAGCAGAAAGCTCGAGCAGTGAATGATGAAGCTGAGCTCTCAGTAACTGGTCCTGGCACAGCTGTAAGTTCCTTTTTTTTTTTCTCCTTTCTTTGCATTTATGTGCTAGGGACATCTTACCAATTTTTACTTCCAGAAAGCTGCTTTTTACCTTCTTTTTACTATAATTACCATTACTTCTCTGAATGGGACTTTTGATCCTCAGCTTTGAAAACACAAAGCTAATTTCTGCTACTGATGATGAATAGTGATAGAAGGAGTTTTAACTTCATTACAGACAATACTTTGTTTTGGTCCTTGTTATCAGCCAAGACAGGAACTGTAATCTGTATCCTGGCATGTAGCCCTGAAGCTAATAGATATCTTCTTAATATGAAAATATTTTGGGACTTGGTACAGGGTTTTTTTCTAAAAGTGATTGTGATGGCAATCACCATTTATGATAAAAATTGTCAGGCTTTAATGCTGAGACAAAATGTGAACATAATAATCGGATTTTTCTAAAAATTGTCCACCTTGGGTGTTAAATCTCTTGGCTTTTAGTGATAACAGTCCTGCAGGGTAGTGCAATTCATAATTCTGAGCTGTCATTTTGGGCTTCTGCTTCCTGTGGACTCCAAAAGGGTTGATTAAAATTCATATTTTTTTTTAAGATTTCCCTAAGAAAAATGGGGAGCATGCTTAGTTTAAGTAAAATGTTCAAAGCTCAAGCAAAAATCTGATGCAAGCGAAGTTCAGAGGCCTGTGGGTGGGGTGTTATACAATGTTAAGCTCTTTCTAAAAAGTCCTCGGTGTGTGCTGCAGACGTTTATCTTCTGCCATAAGTCCATAATTACAATTTAATTCAGCCTTGCATGTTTTGAAAATACAGAGGAAAACCTTTTGTTTCTTGTTGTAGCAGTGTCGCAGATGAAAGTATTGACACGGTAATGGCTTAGTAAAAAATCTGGGTTTATTAATAGCTAACAGCAATTTGTTATTACAAAATAATTCAGAAATACTGAAAGAAAGAAAAGCAACTTATTCACAGATTCTAAAATGACAAGATTCACACTAACTTACTTAACGGTACCTTAATTTTTATATATATATATATGGGCATACACAAAGGGGACAAACACACGGCAACAGAGGTGTTTGGATTCAGTAGAATAAACACACAAGAGTTTCAGTTGCAAAAGGAATTTTAAGCTGTCTCAGGGAAACAATGTTGACAAAGACTGAATATGAAAGAACTCGAGCTACTTGTGGTGGGGCAATTCTTACCCCTCCCCGCCCCTCCTTGTTGGGCTGCTGGGTGCTCCGTGTGATTGCACCCACAGCCCCGAGCTCCACCCCAGTCTGTGGAGATAAGGACTGAGAACGTTAACGAGCCGGCTCCTGCCCTCCCTTGTTCCAGCCTTATCTCTCTGTGCTCTGAATTGATGCCTTTCTGTAGCACTGAAAATAAAAATGTCAGCCCCCCTGTTCCAGTCCCGCACAAAGCCACCAGTGGTGTGGATTGCTCCTGGGGCATTTTGCTGGGGGCACCAATGGCATGTAGCGTTGTGGGGGAGAGGTGACTGCACTCTGCAACAGGCCGGAGGAGCGGAGGGAGCTGTAACCCAGCTGGGACAGGGCTGGTACTCAGAAGGTGTCTGGGCACAGTCCTGGGCAGGAGCTCGAGGGAGCCCTTCTCGAGCAGGGGGTTGGCCAAGATGATTTCCTGAGGTCCCTTCCAGCCTCGACCATTCTGTGTTTCTGTGGCGTGCCAGAATCTTCCATGTGTACGGGGGCCTCTGAAAACAGAGGAGAGGGAGAGCTCAGGGAGCATTTCGGGAGAAAGTACCAGCTTCTCAGGATTTCTCCTGCAGACCAGGAATGCCTGTGCTGCAAAGTGACAGTGCTGTCGCCGTGCAGCCCTCGCACCAGCTCATCCAAGCAGGCCGTCCGTGGCTCCGTTCTTTGGTGCGAGCTGTTCCCAGGACTGCGCAGGCTTGGAGAAGTTCTGAAGCACCAACTGCTCGGGCATCTGCCATGGGGCACAGGTAGGACCAGGCTGGCGTTGAGCTCTGCCTCATAGGAAGGCTTTGCAGTTAAGAATGCACAACAAGAGTGAGACCCTTTGCACTCAGATCTGTGGGGTGGTTCCTGTTGCACTGTGGTGTCTCCCGAGCCCCAAGGACTCTGTAACACAATGGAACTGCAGCGATTTGGTGGTTTCTGTTACCACCTCCTTTTGCATTCCAGCGTACAGAGTACATGACCTGCTTTGCTTTGTGCATCAAAGTTTAAACAGTAATAGTGTGTGGTACATCTTCACTAATCAGCGGGACTGATGTTTGAGAGAGAGTCTGGCTCCTGTGATGACAGCAGAGAACCTGCTGTGCTGAGGTTCACTGAGGTGATTCCCCTGTGAGATCCGTACGGGAGCAGGATGCATTGTGTGTTGTGTGTGTGTGTGTCTGTATCTGTGTGTGTATTTGCAGGCTCTAGCTGTGGACAGCCCTTAATGCTACCAAGATTTTTCTGGTAGGAAGATGTTATGTTCGCTGAAATGAACAGGAAAATGTTCTTGAACATCACTGAGATTTTAAAATTATCACTCGCAGCTTAAGATCTTATGCAGGTTTTATAAGTTCTGTGGCATCAGTGAACAGGAAAAGGCTTCTTAGCTGTGTGTTTAGATGCCCACGGAGAGGTGAATGAGGAGATGAAATTAGCAAATATCCTTTTAGTCTTCATTAATTGTTATCCTGATTCTTCATGTTGTGTACAAGCTGATCCTGGTTTTAAGATGTGGCAGAGATAACGTAGCCCCTGTGGTACCATGAGGCACAGTTTTCTTAGTTGTAAAATTTGTGCATGGAGGAAAAAACCATGGCACAGCTAGCACACAGGGCACAAATGGGGCCAACCCAGTGTGGTGCACAGCACTGCCTGCAGAGCATGGCTGGTTGCTGCCTTTGGGGAGTTGAAGGATGGCACTGACTTTTTTCCCAGTGTGCTTTTTCTTCAGCTACTTCAAGTGCAGTAATGATTATGTGGCATGTTTTTAATGCCCTTGTGGAGAAAAGCAGACATAATTGCATGGCCCAAAAGAGCTTAGCATGTACGTACTGATGAGTAATAATATCTCTTGGCTCAGAAGTGATTTTTTTGGGGGGGGCATTGACAAGAGGAAGAGGGCAGCATGTGCTTCATGCCACACTCGAACACAGCGGCTTCTGAAATATGACATAGAAGGATCTGGTCCCTAGTTACCTCCCCTCTTTCTTGGGATAAAATTATGTACTTTAAATCCTTTTCTCTTGTACTCCAAAACTGGCCTGAATGAAGGAACTGAGGCAGAGGTCTTCCTATTCCTTCCTCATGCTTGGAGTCCCATGGAAGTGACTCTAACCAGATGGAGAAATAGTGGTTCCCCCTACACCTCTACTGCCACACGTAGACAGATGTTCATGCCTGGACCTGTATAAAGAATTCTGACAACTTTGCAAAACGTGCTTGGGATGGTGATGGACTTTTCCCTCTGAGCAGTGAAGTATCCCATGGATTCACTATAGGTTCCTGGTGCTGTTCAGTCTTTCTTGTAGTGCAGGCGATAGTGTCTTCACAATTGCAGAATTTAAGAACTGTACTTTCTTCCTTTGCTTAGCTGATTAGCAAAATTGAAAAGCGGCCGACAGCTGCAGAAGGCAGACAGCCTGTCAGGCACCAGACGCTTACTCTATTATCGAGCTGTGGCTATGTAGCAAGGGATGAAGCATTCAAATGTACAGACAATGTTCTCTCACTAACAAGGTGCAGAAGAGATCTTAATTCTGTTTAGGCATTTGATTTTCTGTCTTGTCTTCCTGATGCAGTCTCCCAGAAAATGGATCCTGAGAAGAGATGCGAATGGCTCTGAACTCAGGTGTTGAGGCTGAGATGACAAATCTCATGTACTGATGTTATTTCAAGTCCAGTCCTGATGCATTTGGCTATTTCAGTTCATGTTTTCATACTAGTGGAGCTGTGGGATTCTGAGTGCCCTGAAAGGGCTTTTCACTTGCAAGAATGTCCGGGAACTTGCATGTCACTTTGAAGGCCAGCTTGCTTGATGTCAATGAGCATTGCCATTTGCAATTGCCTGCTGAGCCAAGGATACATCTTTATTACTTATTCTAGCAGAGGCACTAGGAGAAGCCCTGATTGCTTTCCAATGGCTTTTACTTGGAGTTCTCTAAATGATTTCTTTTGAGCCTGCTTTTGGTATAGCTGTGTTAAAAGGGCTGAGACCCATCCCACCTCCCTGAGGCATTTCAGTTGGGACTAGAGCTGCCCCAGATACAGTGCGCTCCTGTGTTAATGCCAAAGGGCTGAACTGAGAAATGGAGACTCTGTTACACTGGGCAATGTCAGAGGAATGGTTTCACTAGGAGAAGGAACCTGTTACCTAGGTAAATGCAGCAATATTATTTAGCTGCTTAAGCTTTCCTGGTCTTGGGCAACTTGCATGCATTTAGCACAGCTCCGCTGCCTCTGCCTGCTTGTCAGAACAGCTTGGAAAGCTGCCCTAGCAACATTTTGTACCTATGGCAGACATGTAATCCACTTGTACAGGCTGGGTGAACGCTGAGTATATTGTTCTTCAATCAAAGAAAGCTTAACAGAATTTTGGATGAAGCTACGGCAGTGGTGGGGTATATGCACGTATCAACTGATCTAATTAGTGCTGATATTTTGTCAGACATGTCAAAGTCACTTTCCTTCTCGAAGCATTACTAAAAAATAGAAATCCCCTTCTGTTGCATTCATTTCGTTTGCTGGATTTGCATCATCTGTAAGCTAAATCTGATGCCTCAGCTGTGCCATTTTAATCTTTGAGGAAAAGCACTGTTCAGCCGTGTGCACACCAAAGCAAGAGAGACATCCATTTGAAACGGATACAGCTGAGGCACTGCTGAAGAATTCTGTGTTAATGCTTAGCCTGTCTTAGCCACAGCGTGTCTGGAGGCTGTAAAGCAATGGCCTAGTCGGTCAAGCAGTGGTCTGTTTGAAAATAATGTCCTAAAATCAGGTACTGCTAAAAAGCAGTTCTGTAACGTTCCAGAATCAGACAGTTGAAGGAAGGACACAAGCTGAATAGGGAGCTCTTCTCCCCCGACCCCTGCTGATGTGGTTGTTCAGACTGATCTGTGAGTGAGAGACTGTATTGAGAACAAGGTGGAGCTGCTGTTAGACAAAATTCAACTTCCATTGCAGCAAAAATAGCACAGTTGGAATTGAACTTTCTTACCAGCAAAACCCATATTGATCATTGTCTTGAATATAATTGTAAATACCTTGCAGCAGCTGTGAAGGGGCAGTGAAGCAATGGGCACTTGTTTTGCTCTAATGCGAAAATGCAGAAAGTGATGTTTGATATCCCTTGAGACTTAAAATGCAACATGAAACTGAAAATAAAGTAATTCCCTAGGAATAGTTACAGTACAGGATTGTCTTTAATTTACAATTAGCAGAAGTGTTATTTAGTAAAGGCAGTTTTCTGGAGCAGTCTGGTATTCAGTTGAGTTTGCCAGTGTATTCCTACCATGTGGTGTTACCAAGGTAAAAGCCAGTACTGCAGTGCTGTGCTAGGGCCCCTGGACAAGGCACAGTCACTCGTTTGAACGCTGCTGAAATGAGCACAGCTTAGGGAGGCGTGTACAGTGATGGCCAAGCTGGGGCCACAGCTGCATCGGTTGTAAATGCCTGGAGCTGGGCTGCCTTGTGATTGTGTTTTGATGACTGTCGTGTGAGTAAGTGATGAAAAGAGTGGTGGACCAGATAGGTTAAGTCTTTAGTCAGTACTTTCACGTGAAGGGGAGTTCCCAAAGCTTTTTTCCTGCAGGAGGAGTTGGGTTGGAATGACCTACTCCTCTTTGAATTTCCTGTCCTTTGTATTTATCATACTCAAATATAATTTGCCAAACAGTAACCCGAGGTCTCGGTATCGGTGTGATACTGTGCTCCAGACTGTTTAAACTTCACTTTTCCATTTTTAGCTGCCCATCTCTTCTCTCTCCAGTTCTTTACAACTGATGCCAAGTGACGCCCTATGAGCCATTAGGCAATTTTGAAATAGAAATTTATTGTTGGGATTGATAAGGGACTGTTCTTGCTGCTTTGAATTTTTTTCGACTTCTGATAATGTCGAGAATCAATTCAGCTTGGAACCTGGAAATAGCTTGTATGACTGTGGGTAACCTGTTTTAGCTGGCTCTTTGCTTCTGCTTTCTATCTTGTCCCTTTGGGGCAGCTGATGATGGGAACCACGACTGGAAACTGGGAATCACAGTAATATCCATCATCCAGTGACATTCATCTTGCAGAAAGTACCAGGAAGAGTAATGTCAGAAATAAATTCCGTTTCATTTCACCTGAAGGACAGCTAGAAGCTTCATTATGATTTAAAATGACATCTTTTTTTACTGGAATCTTTTTGCACTCTATTCTTTTGTAGTCAGTGGTGGTTTCTTTTGATACAGTCAGTAGTGGTTTCTTCTGATAGTATCGTATCTTATTCCCTGGGATGGGCATGCATTAGGGGATGTGGTATCCCATGGCAATCAGCTCCAGGTAATAGGCACACTAACTTCGGAAGTCCTTGTTAATTAACAAAGTCTTGCTGCGGAAGCTGAGGAAAGCTGTTCCTATGGATTGTACTGCAGTGCACAGCAGGCCCTTGCTGCCCTTACTGCAGTGTGCTGGTGACAGCTGCTGCTGGAGTTGCTTTTCCAAGTTTAGCTTCATGTTCGGGAATGTCATGCATGTGCGTGACATTAAAGCAGCCTGTAGGAGTGACTGCTGAAGGCTACGTGCATCACACCACTATTCACACTAGAGGTGAGACCTCATGTGAAAGCTGTTTCGGTCAGAGTTAGCCAGGTGAGAGCTGGTGGACTTTTTAACCCTTGCTGACAGTTTTTGGGCAGAACTGGGAGTTAACAGTGCATGGGGCATGGAAAAATTATAAACCAAGTCTCTGCTATCAGCTTGGTAATATCAGTTGTGCTGGTGTTGTAGGAGTTACTAGGAGACTGTGAAAACACTCACATGCCTGCACTACGCTGTTGTTCCTTTGCTTGCAGCATCAGCTTGTCTTGTTCAGCTGCCGTTCACCAACTTCAGCTGCTGCATTCCACTACACCTCGAGCTAAGTGCTTGGCTGCCTGTTTTATTTTTCTTGTGTTTGGGTCAACTATAGAAGAGATGTCTGAAGACATGACATATGCAGGAAACAGTGGCACAGATGAATGATGTAAGTTGCATATAAAATCTGAGAGCTGAACCTTTAGCAGGTCACATTATCACAGTGGGCTCGAGGTCCGCTGCAGCCATTTGTATGGCCGTTAGGAAATACCATGGAATGGGTCTAGAACTTTGGAGACTTGGTGTGATTTGCCTCAAGGTTGCATTTTCTAGTATCTTTTCCTTTCCTGCACCTTCCTGACATAATGCATTGTGCCAGGGCTGCAGTGTCTTCTTTGTAGTGCTGCTCTTAGGAGTGCACTGAATTGCTTTTAATTTGTGTCCTGATGAAAGGTGCCAGACAGGTAGTTCTGGAAGGAGAAGTTACTTTTTAAGTAGGGGAAATTCCCTGTCTATCCCAAAGGCACCCTAGACAGAGAGCTACCCCCAAGTTGTTCTACACGTGTCCTCATTTTCTTGCTTTCTTTCCTGCCTTTCCTTTGTCTGCAGTTGCTTGGGTCTTGTACACTGAACTGACACTCATGAGGTTCTGGGTTTTGTGTGTATAAATTTTTCTTAATACCCGTTCCTCTTTTCCACAATAGTCATTGTCTCTCTGTCTGCCTCTTTACGGTGGAGTTTCGTGTTGCCAAGGCACGTGGCCTGTTTGACTACTCTGCACTGGAGACTTCATCCAGCCTCACAGTGTGCTGGACACTCGAGACCAGCGGTGGATTTATATGCCTGATGGTGTGACCTCTCTGCTCCTGCCAGGCTGATGCTCAGCTCTGTCTGGTGAGAGGTAGGTGCCATCTGCTGCAGCTGCTGAAGTGGGGTTTGGGAGTGATGGGGAAGACTTCTGACACGTACTGGATTGTCTCCAGTTAATGCTAGTGTCTTTGGGAATACTTGTCTTCTGGGATCTGGCCTAGGATTCCAAAGCTCACTCTGCACAGCATGCTAGAGAGACAGCAGATGGTGATGCCTTCTGTGCCCTTCTGATCTGCTGTGAGCTTGGGCCAGTGACCTAGAAGGGATGGGCTCTGGGATGGTTTGCCTGGTGTGTGTGGCAATCTACCCACAGTTGCCCTTCTATTGCTGTGGAGAAAGTCTCATTGAAGAGATTACATGGATTTGCCAATGGGTGATACCTGATACAGTGTTACTGGCCTAAGAGGGAGAGGGTTTAGACTGCTTTGAAACGAGCAGGCTTTGAAGGCAAACCATCTGTGTGTCTGCATAGCTCTAACCTTCCCAACTGCAGCTTAGTTTCTAGTATATACACAAGCTTTCAAAAGCATCTTTGATTAATACATTAAACATCCTGGGGACCTGTCCAAATTCAAACTATTTAATGGCAACTATCATCACAGGGCTTCTTCCTCCTTTTTTTCCTTCCAGTTTACCCCTCAACTTTCCCCTGGGGCTTAAAGCAGAGCTGGCAAGCTTTGGAGAGGCTGGAGCAGTGGCAGGTTCACTTGCAGCACAACCTGCTGCTGTTGGCATGAAACCTGGAAGTAGATGTGGCTCTGATATGGCTGCAGGATCACGTTACTACTTGGGTTCATTTGTAGTGTATCAGCCCTTGGCTGCTTATCAGCTTCATGCTTTAAAATGTTGGAGACACAGAGGGAAGGAAAAACAAATACTGCAAAGTGTGTTGCAATAACTGTGTAAAGAATAGCTGGTCACACACAGGGAATAAAACAAGTTGTCTGATCCAGTTAAGCCTCCGGTTGGTTGCCACATCTGCAGTGACTTACAGTGCTAAGGGATATGATTAGGTGTTTAGAAATACTCGCTTTAAAGTCACTAGAGCAGAAAAGAAAAGGATTTTGCTAGAATTGCACAGATTCATGCAGCTTGTCCCTCTAGATTCTTTTTAGCTGCCCAGGCTCAGGAGTAATGCCTTGTAAGGATGCAAAGCAGCATTGCCCAGAGGCCGCCTCTGTGACTACCCGGAGGTTTAGTTCTGCTTGCTGCAATTGTGCAGGCAGGTTGGGGAGTTGCTGCGTGATGCCTCGGTCTGCGTTATCCCCACAGTGGGTGGTGCAGGCTAGTTTGTGCCAAAGAACAGCCATGAGTCCAGGCCTAGGAACAGGGTTCCCCTTAGCAGTGAAGCCAAGTGGGTACATTTGAATGTCTGTCTGAAACCAGCAGGCTCACAGGTTTGTATGCACATATTAGTGGGTTTCCTCCTTCTTCCATTGAACTCTTTGAACGATTGGGTGGCAGAAATGAAAAGTGGAGAGGGCACTGCACCTTGGATGGGAAGGGAAAAGAAATCCAAGGCATCCTTGTTTTGTGATGCTCAATCAGTATAAATCATGATCTGCCAGTGCTCTGGCCCTATGTACATTAGTTTCGATCTCAACTCACCTCCAAGGTTAAGCACGAAGATGAACACACGGAAAAGATCGATAGCATGCTGAGTAACAAACATGCTTCTGGGAGGGGTATTCAGATCATGCTCTTGGACAAAATGTTATTGTCAGTGTTTCTCAGCATATGAATGCTGCTCAGTATAAAGAGCAGCTCGTACTGTTACTGGTTTTGTGATACGGGAACCACTGGTGCAAGTTCTGGTAAACAGCAGCAGAATTGGTGTTAAAGACTAAGGCAAGGAACGAGACTTTGGTTAGGCGTGCAAGATACAGATGCTGTAAAACTACATGCTTTTTGTGATTGCCTGTGTCTTCTGACTCAGAAATAGGAAGCTGGATAGTAGCAGTGAAAGAGTTCTGCAGTGGATCTCTCTTGGGGGTCAATAGGCCTGTAAGGTCTGTGTTCCACTGCTTGGCAAGGCAGCGACACGGAATGCTGAGAAAGCAGGAGGGAGCTGAGCACTGCAGAGCTGAGCTTGAGGGACTTCTCTGCTGGCATACAAGGCGTAGGGCTGACAGGTTTGTCTGGGTGGTGACAGGAAGGCTGGGATCCGAGAGCAGCAGTGGCTGTGCTGGCTGTGAGATGGCATTTCCCTCTGTTACAGCAGTGTCCCAGGTTTGAAGGGATGGATGCCTTCCTGACAGACCTTGTTCTCCCTGCTTTAACAGGGCTGGATCAAAAGCGAGTTGCCTGCTCCTTTCTGGCTATAAGAGATATCGGGGCTGCTGTTTGTACCTACTCAAAGTTTATCTTGTGCTTTTAGTCTCATCACATTAGTAAGTTGTTAGAGCAAGGCACAGAAGAAGAGAGGGGGAGGGGGAGGACTGTGGAAAGAGAAGTAAGTAGGAAACAGCCAGACTTCCATTTCAGCTCTTTAGCTAAAAGTTTTGTGGGCCTGGTAGTTCGGAATGAGCTTCTGATCCATGTGAGCAGTCGCTGTGTTAGTCATAGTGCCAGAGGGCTGAGCAGTGCTTCCTGCTGCTGGGGCCTGGCCAAACAGCCCGTTGGAACTCCTGCCAGCCAGTGGCTTGGAGCGCTTTGTGCTTGCTGCAGGACCTCAGCCAGGTCAGAGCTCACCTGTGCTTTAAGTGGGGACACTGGGAAACTGAATACCATCATGTTGTTTTTCTGTCTTGGGATGTCTAAAACAAATTCAGATCTGGGGGGGAAAAAAGTCTCGATGGGCTACTTGAAACATCATCCTCTCTTTTTGGATAAAGCATTTTGGCTTTGAAATAAGGCCTTAGTATAGTAGTTTACGTGTGCATAGCGGGAGGAGGTTTGTCCCAGGGCGAGGAGTGCTGGCCATAGATAGATAGAGAGCAGTGTTTGTAGAAGGATGTGAGTGCACATATGTCAGCATTTAATTTCACTTTGGTTTTAACCTGTTTTTTTGATACTTAAGAGCATAAATCCCCCAGAAAGTCTTACCTGGAGGTCTTCCAGGGCTGAGCAGGACACACTGTATTAAATTTTCTGCTGGAACTTTCTTAGATGTTTCTCCTGAATGGTGTTTGCTGATTTTACTGGGTACCTACTGTGACAAACACATCAGGCTGCCTTGATATTCCACAAGTTTGTCTTGTGTGTTCTTTTTCTGCTCTAGGCCCATGGCCAAAAGAGCTAACATTGGTGTTGAGCCTAAGTGGAAAATCAGTACCCTTAAGGCAATGGTTCAACTATGCTGTGGCATAACTCATCCTGCAGAGAGAACAGCCCACTGTAATGATTCCCAGACTTCCTAACAGGTTGGCAGTGGCCTCGGGGCATCTTATAATCACTGATCTCTCTCCTTGCTGCCAGAGGGGTGAATTTCTGGATGAATGGCCACCTTTTCAGTGAAACCCTGTCCCACCAGCCATGGGAACAGGACATTTCTGCAGTGACTTAGCTCTCACCGCTGTGCTGATCTCTTGCCAAGCAAATCACCTGCAAGTGGAATTGCCTGGGGTTGGCATCTACCAGGTACAGAGAGAAGGTTTTTCTGCGCTGGCTTTTTTTCTGTTTGACTTTGGGCAAGTGTTAATGCTTAAGTCTGTATGCTCTACACAAAGCACAAAAGTATCCCTAGCATTAAAGTATTTCTTGAAGGTCCATATTCAATAATACTTAAGTTGGTATGTTCTACGCAAAGCACAAAAGTATCCCTAGAATTTAAAGCATTTCTTGAAGGTCCATACTCAGTGTTTATGGTGAAATAATCTTTTGGCTACCCTGTTTGACAGGGAAAAGTATAAACATTCTTTAGGATGCCTGCTGTCATCAAACACTCAGCACGCTTCTAACAAGTTATTCAAGTACATCTTTTCCTAAGAAGTTTTAAGAACAGAAGATGCATTAAGAAAATAAAGGAGGTGAAGAGGTAAGGGATTAGTTTATCAAAGAGACTTGGGAGAGAGGTGTTGCTATTAATTGTCATTATTGCTTGTATTGCTGAAGCAAACTCAGAAATCGAATGAGTCCTGTGTGTTAAACTCTTTTTGATGATGAGGCTTGTTTTACTTGCTATGTTCAAAAAGAAGTTCTGAAGGAATTAAAGCCTAAGAAAATGCTGATGCCTGTCAGTTGTAAATCCTGTTCTTAGGGCTGTTTGCTTGCTGTGTAAGAGTTGTGCGGTTTGAGTCATGCTGCAGGCAAGCATGCTAGAAAGCTAGGTATTTATAGATAATTTGCCAACATGTTGTTATTGCTGTGTTTGTAATAAACCAGTGGCTTCTTTTGCCAGAAGGGTGGTGGTGATGTGATTTCTGTGGTGGGCAACTGATGTTGCAGGGCTGCACAGGGAAATATGTTCAGTGTTTGTATGCAGTTTGCCTCTAGGCAATGGTGTGGGGTTTTCTTCTTGAACTGCTTTAAGAACTGTGAACATCTGTTACACTGTGAAAATGCATGTAGGAAGTAAACCTGAAATCCTTGTGATCTTCACTTTTTTCCTTGCATCTGGAAAATTTGTTGCTCATATGGACGTGGTGGTTAAATACCATTTACATCCTACCGTGACAGTAACATAAGTATCACGGCAACAAAATGTGCTCCGGGCATATTAAGGGAACGGTATAAAGGTGGCAAACTTTGGAAAATAACGGATCTCCTGTGCACTATTTCTGCTTGCTATTGAACTGTTGCAAGGCAATCCACAGCTTTGGAGTCATCGCTTTGGTCGATAGTCGAGAGCCATGCGAGGGCCTGGTGGTAAAAAAACCCAAAAACCCAAAACCCAACAAAACAATTCTGTTGGCTCAACCAGCTCCTCATGAGCACTTTGTGCCCTGCTTTCCACTCGCTCTTCGTGACTGTATTGCTACTGGGGAGAAGGGGTATTTGAAAGATGTCTTTGAAAAACAACCCACAAACTGAGTAAAGCTGCGGCTTCTTCCCAGCAGTGAAGTGGGGCAGGTTGTTGGGAGCAGAAGAGGGTTCCTTTTGGTTCTCTGCTCTTTTTTTGTTCTTTCAGCAGTCTGGTTTCAATGCATCACTTAGATTATTTCACTCCTGTTGTGACCAGGAACTGGTGCTTCAGTGGCAATCACAAATACTGGATCTTTTCGATCTGTTTGCACAATACATTGTGCCTGGTTGAATAGGCAGTATTAGAATTGGTGCTTGGGAGAATCAACTTGAAAATTAAGTTGATTGCACGTGTGAGTATCTGAACAGTCAATTCTTGCTCAGTTTGAACAAAAGCGTATTTTGTTTTCTACTTGGAAGTTCAAAGCTGGAGCCTTGGAGTTCAGCACTAGAGTCAGTGAAGCTGCTTCCCCTGCCCCAAGCCCCTGTATGTGTTTTTACCTGGATCTTTTATCCCTGCTTGGAAGCTTGTGGGCTTACAAGTGAGAAATGTAGCCTTATGCTCTGACAGCCCTCTGGGTTTTGAACGGAGCTGAACAAGTCCAGATGCAGAGCATTTTCTTACAGCAGAGGGAGTAGATTGCCAATTAATGCAGAACTTGCCTGGTGTGGTCAGTAGTCTCTATTATGCAAAGCGTAGTTATGCTTGGGGGCATCCCTTTGTTTGAATGGATGTTGTTTGAGTAACCCAAGAGGTAAGGGATGGTATATGTTAAAGGGGATTTATGAGATTGTAAGACTCAGGAATGAGTTCAGGTGCTGAATTTGGACAGCCATACATTGGGAGGTAGCCAGGGTGCAGTTTTACTTGCCCTCTCCTAGGTGAGGTGGTGGTGCGTGCACCCTTAAACCCACTGTAGTGTTGTGCTGTGGAATGTGTTTTGTAGATAATATTTTCCTGACGGAACCAGTTAGGAAAGGTGGAAGGAAAAAAGCTTCTGCGTGATTCTTTTCTGTTCCATCTGCTGTTTCACTGGGTATATGGCCAAAATGGTTTGTATTGATGTTAGAGACTTGTCTCGTGAGCCACTGGTGATAGAGGATGGGTCAGCGAACCAAGCTAACAGCTGGTCCTGCAGCTGTTACTGCAGTATCACTATTACTGGCTTTGTAATTCTTATTACTGTTTTTTATTTGGTAATATAATGGGCATGTATGAACCCTGACTGAGATCAGGCATGTTCTCCAAACGGACGGTGGGGAATTAGCCCTCAGTTTAGATAAGACAACAGCTTTCAGCAGAGGCTGGTTTTAGTTGCTTTTGAACTTGGCAAATTGGAAGGCTGAAATTTTTCTTGGTAAATGTCCAGATTATCTTGATATTTGTATTTTCTAACTCTGGAAGTTTAACTTTGTGTCTTGTTCTTATTTATTGTAGCTTCTAAGTATCATTTCTGTGTAGTGCTGGAGTGGTATCTCAGGGCCTGTGTCAGGTACTGTCACATTCTATGCAGTGCTGTAGGTCAGGGGTCACAGGTGCTTCTTTGGAGAAGTAGTGGCGGAATGAACAGTGATTTATAAAAATAAGGGAGATCAAATTGTTCACTAAGTTGGGTGATCTGAACAGCTCGCAAATGCTAAACTCTTTTGCGGCGGTTTAAAAATCAGTACATTAACACAATGTTGTTTGTCTAATTTTTAAGAATCTCTAGATTCATTCTGAATGCCCAGAGATGATTTCCTGTGCAGCCACTTGGAGCTTTCCATTTTGTAACTGCTGTTCAAAGGGAAACTAATTGAAGAGGTGACTGAAATTGCTCCCATTCCTCTTTACACAAATGAGATTTATAAAGTATGTGCTACTTATTAAATTGTCTCAGCATGAAGACATTAGAGAGACATTCCCTCCCTGGATAAGAAGGTCCGTTATATAAACCTCACTTACTACCTGAAATGTAGAAGGGTTTACGTTTTTAATAGAAAAGTTACTGAACCTTTGTCTCAAATGACAAGACAGACTCTGCTTGGTTACTTGTTTGTTTACAGTAGGTGTTGCAGAGTGTTCCCAGAAGTCATCTGTTGAAAAATCGCTGCCATACCGAAGGGAAATCTGGCCTGACTTCTGTGCTCTTGGCTGCTCTCCTCGGACTTCTGTGTCCTTCCTGCCAAAGCACTTACCCCAGGGTGCAGTGAACTAGATTTGGATATTGCTTATTTTTACTTTTGGGACGTCCTGGATTGTGACCGGCTTTTGCGTTGAACCATCGGTGTGCAGTCTGCTTCCAAGATGAGCACACAGCACACGCTCGATTGCATTGTGAGGTGCCCGTTGTCTTAAAAGTGCTTGTTTTCAAGTGCTCCGTGAAAATACTGATAGAAAGGTCTGATGCCTCTGAAGAACCCAACTGCAAATACTGCTGGTTCCAGTGTATTGGGAGCACCCACGGAGGGAGTTGCTGCTCTGGTGAAGGTGAGGGGTAGCAGCCTGACTGAGAAGGGCTGGGGCAGGCAAGTAGCCAGGTGCTAATGAAGGTCCATTTCTTCCTTTGATTAAACCCTTTATGCCATCTCTCCCTTCTCCTGGGCAATGCTTTTGAACCACAGATAAGCAGGAACGGGGCAGGTACTTTGTTTTGTAAGCAGCTTGTATGGTTTTGTCCTCTGCTCCTGGTTGTCCCGTGTGTTTGGTTTTTCCTCAGTTGTGATTTATCTCTCTGACACTCCCCCACCTCCCTGCCTTCCCCCCGAGTGGCAAATAGCAGTATCACTGGTTGGATCACCTAGGCAGCATTTCAGGGAGCAGAACTCATGTACCTGAATACTTCATTCAGGTTAAGCACCAAGGGCTGTTCCCAGGTACAGTTTATGAGGCATCTAAAGGAGGAGCCTGCTCAGGCTCCTTGTTAAAAGGAGACTGTGATTCAGCTCAGAGCTACAGCCTCTCTCTGACCTCCGGGTGTGTCATCTTGTTACAGTTCAACACGTAACTGAGTTTCTGAAACAACACTTGTGAATGCTGGGAAGCGAGTTCTCTCTTTAGTCTTCTGAGCTTTCTGTTACAGGGCTGCATCCTGGTTTTAGTGCTGAGGAGCGCTCTGGCTCATGGGACAGGCTGTTTCCCTACAGGTGTGCATTTCTGACTTCATACATTCTTCAGTGGTTGACACTGATTCTTACCAGTGGTCTCTCGGACAGCTTTTTGATGCCAGCAGTAAATGATGGAAAAGCCCAAGTATTTTTGCTCCCATTTGATATTCCTTTAAAAGACCACTTACAGCGGAAGACTTCTTCACCCCATTCTCGGATAAAGCCCTGCTTTTAGTTTTGCTCATCAGGGCATTGAAAGCGGGGCAGGAGTTGCTGTCTTGAGCAGTGTTTCTCACTGAAGAGGTTAACCTGAGCAGCTTTTTTTTTTTTGAAAAAGAGCTTAAAGCCGAGGGGTCCTACATACAACAGCAGCCTCCTGAATGGTGTTGGCAAAATCGGGCTATTAAGTATGGTTCTGAAAGCTTCAGCTTCTCATGTGATTATTGCTTGGAATAATCCTGAAATAATAATCTCGCTTGGAAATCCTGCAGGTTCAACAGTGAAAAGAGAATGGGACAGGGATCCTGTACTTGTACACATATTCCAAATCCATACAGTTCTAAAGATCACTGTACAAATTTTGTGGAGGCAGTAACTTGTTAGGATGAGTGAGATCAGGTTTGGAAATACTGTTTTATTTGTCAGAGCCTTTTTAGTATGCCCTGTAGATCCACAGAGGTTTCTCTGATGTAAATGGACAGGGTGAGGGGCTGGTGGCATACAGTGCTAGGAAAGAGTACTGAAGTTCATGGGCTAATGCTTCTCTAAAAAAACATTAGAAAGCATTTATAGTTGGCTTGATGTAGCTTGTGGACGAGTTGCTGATGCTGGCACTAGGGCATTAGTTTCCTGCTTTTTTTCTTTAAGGAAGTGGGGCTGCTCCCTGGGTGTTAGAATATCATCTAAACACAAGGAGAGAAGATGTGAAATGGCACGAGATGTGGGAAAACCCTGGACAAGTAATAAACTTTGCAATTTCCTGGGCAAGCCTGTATCTGCTTTTTGGCTCCAATTCAGAAGGAAGGGATCTGGAGTCTGGGAGCTTCGTAATATTATATAATGCTCAAGAGTAAAATGCTGAGGCTCAGATTTCTGTCTCTCTTGTGGTTAAAATGGTTTAGGAGGCTTTGGCCCTGATTGAGCAAAGCACTTAAGTCTATATGCTACCTTATCTTATTAGTCTCAGTGGAACTGTTCATGTGAATCGGACTAAGCCAGAGCTTGCTGACCTTTCTGGACCAGAGGCTTTATGGTAGGTGTGGAGATGAAATGGTGAATCCCAAAACAGCTGTTGATGTAATAGTTGTACAGAAATTGAAGTATAAGCAGCGCTGAAAGCCTGGAGAGAGGATATGGTTTGATCTGTCTTGTGTGTCACCCTAGGCTAGCTTTAGAAACTTCTGACAAATGTATTTCTTGAGTTCTTAATGCTCTCTATAGAGGGAAGACAGCATAGACTCCTCCAAAGTGGTGAGAAGTCAGTGCTCTAGCACTGAATCTGTTTCTAAGCACATGAAGTGACACTGTGTAGAGGAAGATCAAGTTCTCAGCTGGAGATACCGTGTGGGCTGCTACATCTCTAGCAATGGTGTTGCCAACTTTGCTACCAGGAGTTGCCCAGTGTTAGACAACTGAATGCACTGTTGGTACCTAACCAAGAGTTTGGCTGTACTGGGTGGTCGCGTGTCTGCAGACAGCACTATTTCATACTGAGGAACTGAATGTGCATCTCCTGGTTGTCCTGGACAGTCTGCATTGAGGCTGGTGTGTTACTCAGGAGCCCCACCAAGCTCAGGGTGAATAAACTCCTGTGCTGTGTGCTAAGGGCAGCAAAACCAGCCCGCATTGTTTCCTTGAGGAAATGGGTAACTGAATTCAACAATTTGGTAACTACTTGTCATCTTTTACATGTATTTCTGCTGATGGACTCTCTGGGAAAATCATAAAAAGATCTATTTAAAATGGCAAGTCACAAAACCCATGCTTTTTTCCTAATTTGTGCTACTGATGGTATCAGAGCAACGAATGAAGAGCATCTTAGCAGTTCATTAAATGAGTGCTTTCACCTACAGACAGTATGGTTTTTCAAAGCAGTTACTTAACTATCAGCTTGCAGCCTGACAACAGAAGTATCTTGGTTGAGCTTTCCAACCTGTCACATGGAAACTTTCAACTGCTGTTGCTTTCCAGCTCGCTTTCCGGGGTGCTCTGGGCAAGCATTTTCTGCTGCAGGTTCCCCATGGTCAGTGTCTGCCCTCATGGATAGCAACATGTGTCTGAGGGCAGAAATGCTGCCTGCCTTCAACCCTTTCACTTAAAATCCTGTGCCTTGGATTCCTCCCTTTGAAGGTGTGGCCCTGCTTAATCTGTTTATTTAAGAGGTAGGGCATTTAGCTCTGAATTCAGATTCAGAATGGGAAAAGATGTGCTGTTCTGCCTTTTCCAGATGTATCAGGAAACTAAGGAAAGGAGAAGAGGTGCAGCTCTGTATTCTTGTGTATTCCAGCATCCTTCTTCTTGTCTTTATAGCTGATGAGTAACAGTTACTGCCCTGTTTCTCAAACTACCACATCTGTCTCCAAATGCTGTTCTTTATTTCAAGGTGTCTGACAGCACTGGCAATGCAGCTGAAACCTTCATTATGCAGAAGAGCAAAGCAGATGTTAGACTTGACTTGCCCAAAGAAGTGTTTTGAACCAAAGAGAGTCGAATAATCCCAGTGAACAATTAGTCTTATTTATTGTGTATTCAAGAATAGGGCAAAAATTACTTCACTGATGTCTGCCAGCAAGTAAATGGCTGGTATGGAATTGGCTTTATAAAAGGGGATAACCATTTTGGAGAGGGAAGTAGCAGCATATGATACTACAACAGTTACTTGTTTTGTTGTCATTCTGCTGATGTCTGGCTTGGACTGGCAGCTTTACAGCAGCCTAGCTCGTTGCCAGATGCCATTATACTGCTGTAATAGTGAGGTGCAGCAGTGGTGAGGTGAGACGTCCGTGTTTCTTCAGTGGCCATGGCAAGGGTGTTTTAGTGCATTGGAGTTGGAAAATGACCCATTTTGAAGCCGTCTTGTCTTGGCATCCCTTCTTTCTTTCTGAGATCCTTATTTATGGCTTGCTTTGACATATGCTCATTGTAGACATAATCTGATTTTTATAAATAAATTGTAAATCGGAGGTCCTGATTGGATTGTCTCTGCTTGGAAACCCCGTGGGATTAAGCATTCACCTACCTGAACTGCTGCTTAGGTTCTTGGTTGTGTGGCCCAGCTCTAAAGTTAGATTTGGAAAACGTGTCTCTGATTGTAGCACATGTCATCAGAGCTTTACCTACCTCACGGTAACACTGAGGCCTAGAGCACAGTAACAATTTACAGGTTCTGTCTGGATTCTCCTTGTGTCCTGGGGTTACTCACCCGTCCCAAGGCCTGAACTAGTTCACATGTTCCCCTGGACAAGGAAGAAAGGGAAAGAGGAAGGAGTCTGCCCATGCTTTTTGAGTGCCAGAAGTGTGGTGTCAAGTGTGTCACTAATCCTGATCTGGGAACATGAAAGAAGTAGGTTGTACTCTTCTTCCAAGATCAGATTGAATTTGCAGTCCTTGAGTACTGAACTGCCATTGGACTGAGAAACCGTGTCAAGCTGATGTGAAAACTGAAGAGATTAATAAGGAACTCCAGGAGACGTGTGTTCCATTTCTCTGGATGGGAAGGCACTATGCTTTCTGAGTGCCAAAGGCGATATAAATCAGACCCAGTGGGCTTTTAAATGGTGGAGGCATGGTACAGCAGAAGAACATAACAAGTTAAAACAGCTTCCTCTTCCCTCCACCCATTAATGCTGTTCCTTGTATCTCTATACGATGCCATCTACAGCACTTAGCTTTGTTTCTGTAAATCAGCATAACTTCTGTGCTTTTTAAAAATGGATTGAAAAGGTGTGCCTCTTGACAGGGTGTTTATATATCCAAAGTGAAGGACCAGTGTTACCCCTGTCCTTTTTTTGAGTAAGGTAGCTTTCCTGGTAACTTGGCTTGTGTACTGCCCTCTGCATCTGGAAGGCCTGAAAGGAACGTGCACTAGAAGCGTAGCTGGACTTACAGCTGTTTGAGAGCTAGGAAGATCATATTGACTGATTTAGATCTATAGAGTGATATGAAGTACATGTTTTAGGTACTGGACACTAAAGGAAGTAGTCAATACAGCAAAATCTTCTGTGTAAAATAATAAAAGAAAGTAAACCTTTACTCAGACGTATCTTCCCAGTGTTGTTCGTAGTTTATCAGGTCTTAAGTCATAGAATCATAGAATGGTTTGGGCTGGGACCTTAAAGACCATCCAGTTCCAACCCCCCTGCCCTGGGCAGGGACACCTTCCACTAGCCCAGGTTGCCCAAAGCCCCGTCCAACCTGGCCTTGAACCCTTCCAGGGAGGGGGCAGCCACAGCTTCTCTGGGCAACCTGTGCCAGGGCCTCACCACCCTCACAGGGAAGAATTTCTTCCTTAGATCTAATCTAAATCTGCCCTCTTTCAGTTTAAATATGATACCCTTCATCCTATCACTACACTCCCTGTCAAAGTCCCTCCCCATCTTTCCTGTAGCCCCTTTAAGTACTGGAAGGCCACTATCAGGTGTCCCTGAGCCTTCTCTTCTCCAACTGAACCCCTCCAACTCTCTCAGCCTGTCCTCACAGGGGAGGTGCTTCAGCCCCCCAAGCATCTTCATGGCCTCCTCTGGCCCCACTCGAGCAGGTCCGTGTCCTTCTGATGTGGAGGCCCCAGAGCTGGACCCAGCACTGGAGGTGTGGGGTCTCACAAGAGTGCATCACCTCGCCTGACCTGATGGTCATGCTTCTTTTCATGCAGCCCAGGATACAGTTGGCTTTCTGGGCTGCAAGCACATTTAGAATGCACTTTGATTTCAGACATCTCATGTAAGATTTTGTAAGATGACCGTCTCTGCTGCTTTAAAGTAACTTTTCTTTATGCTTGTTTCTTGGGCTTTAACAGGCCTTAACAGCTACCACTGCTTATCCCAGGATTTAGTAATAGTATGTGGGAAAAGAGGGTAACCCTGTCAAACTGAGACACTGTTGTCACGTTCGGGGTGAGGTGGGAGGGTGTTTATTCTTTAGAATGGTGTTCAGTCAGGTACCTTCCTGTGAATGTCACTTCTGAAAACACCACCACACCAGTTTCATAAAGATCCTCCTTGGGCTGAGCTTTTCTTCAGTTTTAACCATTAAGATAATCCTCTAAAGCCCATTCCCTTCTAAATTACTGTCTTCCTGGCTAACAAGAAATGCAGGAAGCTGCTACAGTCGAGGGGAAGCTGATGCCATTCTTTCTGCACGGTCTGTGGGGTCTGTGTACATGGCACTGATATCACAAAACTGAAGAACTCAAATTACCTTTTTTTGTACTAGTTTATGCTGAGGCTTGGTAACTACCATTTTTAAATGATGTATTTTAGAGAATGGTTATTGGGTGAGTAATAAGGAAAAACAAGACCACAGGGTTCTGACTGCTCACCTTAAGAAAGTAATGGGAAAGCCTTGCTCTGAAAACGCTGCTGCAATTGTGCTTCTAGGTTATACTCTGCAGTACTGCGTGTTACCTACGGGAATTACTGGAGATCCCTAGTTTAGGTTTGACAAGGTCGGTGTCACCCACACAAAAGACAGGATTTGAGCTTTCCTTCAATGTAAAATAAGCAGAGAACAATACCAAAGCTACAAAAGTAATAAAGCTACTCGAAAATAAACCACTAATTTTTCTTGATTAGTCTGGCATGTTCTTGAGTAAAGGTCGTTGCCTGCTCTTTTTTTGAACCAGAGAAGACAGTTCTGAGTAGTTATTGGTTTCTTGCCTATAAGCAGTGCCTTTTGCATGTCTGGTTTGTCTTCCCACATGTCACAGATTTCCTGTTTATCTTGTGTTCTGCTGTTGCAGTGGGAAGGAAATCCAAATTCTAAATTTTGTTTTTCTTTGACATGAGCTATCAAAGTTAGGGCTAGAAGTCAAAACAATGAACTGTTCTTCATCTGCTAGTGTATTGCTAAACAGAAGAGGTCAACAGCAATGGGGCAGAATTTGCAAGTGACATGCCATTATATGTTAGCAAAAACTAGAAAAGAGTTTGCAGTGCATTGGCAGGACCTCGTGGAGCTGCAAAGATTTGAAGAATCAGAGCAGATGAGATGAAATTCAAACCAGTACCAGACAGCACATGTTGGAAGTGAGAATTATAGCACTGGTGTGGTTGACTTTATTGTGAGCAGCCAGGAAGAAGAGCAAGGTTTTAATGTTAACAGTTCAGTGAAAACAGGTGTTCATTGCATAGCAGGAGTTAGAAAATTGCATATTTATACAGTTCAAAAGATGGTCCCCAGTTCCAAAGCATGAGGTACTCTAGGGATGTGTAAAGGAGTTGTGCACTTAGGTTTCTGGCAGTAGAGATCCTTCTAGGGACCCAGTTGTGCTTTCTTAACTTGGGCAGGTTATTCCTCTGACACATGACAAGAGTACAAGGTCATCAGACTGGGAGCATCACCATCTGACCCAGAGTTGGCAAATCCTGTGTCTTCGTCTGAAATCGTACGAGGTGCTACCTGCAGTGGTTAGGACAGAATCGTGGCAAGAAAAGATTTGGTTTCTGAATAGAGGAGCAAAGAGTTTGGTGTTAAAATCTTCCTTGAAGTTTAGAGCAGCAACATGCAAACAAGCTGAGGTCTGGACATGGCTGAGGTGAAAGGAAGAGAGGAGGGAATCCTAAACTTCGCAGTTGACCTGGTTGGTTTGTTTAAACGTTTTCTCCTAGTATTGGCAGTATAGCGCCACCTGTGTATCAGGCACTTGGGTCACTGGACTGAATTGTGCAATGCTTGCTTTCTCTTTTGGTGCACAGGTACTGTGTGTGCAGGATGAGATAGTGGCTAAGGCCTATTTCTGGAGGATCAGCATGTATAATTTCTGTAGTGGATGATGTTGTTATCCTTCTGCTGGCAAACCAGTAGAAAAGCATTATGTAGGCAATAAATACCTGTTTGACTTGATGTCTTGCTTCACTGATTGGTGATTTCCAGCTAATTCTTAAGTATAAGATCAGTTTTCATCCTCCTGCTTCCTTGGATTCATAATAACTCTTCTAAAACTTCTGCATCTTGTCTTGGAAGTTTTCTGTGTTAGGTGAGATTGTTGTTGAACTTGCTGAGAGGAGGGGGCCTTGGAATGTAGGGCTGAGCTTCAGAGAACTGAGTTTGTAGTGTTTTGTAGCATGAGCTACTGTTTTTGTAAACAGTGAAACTGCTCCTTGCTCCCAAAGAATAACTACCCATCCTCTGCCATGTGTGTGGTTCAGCAGCATGTGTTTAAAGGTATAAAATCCCAATTTTTCCGTTCAGCCTATTAACAAGGGAGATGGGGAAGAGGGGAGAGGACTGATGGAGCTCTGGGCGTTGTTTGTGTTCAAAGTATATCAGACTAGGACACGGGGGGAGAAGAAGGGGAGACAGGAGGAGAGGCAGCTGAATTAGAACAGAAAGGGGAAATGTACAGGAGCAACATATAAGGAATGTGAAATGCAAAATAATTAGAAATGTGGCAAATACTTGACATGAGTTTATATTCTTACTAGAGAGTATTTATTGCTGTGACCCTCTTCAGGTCACCTCTCTTCAGGAGAGACACAAAGGTGAATGCTTGGGTCATTCCCACCTGCAGGGAGGGCTGGTGGGAGGTAGGACCTGTCCAGCCAAGGCAGTAGCTCCTTGTCCAGTCACATTCCTTACCCTGAACCCCCTTGCTTCCACCGCTGCCTTCCCCTGCCCTGCTCTCGCAGTAGCCCAGCTCCAGGCTATGGGCACGTAGGAGCTGGTGACTAGTACAATCCAAGACAAGGCACATTAATGATGGCTGAGCGAGATAGGAGATGCATTACATGACAAAGAAGAATCCCCTCAGTACAGCTCTTAGGTTGCCCTTACTAAGCATCACACTTTCAGTTAAACTTTCGTGGTGTCCTGAGCTGCCATTCATCTCCGGGTTTTATTAACTGGCAGATTCCCAAAGAGCCAGACAACCCTGGTGACTGAAACAGGCTTTCTGACCTCCCACACTGATGTGGCAGGTGTTTGCTGATTTATCGTGCTGTTCTGATATATATTCCCCACCCAGAGGGCAGGTTGTTTGAAGAAAAGTCCCAGCTTGCTTGGGAATCCTCTTTTTTGCTGTGTTACCAGTGCCGTGTTTGTTTGGTGGTGTCTGCTGGGCTTCTCTCGAACAGCTGCAGATTGCTGTGGCACAGCTCTGCTTGGCCTCCGACTGCCCCAGAGCTCAGGCAGCTTCTGCGAGGGTGAAGGGCTAAGGGGCTGTTGAGGGGAAATTTGATTGCTTGGGGGTTTTTTTGGCCCCTCCTCCAACTCTTTTCAAACATGGACTTTCAAGCCCAAGTCCAGGCCAGGTTTCCACACTCTCTGGCAGATTTAGCGGAGCTCTTAGAAGCCATTGTCTGCTTCTGAGGAGTTGGCAGTTCCGTGCATGTAGCATAAAGCTCTGAACTCATGATTGAGTTCTTTTTTTTATTGTAAAAAAATCTGGTGTTTCAGTTGAAAAGAGATATACCTAGTAATGGAAACTGGCAAAACATTAGTACAGTAGCCCAGGGTCCAGGTCCACTCATTTAACCCAAAATGCTGCACACTTTCACTTCAGCTGCTTTTTATCACATACCATAGTTTTATGCCTAGAGCTCTTACTGTAATGATATTTATTCCTGCTAAGTTCATTTCAGCTGATACATTGATTAATGCTAGAATTGGTTTTCAACTGTTAAGTTTCAAAGGAAAATATTCAGGTTTTACGTTCAGTTTTATACGGGTACAGTGCAGGTTTCTAGTTTCACCCTTCGCATTCTGAATAAACGTGTGAGCTCCCTCCTGGCAGGTGGCCTGGATCAGCTGGAGCTGCAGAAGCTGTTGGTCTGATTGCCACCTTAGATGTTATCTCTGTAGCAGTTGGAGTGCCTAGGCAGAGGGAGGGAATATAGCTTAAACATTCAGCTCATAACCTTTTGTGGCAGTACTGAGGCTCCAATTCTTCTTTTGTAACATCCGATTGACTTTGTGGATCCATGTGAACACTGCTGATGGGTAAAGGTAGGGTTTGAGTGTGGTGGCTCCTCATATTCAATGTCCTTCACGCTTTCATGCATGGAATTTACATTCCCCAAGTGGTCTGACATCCCTCCCCACCCTCTTTCCCTTCTAGATGTCCTGAGGGTATATTATAGAGAGAGTTTTGGTGATTATATTAAATGTGATATGAAGCTGTTAAAGTCAAGGCAAACCACTTCCAAGTTGTTGATGTTCTGATTCTGTGGCAGTGAGGCCTGCTGATTTCTCCTTGCTCTATGTGCACTGTGAGAAGAAATGGAATCATTTCTTTCACTAGTTACTTTCTGAATGGTTTTTGGTAGCAAAGCTGTTGCACACCTACACACTTTCCACGGGAGCAAAATGACAGCTGTCCTGATCGTGGGGCTGCTGAAGCCAACCCAACAGGGAATGCATGAACCATGACAATTGCCTTTCCAGATTATATCTCTGTGTTCTCAGGAACACCGGGAAAATGTGCATTGAAGTCTGACTTTATTCTGTTTGCATAACCCATTATTTAGCAACATGTAGATGTGGCCTTTCTCTCATTTCAAGTTACCCCGTGTTTGTGTGGTGACACAGGCAGCCTTGCCCCTTTCTTCTGTGAGTAATTTGGGATGTTTGCATATGTCCAGAACAGTCACTTGTTTTACATGAATCTTCATTGCTTGTAGGGAAGCCTAGGAAAGAATTGTACGTGCAGACAAGAGCAGCTGTGATGGACATAGCACATGTTATGGGTATAGAGTCTGGATCAGTACAAAAAATTGTATCTGATCAGGATGGTCTTTCTCCATACAGGGGCAGACCCAAGACGGCTGTAGTCCACAACCTGTCCACTAACCATTTAGTGGCCAACATATAAACACATAGAGAGTGATAAAAATGAGGCATGCTTAGGCGAGACTTGCCCCAACTGCTTTCTGCTCTTTGAAGTATATTCAGTATGTGGCTTTTTCTCAGCTAGATGTGGATTTCTCTTCCATGAAATTGTTCGCTCTCCTTTTGAACTTAGGTCAGCTTTTAGGACCCACAGTCATCTTCTGCAGTGAATTCCTCACGTGTCATGTTCTCCTGTTGATTTTCAACCTGGCTCCTGGTAGTTTGATTGACAGCCCACTAGTTCTTGTTTGTGAACAGTCTAACCAGCCAGATCTGCTGGTTGGGTCTGCTGTCTCACATAGCTGTAATCCTTGAGGTTCCTGCACAGAAAACCTGTACAGGCAGTCTCTTGAGGACAAACCTAGTGACTTAGAGGGAGCATGCAGTTTTGGAAGGGTCCATTCAGCTGGGTGGATTTGTAGGAGGAGCCTTTAAATACACTCTGGCTCTTTGGCTCATTTCAAACTGCTCTTCTTACTCCATAATCAGCAATTCTGATTTTTTTTTTTTCCTAAAAATCTGATTCGAATACATTTTTTCCTGCTCTCCAAATGTGATAATGATAAGTTTCAGTGTAAATGTACAGCTCTTTTCTGAAAATATCTCTGTGAAGTTGCAGCTTTTTAGTCCTCTGATAACTTTATTGTAGTTCAGGTGTAGTACTCAGTGTTGGCTTGGCAGAACGTGGAGAGCATGACCTGACCTTTCTACTTTCTGATGGCTGTTAAGTAAAAGCCTGATTCAAACCCACTGAAATAAACGTGTTGCCTTTGGATCCAATCCATGGTTCCTGACTTCATGCATAACCTCTTTATGGTACCCAAGAGATGATCCCCAGTGTCATGAATCTTAGTGTGACCTCAGTCACAGAAACCTCCCACTTAACAAAGAGGAGGGAGGAAAGAGGTGGGACAGCACTGAGTTTGTGTGATGGACTTGAAGAAATAACCTCAGTTCTTGTAACCCCTCATTGTGACCAACATCATGAAATGCACAATTATGTGGTGAACACAGAAGTACCTCTGTTGTTCAGATACCAAGTCATCCGCTACGGTACTGCAGTAGTATTGTGTCTCTTATTTTAGTCTCAGTAATACCTGACAAATCAATTTGGGGTTTTTGTTCATGGCCGATAGTCTTGTAATGTGAGAGCTCATACTAAAAATCTGAGCAGTCACTCAGCTGTGGAACCCCCTTTCTGCAATAACAATTTTTAATCAAACAGGCCACTTGAGAAGGTTACCAGAGGTCAAAGTGTCACAGTGGTTTGTTTTCAGAAGGGCCGTGCATCTGGCAGCTGCCACTGACATCAGAGGAAGCTTCCTGGTGCTCAGATCTCTTTAATACATTGTGTAAGTGTCACCCTGTCAGGAGAGTGACTTCTTAATGTTGTTTCAAATGCCTGGTATCTCTCAGGTCCCAGAGACAGCTGCAGCTGTCAAGAGGCTGTATTTGCTTTCTTAATTTCTGTGCAGTTATCGCTAGTTTTTAATAACTGCGTGTGCCTTGAATTTCATTTGAACATCTCAAGACCTCTAAAATAAGATATTAATGAAGATAAAGTTGGAGATTTTCCTATAGGGTCAGTGAATGAATGATGGTTTTGAATGGACTGCAGCAGGATTCTGTCCTTTATGGAGTTGAAGACTGATGGGGATATTTAGCTCAGGAAGTTTCCTGGAAACTGAATACTCTGGAATACAGACCAATAGGTTGTTACCCAAACACACAAATACGGACGCGTGATTTTTGGAGACATAGGGTTATGTTTGTTGGGTTCAACTAAGAATTATCAGGATGTTGCTGGGGTCGTGTGGGAAGGGGAGAAAATGATTTATCAGGCCAGGAACAAGGAGGGGTCGATAGACTTAAGACAGCTGAAAAATGCGTAGGAATTGTTGTCAACTAAATTTCCTTTGGGATGTTCAGTAAGCAGAGTGAAAAGGCACCTGTTTGGGGATGGTGTGGTTTCCTCTGTTCTGAGTTTTCCCACAGACATGTAGGCCTGAGGCAGCACAGTCAAGGTTCAGATTGCCCCAGACCTTTTAAATGTGGAGTATGCAGAGAAGGAATTTCGTATCTTGCATTCACGTCTGCAGCTTGGAATGGCTCCTGTGAAGACAAAAAAGGTGAAGTTGTTCTTGGACACGTAATCAGTTTCACGGAGGACGAGAAGTTGTGGCCTCTCCAGAGGTTGTCAGAATGGGCTGTTGTGTTTCTCAAATGGCATTTCACATTTTCTCTGCTTTATTGATCAGAAGCCCCGTTTTCCCTCTCTGCATAATACCCCAGGCTCTTAGGGCAAACAACGCTGTATCTTTGCTCTACCTTCCTTTCTGTTTTAGCCTCATTCTGCAGTGATTGGAAAGGAGACCAAAACTCTCATCCTCTTCCTCTGTTGGTCTGTTTTTCCCCTCTCTGCTGTATTCCTGACTCCTGAATACAGGATGCTAGCAGTCTTACTCAAGTAGGTCGTAGGCACAGGAGTAACCATATATATATATTTTTTTTTTTTATTGGGGGGTGAGTTGTGTCCTGGTTTCAGCTGGGATAGAGCTATTCTTTTTTCCTTCTGAGTAGCCAGAATAGTGCTGTGTTTTGGATTCAGTATGGGATTTGATATGAGAAGAATGTTAATGTACTGATGTTTTCAGTTGTAGCTAAGAAATCAAGGACTTTTCAACTTCCCATGTCCTGCTAATGCACAGGTACACAAGAAGTTGGGAGGGAGCATAGCAAAGCGACAGACCCAAACTGGCCAGTGGAATATTCCATGTCATATAACGTCATGCTCAGTGTATAGATAAGGGTTAATCAGGAAGCTCACTCTGGCTTCTGGGGTTGTGCTTTCAGGATTCACTCTTCTCTGGGATCGCTGCCGGGAAAGGGCTGGGCATGGGTCAGTGGGTGGTGAGCAATCACATGGTGCGTTACTCGTTTGTATTTCCTAGTATTACTATTATTATTATTATCATTATTATTTTAATTTTATTTCAATTATTAAATTGTTTTTATCTCAATCTACAACTCTCCTTACTCTTACCCCTCCAATTCTAGTTCCAACCCCCCTGCCATGGGCAGGGACACCTTCCACTAGCCCAGGTTGCTCAAAGGCCCGTCCAGCCTGGCCTTGAACCCTTCCAGGGAGGGAACAACTTCTCTGGGCAGGTTGTTCTAGTGTCTCACATTACCTTCACATTAAAGAATTTCTTCCTTATATCTAATCTAAATCTTCCCTCTTTCAGTTTAAAACCATTATCCCTCATCCTATCCCTACCCCCCAGATCAAGTGTCCCTCCCCACCTTTCCTGTAGCCCCTTTCAGTCCTGGGAGGCCACTCTAAGGTCCCCCCAGAGCCTTCTCTTCTCCAGCTGAACCCCCCCAACTCTCTCAGCCTGTCCTCACAGGGGAGATGCTCCAGCCCCCTGATCATCTTTGTGGCCTCCTCTGGACCTGCTTGAACAGGTCTGTGTCCTGATGTTGGTGCCCCCAGAGCTGGACCCAGCACTTGCAGGGGGGTCTCAGGAGGGCAGAGTAGAGGGGGAGAATCCCCTCCCTCGCCCTGCTGCCCACACTGCTCTGGATGCAGCCCAGCACACGGTTGGCTTTTTGGGCTACAAGCACACATTGCTGGCTCACAGTCAGTTTTCCATTGACCATCACCCCCCAAGTCCTTCTCTGCAGGGCTGCTCTCCATCCACTCCTCGCCCAGCCTGTATTTGTGCTTGGGATTGCCCCGACCCATGTGCAGGACCTTGCACTTGGCCTTGTTGAACTCCATGAGGTTTGTCCAGCCCCACACCTCTCCAGCCTGTCCAGGTCCCTCTGGATGGCACATCCCTGCCCTCCAGCGTGTGACCACACCACACAGGTCGGTGTTGTTGCCAAACTTGCTGAGAGTGCACTCAATCCCAGTGTCCATGTCACTGACAAAGATGTTAAACAGCACCAGTCCCAGTACGGACCCCTGAGGAATGCCACTCATCACTTCTCTCCGCTTGGACATCGAGCCCTAAACACACACTTTGTGACACATTCCGTGTTAGTGTCACATTGATAAACTGTGTCATGGAATAAAAGTGAGATTTTACAAGGAGTACCATGAAGCCACATAAATGTACTTAGAGCTCTTAGATGCTCCGAGCTGAACAGTTTTTTTCTCAAACTCCTCCATTGTGGTGGTGCAATTCTTACCCCCACCCCCACCCCCACCGCCCCTCTTTGTTGGGCTGCTTGGTGCTAGGTGTGATTCCACCCACATCCCCGGAACTATACACCAGTCTGTGGAGATAAGGACTGACAATGTTAACGAGCCTGGCTCCTGCCCCTCCCGATTGCTCGGAAATGGTTAAAATGGCCCATCAACTCCTAAGGGCCTGGCACACCTGTGCCTGGGTTGTGGTCAAATGGGAACAATAACAGAGTCGCACATTCATCAAATTCTTTTGTAACTGCTGGAAGGCACCAGAAGGTATTTGACAAAAGTCAATTATCTTGGACCCTATAAATGGCGACCACCAGGGAGACCCTTTGAGCTCTCCTGGATCGCAGCGGGCCTGTGACCAGCATCTCCCCTGAGCTGGGACGCCTCTCGGGTACCAAACCCTTAAGGTGTCGTCTGCTCCAGACCGAAGGCCAGGGCGAAGTCCCCCGCTCGAGTCTCAATTATCGCCCGTTGAGGAATGCCAAGGCATTGGGAGTATTTGCTCTAAACTCGAGAGGGGAATTTTCTTTGAGCTAGCTTCTCTTTACTCTGTGTGTGTGTGTGTGTGTGTGTGTACGTACGTACCCTTGTTTCTGTGTGTGTATGTCCGTTCTGTGTTCATTCTACTGAATCCAAACACCTTTGTTTCTGTGTGTTTGTCCGTTTTGTGTATGCACATGTATATATAAAGGTACCGTTAAGTAAGTTAGTGTGAATCTTGTCATTTTAGAATCTGAATAAGTCGCTTTTCTTTCTTTTAGTATTTCTGGATTATTTTATAATAATAAATTGCTGTAGTTATTAGTAAATGTAGATTTCTTACTAAATATCACCGTGTCAATACTTTCATCCACGACATCCATATAAGCTCAATTTACTAGAAAGTTTCCTGCTGGCTCTCCAGTTGGTGAAACTACTTACGTCTCTACATGATTTTTTTTTTTTTCTGAATGTGTTAAGAGACCACAGGCAGGCATTAAGTAGGAAAGTGTGAACGATGGAAGATCTGCTGAATTTTCATGTCCTTCATTGAGTACTTGCCTTAATTCCCAATTCTAGCTCCATCTTCCTCTGGCGATGCTCATACTTGTATTTTCTGCAAAGTTTTTGGAGCTCTATGTATATGATCTATCTTCTTCATGTTAGGCTTTAACTTCTGTGCTTCCCAGAAATTTTGGGAACTGAATTCACAACCAGAAGTTTCTAATCTGATTTTAGGTTGCTGTCTTCCGAACAATGCCAAAGGTTTTCTTTACCTTCATATTTTGAATGGTCATTCAGCTAATTTGTTCAGTTTGATCTGAACAGAGCCTTTCAGACAAATTTCCACACTTTGAGTACTTCAAACTGAGGTGAAAGTCTGAAATCTTTCAAGTCAAAGAGCCTTTGACAGAGCATTGCCTGTCAAGCATGTATTTCTGAGGCCTAACTCAAGCGTTATTTTCAAGCCTGCAGTAGTTTTTACCAGGTGAGAACTTGCTTCTGATCTGTGTTACTGCTTTAAACTGCGACTTGAAGTGTAAGACTTGCAAAAGATATCTTTTCATTGGGGGATTTTGTCTGTCTTTCTTCATATATGCCCTCATCCATCAGAATTTTGCATAGTATTAAAGATGGTTATCCTCCGAAGGTCACTTGGGAATGGTTTCAGTTAAACCATGCTGACACATCCTATAGACATAGGCCAACATTGAGATGCCTTAATGAAACCAGTTAAACAATCTCACACCCTTCATATTTGGATTGGGTTTGGTGTGCAGAATGTCCCTTCGTGGATCCTTTTTAACCTCTAATGAGGAAAACAATAGGTTTATAACCAACAATGTGATAGAAGTTTGTGAATATAACTTGAAATGTAAAATGGAACTGTATTTCTGTGTACAATAAATACAGTGAATATTGAAAACATTCTTTTATTAGGCTCAAGAGTGAACAAGAGTTCAGCAGACAATTTAATTTTGTAATTTTTCACTTAAGAAAGATGATGCAAAAGTTTCCCAGGTGACTGTACCACATGCCTGTCCTCACCACACCCTGATGACTTCTGTATGGCAGAGCTCAGCCTCCTGGCCATTCCAGGCAGGAAAGTGGCCCTTTGGTCAGAGAGGGCATTGAAGATCCAACCCAGCCCAAGTTTCCTCTGTTGTTTTCTGTCTCTCTCAGCTTTATAGGCTGGACTGCTTCTCAGTGTTTAATAACCAACTAACCCACCCTGGCAGTTAATTTATGCTGTAATTGATACGCTCTGCTTAAATGAGAGTGAGTGGGAGGATTGGGTCATCAGGCAGCAGGCTCAGGTCCCCTCTGTCACATCTGGCTGCTGCTGCTGGAGCTTTTTTTCTTTTTCCCTGAGGTTCTTAAATAAACTAAATGACAGTTCCCAGATTTCTGGGCTGTGGGACATATGTCACTGTGTGTTGTAGAGTCAAGGCTGAGTAGTGAAGGGTGGTGGTTGAGTTGGTTTGTTGAAACCTCCCTTGTTGGGTAAGGTAGAAGACAAGAAGAGTTGGTCTGTTTTCTCAAGCGTGCTGCCTGGTCATGTTTTCCTGTTCACGGGGGCCCTCAGGAGAGAGGTCAAGTCCTGTGTACATCTGCAGTCAAAAAGAGGGATGGGTCTGAAGGAGATTTGTGGAACAACAGGATCTAAGAGAACATTCTGTCTTTGATGACCCCGAGGTTGTAATTGGGGTGGAAAGACGTGCATTTTAAGTGCCAAAAGGACAAAACACAGAGCTTGTCGTCAGTAGGTGACACATGCAATCTTAGCCAGACAGCGTAATATTTGTGTTTATGTAAGAGGAGAGTTTGTGTTACTTGATTTTAGCCGGTTTCTGCCATTTTCCAGATCCATATGGGATCTCTCTGGTCACCCAAATCACATGGCATAGAGTGGAAAGCTTCCTGCTGACTATGGCAGAGCAGCAATCTGAACGTGAACTCTCACCTTGTTAGCCCAGGTCATAGCTGAAGCCCATTCAGTGCTGTTTCAGCATGGCAACTCAGCTATAGCATCCACAAATGCTCCCAAGGATAGGGACAGGAGCCTGACGGTTTGTGACAGCTGTTATATAAAGCTGTTTGTATTATCTTTGATCTATGGAATTGCTCTCACAGGGCAAAAATGCCTAGAGGGATGACATAAACCTGCATGCTTTACTCTTCAGCAGCAGCTGCACAGAACATACTAATTCCCTCTTGAATCTCATCCTGAAATCAAGTCATTGATTGTAAAGGACTTAGAACAGTCAATCTATCATGTAGCACCTACTCTACTCTTCAGTGATACTCCACAGCAGTTCAGCTGAGAGACGCTGTTGAGTTACACATATTCCATGCAGGGAATGGGCCCTGCAAGAGATAACATGAGCTTGGGGAGAGCAAAACTGCAGTGGCTGACTCTGGTACAGTGGTGCTGACCTTTGCCAGCTGAAAAACTTGTGTGATTTTCCAGATGATTAAGTCCCCTTGAATAGATCATTTCCCTCGGAAAAGGTCACTTCTGACACAACTCCATTTTCTAACAGCAGTAATGTTTTGATAGAAATTACAAAAAAGAAAAAATAGCCTTTTCTTCTAAATCAGCCAGCATTAGCATCTCTAGGCTTATCCTTATGAAAAGCATTGCTGGCATGAAAGATAGAAAGTTCCTGTGCTAATGAGGGTTCAAAACCAGAGTTTAGCTTGGAGCTAAATCCTGAAAGCTGACAAGCATGTGGGTCTTGTGCTAAACTGAACAGAAGGTGCTCAGCAGGTCTTAGTATCTGGCCTTTAATGAACAGCAGGAGACAGGCCTGACTGGCATAAGGTGGGCTGAGGGTGCTCCAAAGGGCTTTGTGCACCACTTGATGGGCTTGTAAAGCTCTGACATTGGCCACTGGCAGCACTATTCAGAGACCATTCCTGTAACAGTGAAGTGAAGCTGTGCAGATATTGGAAGGTAATGATTGGGCAGTAGTGAAGAGGACTTTCCTGCAGCCACTGCCCCAGAAAAGTACTGATTGATGCTTTCTTTATAATTACAGAGTAAGCTGCCTTGGGTGGTATGCATTCAGTCACTGCTTTTACCCAGACTTCATACCTACGTGTCAGTTCCGATCCCATACCAGGACTACAGAGCAGTGTGTTCATTATTCCATGGATGCTCCCTTGCTCCAGAACTATAAAACACAACCTCTTGGGACAGATGCTCACAGATGATGAGAACTTTGAAGTCAGTGTGGTGGTTGTGTACTGCACTGTCTGAGCATTTGGCCTAATAAAACTGAATTTATAGTGGAATCGAGCCTCTCTTGGTACTGAGACCCTTTAAGAGTTTACAGGCTGACCTGGCCAACAGCCTCAGGAGCTCTTCTTTTACTGGTTAAGATCTCTTCCACCTAGACTGCTCCACATTAAGCCCAGCGCCTGGGAGAACAAAGACCATTTCAGGAATGCTAGTTGCAACACTGCAGACATGTTTTTGTATCAGGACAATCTCTACTGAGAGGAGATAGACTTCCTCAGTCCACACACGTCTAACAACTGCTTTTCAGTTTTCTTGTTACATTCCCTATGCTAGTTAAAATTAGTGTCTAGTTAATCTACAACTGTTGACTCATAGCTCTGACCCTGCAGTTCTAGTACTAGTTCACTTCTTTGGGGGAAAGAATACTGTCTAGGTTAGTGCAGATGAAGTTACCTTTTTCTGTCAGATCTTCTCTCTAGGCATAAAATGGCAGGGAGTATATGCAGTATTATTACTTCCTCTGCCTGTGATTGGTTTTCCTGTTGTTACACCCACACTCTGTGCTGTACTGGCTTTGGAAAGTCCCCAAGTCGTTACAGAAAATACTGTGTGTGGGCTGTGTTACAGGATTAACTGTGGCAATAATAGGGTTTGATGGCAAGGCTCTCCAAGCAAGAATGAGAAAAAGGGTTTTTCAAAGATGGTCTGGAAATGGTTGTTCTTACAGTCTTGGCATTGGCCTCACTGGTGACATTGATTACTCCCTTGGACTTGGATGTTAGGTGACAGCTGCCTGTTTCCAAAAGCACCAGCTCTGTTCACAGGGGATGTGTTAGTCTGGAGATACCTGAATGGTGCAGGTTGTCCTCCAGCTTGTCAGACGAGTGGGCAGGCGTCTTAGAGTTGCTGTTCTCTGACATTACTGACTGCGTCTAATTCACATGTGGTTGGTTTTGGCACAGTGGTGGGGGGGGGTGGCTTATAAAAGCTCAGATTAAAATTTAATTTCAGTCACACAGGCACAAGAGACAGCAGTTGGCAGGTTCTGGTGCCTGCCTCCACCAGGATATCCAGTTCTGTACACCTGAATGATGTCCTGCAGTTCTACCCATCAGACAGCTGTGAAATGGTTGGTGGGGTAAACGTGTTCACTGTGATTCTAGGGAGTAGTGATCTTTCAAGATATGGATGCTACCTACAGTACTCAATATTTTTGAAGGACTTTGCCCTGATTACTCAAATAAATTTCCCCAATGTTTGCTGTATGCTCTGGTTGTTAAGGGGGATTTCTTTCAGGATTTCAGGTTGGTCTCTTTATTAAGGAAAAGTCTTTCAAAGACTTGCTGGATTTGGGTGCAACTTTTGTGCAAAATTGAACATGTTTTATGTAACAGCTGTACTGGTGGTGTCTCCTTTCAGCCTGTTTTTCTAGGGAAATGAGATTTTTTTTTTTCTTTTTTCATGCTTATAACATGTTTGTGATTTTTCTCCCCACCCTGTTGCCACTGTTGACGTTACAAATTTGTAGAACACAGGGTTGAAGGAAATTCAGCCTCTGCATGAGTAAATCAGCTGAAGAGAAGAGAATCCACAAGGAAAGGCTGTGGTATGATATCTCCTTTTATTAGACATCAAAGGATCCCCATGGGAACACAGCCTCTTGAAATTAATTCAGATAACTTGTTCTCTGCTCAGAGAGTTACTTAACATTATTGCATGGCAGGACAGCTTCTCGCAAGGGACAGTTCTTTTCTGCAAAGACATAGCTGAGAAGACCATTCAGTTCTGAGTTTCCGTTTTGGCTTTGTGTTTTCTACACTAGCAGAAATGGCATGTAGGACATGTGGGTTTAGCTTCTGATTATGCCCCAAACTCATTCTGGGCCTAGGGCCAGTCACCAAATGCCTCTGGGACTTGAGACATTACTTCTCATCAAAGCTAGGGATAAAGTTGTGCTCTTTGTATCTCTTGCCTCATCAGAACTTGGTTTTCTCTTGAATTTCATAGCACACCTTGGCCTGCAGGAGTAAAGTGTTTGCGTTGTAATGTAGCAGGTCAATAACAAACACATCTCAGCAACAGCAGAGTCAGATGAATTAAAACACTTGTTTTCCAGCACATGCAGGCTGTCAGCCAGTTCTGGGATTCAAGATGTCTTTGAAGTGCTTTGGCTGTCATTTGTCTGTTTGGATTAGTTTGTTAAATAGTGCATGTGACACAGACTTGAGTGCAGAGGGAGACACAGTGAGTGTCCGTAAGAGGGAAGACACCAGGGCAGTAACAGGCAGTGCAAGAAAAAACTGGCAGTGCATAGCTAGGGTGCTGTGAGGTTTGGAGAGAGGATTACCAGAAAGCTCCCGTGTGGTGGTTGTGGTCATTTATCCATTGCCAGTTTTCTGAGGGGACTCATGCTCGTAATGAGGTTATGACTGGCAGAGCCCTGTTTGCCCTGGATAGACAAACATGATAATAGCAGAGTGCTAAGAGGGAATTATTTTCAAAGATCAGCTTAATTGTGTTTGGCCTTCCTTTCTAAACAGAAGTACTGTTTTCTTGTGGAAATCAGGAGGAATACGGGTTGGATGGAAGATGTAGCTCTACGGTTTCTGCAATTGCTTGCTACGCTAGACAGGGTTAGTAAAGAGGCTGAAGTTCCTCAAACCTCCTTTTATACGATCAAGTTCATACCTGACAGTACATTAGTAACCCTGGGACTTCCATCTGGCCCTGCTATAAATGGAGTTTCTCAAAATCAGAGATCAGGCCAAGCAGACTCTGTTGCCTTATTCCATTTTGAGAGATACATTGAGAGATCCAAAATGGTGATAGTGCAAATTAAGACCTTTTTTTGCTCTTTTTGCTTTAACTTTCAAAAATGAGCTAAATTTAGCTCACTCTTTTGAATTACATAGAGTACTTATCAGGGCAGGCTCAAGAACGAAGTCAGTGATGGTTCTGCCCCAGAGACATGAAAGCAGAACCCCAGCTGCAGTGCAGTGAACACGTTAGCTCATTGCCTGCCCAAATAACATAGCGCCTGCACCGTAAAACAGCTTAAAGTGAAATTGGTCCTTCACAGTGGTGAAAAATCTCAGTCTAGTTTAATGAGGTCAGGAAAATAAAAAGAAAAGGGGAAGCTGAAGCAATGCCAGCAAGAGAAGGAAGGGGAGAAACCAAAGGGGTTTTTGTGTTGCAGTATAACGTGTACTCACAGCTGCAGAACTTGGTACGTTTCCGTAAGAGATTTTATGGGTAAGCTGGAGGCAATTTACTTCTGAGAGTCCCAAACACTACTGACCACAGGGATATTATTAATTTCTTTTGAACTCTACTGTTGTAAGGGAGTTGAGTTGTTGGGATTTCTGCAAGGGCTACGGAAAACCAAAGGAATTGCTGAATCCAGCACAAGAAACATTCAAGCAGCTATAAAACAACAGAAAAACCTCTACAGAGAGTTAGAGCCACAGTGTATTTATAGTGGTCTACTGTGCTACTTGAAGGGTTTTAACAGACCGGAATAAGAGATTGTGTGAAAGGTGGTGGTTTTAAGCAAGTAGGTAGTGTGTTCTGCAGAGAAATAGCATGACTGGGATTGTCATGCGTGAGTGTGTTCTTACACCTTGTGTGTGGGGGGAGAGGTCATACAAGCAGCTATATAGTGCAAGTGTCTCTGTCCAAAAAAGTTGCTCACTCCACGTGGCAGTGGAAAGAACAGCATGTCTGTTGACAGCTGGGTGATTCAGGGCTGTGCTACTCTCCCATCTTGCTTTCTTTGCCTACGGATTCCCCCTTTTCCTCTCCTTCCCTCTGCCTGGCTTGTAGAGTTGCAAACTCTACCAGAGAGGCCAAGATGGAAGCACCAACATCAGCACAAACCCTGGCACACACAGGCAGCTATAGAGAGTGTCTGTTGCCCCCTCTGTCCCTTTTGCCTTTCCTTTTAGTATTTCTTGCCCTGTAGTAAGGAGTTCTTATCACGCTGGGCTCGTTTCTTTCGGAGTCTGTCCCCCCATAGAAGATTTTCCAGCAGCTCCCTGGTCACCCCGCCAGCCTTGCCTTTCTGTTCCAGCCCCCTTGGTACTTGGCTCTTTTCCCCTCCAGGGCTGGTAGGGAGATGAAGCTTCTCTCTTACCTGTGGTTAACTCCTTGCAGCATTTGCCTATGTCGGACGGGCTCCCTTTCACCGTTTATAGTTGTTAAGCCCCTGCTGTTTGTTTGTTCCAAGCAGTACCAGTCCCCACACCTCCCCATCGTGCTTACGGAGTGCCAGGGCTCTGTTTCAGTGTCCCTGTGGCAAGGGCGCTTTGTGGCAGCGAGGAGAAACCGACTGGTGTGTTTTTTCAGCAACTCTGACACGCAAAAAAAAATTCTGCTTCTGTCGCTTCGACACCTCTTCCCTGTGAAACGTGCCAGAAGATGGTGCTAACCTAGAGTATGGAGTCCTGCCTAGCTGTGGTTGCTGAAAAGCTGGTTTGTGGTGTAGACTGGCTTGGTCTTTCAGTAGGTTTTAGTAGTAATGCAGCATGTTGCTACACTAAGAAAAGAACTGAGCCATCAGTTTGAGATGCATTAGATTCACATGCAACTGTTTGTCACCAAGTATTTCAGGCCTTGTGGTTAAAAAAAAAAAAAAAGAGAGAAATCCAAATAAAAATGGTAGAATTGGATCCAGGCTCAGACTAGTGTTGGTAGTTTGCACTTGATGTTCTGTTTTTCAAAATATATGAACAGCCTGAGATTCAGGAGAGTGTGCCTCTGCAAACATTCCGGTAATGCAGAGAAGTTACACTTGGGTTCCTTCAAGAGGCTTTTGAAATGAGTGTAGGACCTAAACCTCTAGCATAATCAGTTAAAGCTTTGAGACCCAGCATCAGCTGGTTTATGCTTGATTCTGGTTCAGGTTGTTATTTATGGGGCAGCAGAATCATCCCAAGGGAAGACAACATCCCTGACTGCAGGGCCTTACTGGTTCAGGGTGTAAGTAGCAAGTTTGAGGAAATCTTATGGTCTTGACTGTTGTTCAGGGTTAGGAGCTCAAACCCAGCTGAGGTTTGTTTAGTCACTGATTTTTGTTGTACATATTTTGCTTAGTTCAGATGTCAGCAGACAGTCTTGGCTCTGAAGGAAGAGCCCTTTTGACTCATGAATATTTTGAGTGCTACCAACTTCAAAGCCTAACATGAATTTCTGCTCTGACTGGCCAAGTTGTAGTTTTAACCATATAAAAGCATATTTTGCTTGGTGACCAGCCTCTGGCAAGCATGTTCTCTTCCCTTGAGAGAACTTGCCATGTTCCTTAAACCATCCATCACATGGCTTTCCATCAGCCGTCACAGTCTAAAGACTTTACTCTCTTTTTCGTAAATATAATTATTTCAAATTCCCAAGCGAACACGAGTGTCCATGTAGTGTGAGCGCGGTGCACCCCAGGTGTACACGAGTAGCCGCCCTGGGTGAGGCTCAAGGTGCAGCAGTCCCCGTCTCTGTGTTCCTGGCAGGGGTTGGTACAGTGCTGAGGGGAGGCTGCGAGGAGCAGGGCGATGACCCGGTGACGTGTCCAGCCCCGGGCACCCTCTCAGCGCTTTGAGACCGCGTGGAACGGTTTGTGGGTAAAGTCAGTGATGGACTGGGGGTTTTCAAGGAGTGTCTGCTGTGAGATAAATAGGCTGAGGCTGGGGATATGTGTGAAATTAGCCTGAGCAAATTACCCTCGCTCATAATCTGGAATTCTTTTATGTCAAAATGGGTCATATTTTGCACTGAGGCTGCAGAGCATTCCTCGAAGCAGTGAAGGTGGCCCCTCCCGAGGCTGCTTTGTGACAGCAGGGTCACTCACCTTGGGTGTTAGCAAACTAAACACTAATGTCCAGGTCTGAGCACGCTGCCTCCCCTGCACTCCTGCCTTCAGGTTCCCCAGGGCCCCCTTTGAACACGTCCTGCATGTTTACCTGCATTTAGATGCCCTTTGCTTTAAGCCTGAGTTTATTCTGTAAGATAATCGCCCCGTTCTTACCTGTACCCTCAGCACCGTGCTTTTTAGTTTCTTCAGAGAATGTTCTCTCTAAGGGTCACCTTCTACCCTCTAATTTGAAGGGAGAGTTACTTCATTCAATGGGAGCCTCGCTACAGGTTTATAATTATATTTCACCACCCCCACCACGAAATGCAGTTAGAAATGTAATCTGGTCTCGAGTAGTGCTGTGGGTCCAAAGTTAGTGTCTTGTCATCTACTTCATATTTCACTTCATGAAGTATTTTTCAGAGCATGTTTCAAGCAACAAGATACTTGCAGTATGGAAATATTACATTCCTCTGCTGATGAAAGTAAGTATGAATTCCAACTAAACGTGTAGTTAAAATAATTAAGCCTGGGTGCTAAGAGCTGGAGTACAGTGGCAAAAAAAAAAAAAAAAAAAAGGACTGACTTTACAGTGATTCTAAGCTTGTATAGTTTTCCATATTGTCTAAGGAGAGCTAACTCTGCTCAACATATTGAGGGGAAAAAAGCAGAACGCTTTTAGTTACATGCCTATTTAAATCAGAAACAATTAGTTTCATGGTAGTGCTTCATGATTTTTAATCCACACTAGAAAGACTTTGTGGCATCTTTCCAGAAACAGCTCAAGTATTTCCTTTAGATTTCTGCTTGCTCGATTGCTCCTGTTGTGTTGTTTCCTGACATGGATGCCGTTAGTCTCCTGTCTTTCAAGACTATTTGCAGGCTTGTTATGTCTCTTGGCTATAGTCATCTCTTGGTGCTGCTTGCTAAAATGCCCAGAAAGCTTTGGGCAAGACTGAGGTTTTCCTATTTTTAAGAAGCAGCCTTTGAATTTTTGTTTGTGTGCCCGGTGTGACCCTCTCAGACTCTTGTTAACCAACTGATAGAGGAAATAATTTTTTTTCCTGCATGTAAACAGTTTGGACAAACAAACAAACTTTCTTAAATGGGTGCTTTATTTAGTCTTAATTTACTCAAGGACTTCAAGTGTGTTTAGTTTAAAACAAACATTCTGCAATGCATCATCCTATAAGAAGATGTTGTTTAATGAAAGTCACAGGAGGAGTTGGTTTATCCTTCTTCTCCTCCTGTGCCCAAGGTTCTGCTTTGCCAACATTCACCGTAGTTGCAAGAACAGGGCTGTGGAGAATATACACAAGCCCTCAAGGAATAAAGTACCTCATGCAGTTGATATTCTGTTTCTTTTGGGATGGGATGGACAAAGCCTTTTCTCTTTTAGAGATTAATTAAACACTTCATTAATTAAAACCTTCACAGGTTTATTTTAGCCCCTCATTCAAGGAAGGTTTAACTGCTTTTATGAAACAAGTTGAAAGAAATAAGCTAGCACAATCCCTTCCTCAGCCCAAAGCGTGGGTTTTGGGGTGTTATTGTCATTTAGGAATGGCTCAGGAGGTTTGTGAGGAACATGGGGCTTTTCAGCTTCAGGTCAGTACTGTGGTGTTCCAAGGTCCTAGAGAGTCTGAAGCTGTAAACCCACTTTAATCTTACTGATAACTATCTAGCTAGGTTTATATCTGCTATTTCGATCCAAAGCAGCATGCCTTGCTGGGGCTGTTTGTAGATTAATTGATTTGCTGGATCAGAGCTCTAAGGGACTAATTTCTGTATCAGTGAAAAGCCTAGAACTGGTAACACCTCTTCCATCTTCATTTGAACAAAAACATGCCAATGGAAAGGTCCCCATTTATTTGATTTTCAGTATCTTAATTCTAAAATACCAGTTACTCTTACAATCAACTGTAAAACACTCCAAAATGACCAGAGGACTTTGTGAGCCTGAGGCAACCCTGTTGTGGCAGACACTGCTTGTCACGGCTCCGCAGCCTCCTGTGCCCTCTCGTGTGGGGGACACACAGCAGCTGCAGAGCAAGCTTGGGGAAGGGGACTTGGCAGCCTGCAGCTGACCTGAATGGAGAATCCATCCGTTTTAAGGGTATTTTTTAGGCTTCTATGATTACTCACTTTGAGTTCATATTCTGACCAAGGATTTAAATATTGATTCTGAAGATCCTGGAATCTCTGGAAAGGCTCAAATCCAAAATGGCTTACACTTTTGCTCTATCCCTCTTGAGGTTTCTATGTTTTTCTCCAGACCTGCAAGATCAACATGTGAAGAGCTATTTTTAATCATGGTTGGGGTTTTACTTATATTTTCGCTAAAATTAGCAAGGCCAAAAAATGTGGTCATTTGTCTTCTTTAGGGACGATGTTTGTTGCAGCAGCAGGAATTGCTGCTTACAGTACACCTCGTAAAGACCAGAGCTAATGAGCACTTCTTAGCTGCTATTGAAGACCCTTCTTGCTTTTTTGGCTCACTGTCAGGTGCACTGCCTGAGCCGGGATTTCACAGGAGGAGTGTGTGTGTAGGTGAATGCATGTGTCCATGGGAGAGAGAAATCTCAGGCCCTCTCCTGCCAAGGCTGTCGACACTTTGCACGTGTAATGGCAGAGCTGCCTTGGCACTGGTTTTTGTGCTCTGAGCAGTGAGTGTCTGCACTTTGGGGTATTCACTTAGAGCACTGTTGAAGAGCAGATCATCTGGAGTTGATATAAATAACAAACCAAGCCCTTCCAAGGGCACAAAATGTGCTGGCAGCCTCTTCTGCAAGGAAATAATTCTCCCCATCTGTGGTTTTGTTTACAAGAGGATTCTAAATATATCTCTCACCTCCTGATGATGATTAGGAATAAGCCTACTCCTGCATCATAGGGTTAGAAGACAACGGACTCCTGAAACTGGTTTTTCTTAGAGTACACTGGGTGCACTGTTGCTCCCTGACTTTAGTTACGTGCTTAATAATAATGAATGCTATTACTGAAATCATGTGAAGAAGAGTTGTATCTGTAGAGCTCCCTGCTATAGTTGTCCCCTTCTGTGGTAGGATATAGGTCTGGCTGCTGGGAGGAAATGTGAGACAATTGTTGTGGATTAGAGTTATCCTGAAAGCCCTGTGTTTACTCTTCTCTGCCACAGGTTCAGCAGCATTACGACAAGAGAACCCTGTGAGAAATTACGTAGTCTTTTTCCAGGTCTTTCTGTAGATTTCATTAGAATAGATTTTTGGAAATTTGGAGGTAGGATCAACAAAAACCACACTTCTCGCCATCAGGAAGAGGTAAAGCAAATACTTCCCAGACACTTGATTTGTTACCAGAATTGTAGTCCTGCTTTTGATGTGCGTTTTCAGGAGGAGAAGTTGCCCTTGGGGGTGTTGGTCTCAAGCCTACCTGTTGAAGTTGTTTGATTTGCAGATGTCATTTGCATGTGGACTGGATGAATAAAGCGGCAAAGAGGCTGTGCAGGTAGTGCACACTTACTCCGTGTATATTTAAGGTCTGAGTTGTAATTGTAGACTAAAAATAACGACCATTTCTCCCCCAGCAGTACTGCTGCTTGGTCAGTAACAGTGCAGACCTGTGCCTTTTCCCTGGCTCAGATACAAACGTCACTTAGTGGCATGTTCAGCAGGGACTGGCGCCAGGATCTCTCCCAGAACATAAAACATGCAGACAGATCCCAGGGCTTGATGAAGTCTCTGTTAGGACGCAGCGATCACAGGGTTTGTGTCAGCTCACTGTACGTGTTCTGCATGAGTGTTGTTCCACGTGCTTCCTCAGTGGGTTGTCATCTCTGACAGTGGAAAATCCAGAGCAGGTGAGATTTAGCTCTACTCTCTGAAGCACAGGATGGAGAAGAGGAAGGCCCTCGAGACTAGAAAAAGTTTCTTTGGAAACTACTGTTCCAATGCTGCAACTCACGCAAGAGAGAGTGCAAGTATTTGGGGAGAAATACCCAAATAAGCAAGGAGGAAGAAAGAGAATGCAAGGACCTGGCACAGAATAAATTAGAGATAGAATTTGGAAAAGAAAAGGCAAGCATGTTTGAAAAACTCCAGTTCTGTTTTAAGCCATAACTAAAGTATTTGACATTTTCTTTAATAAAAGGAATTGGTTTCTGAAATACAGCTTTAGGGAACTGGATAGGAAACTGTTTTTCCCTTTCTTGATCTAAATTGCATGATTATCAGAGATGAACTTCTCAAAGCAGTGTCAGATTTGAATGCACTCTTCTATTTGTGAGCCACTTCACAGCAATTACTCTTGATGTGTGCTGGTGCCACTTGGCAGGAAAGCAGACTTCACTCCCTTTACCTGTGTTCTGTGGCTATAACGGAGCAATCCATACCTTAGCTAGTGTCTAGACCACCCCTGTGTTTGGTGAAGGGGCACTTTGAAGGTGCCATTTGTCTCATCTATTTTAGAAGTCTGCTTTCAAAGGCAGTTACTCACACCTGAGGAGTGCATGTCTCTCCATGGACGACCAGGGGAGTCTCAAGGATGAGCTCCAGCATTCATATTGAACATGTTTATGTTGAGGTGAGAGGAATCCTACTTCATTTCAGCAGTGAGGCGCAGTCTTAGGAATCTCCCCGTTCTGTCGCTTGAACTGAGTTGTTCTTTTCTCATTTCTAAAGCTCTTTTTGATTTTTTTTCTTCTGTTTCGAAACCCTGGCTTGCAAGTCGTGATGCTCAGCCAGGCCCAAAAGCATGACAGCGAGTGAGGAGGTTGTGTACCTAAAAAGCCCTCTGCTTCATTTGTGGCTCGGTCCTTTGAGATTGCTTTGTAGACCTCAAACACAGCTGCTGAGAGTGGACGTTCATATGAACCATAAATTTCTGAGCAGAGCCCTTTTTTAACTTTTAAAAGCCTGTTTTATGCTCTTGGCATGTAAAATTGCCTAAAATTGACATATACAGGACATACAAGTCAGGAAACCCTTTGTTTTCCATAGGGAATAAACATGTGTAGTGACTAGTTAAGGAGCAGTTTTCTCAAGGAGTTATTTCTTTAGGATGCTGATAATATGTCAGTCAAGTTAGCTTGGATGATAAAAGCCTTTTTTGTGAATTCAACATGCCCTTTGGTGTCAAATGTAACCTTAAAGTGTGGCTGTTCTGAGCTTGAGCCAACTGTGTGTGTTGTCGGAAATGAACACGCTCTGTGTGCAAGTCAGTTCAGAAGGACCTGAAGTCTGATAGATGTGGTGCTGGCAGTTAGTTTTTCAGAGTGCTTTCTGATTCAAACACCTGATTTTCTTCTTGCTTTGCCCGGGACGGTGGTTTTTCTCTATGCAAATTATATTTGTAAACCATTTCACAGTCTCTGTGCTCAGGTGCAAACAGCTATGCTGAGGCCAAGGGGAGAGCAATCTCTCTTGGAAGCTCCTTCCTTCAGTGCACTGCTTTTAAACCTCAAGGACCTTCACGCACCAGAAGGACAGACCTGGAACAAAATGGCCAAGCTAGGAATGTCACGCTCTTTTCACTATTTCAGGTGTTGAGCTCTCACCTTGATACCTCACAAAGAGGGTTAGATTTAAGGAGGTTACAGTGCAATGCTCTCTGGACATCTCTTGGAAGGTACCACGTAGTGACTATCAGAAGCTAAAGAGCACAAGAACATCAGTCACTCAAGAAAACCTTTGCCAGGATTGCTGTGAATGGGCAAGACAGATGGAATTTCGTACTCTGGGAACCAGATCATTCTGAGTAGAAGAGGATAGGAGGAGTATTGCATGTGGTAGTGGAGTTTGAGAAGTAATTTTGTACTACTTTCAAGTGATTTTAATCATCAGGTTTTGTCACTTACTACTATTCTGTTCTGCCATTTGGAGTGGAAGAACAGAGGCATTATGCTATCTTAGTACAAAAAAACTCAGCATTAAACCCTAGAAAAATCAGTATGTTGGTACCGTGCATTTCAAAGGTTGGAGTGCTGAAAGAGAAAAGACTTTCCTCATAGCAGAGGAAGAGCAGTAAGCTGGATCTGTAGATTCTTTAGAGAGAGAAAGAGAAGCAAACTAGTGGTATTGAAACAGATCATTTTTGGCTCACATAAATTTATTTTGTTGTATAATGGATCAAATAAAAGGTGACCCAGCTGAAAAAGCAGCAGCAACTAGAATTGGTATTGAATGAAAGGAGCTTTCAAAAGAGAAGCCTTGTAAAGGAAGGTTCTGTGCTAACTGCTAAAATGGACTCCTGATAGAGAAAACAATTGGCCTTTGCTTTGTTTGCCTGCAACAGAGGCTGAGAGAGTGTAGCTGATGCTGTGGGAGTGTGTCTGTGCCCACACCTGCATGACAGCACATCACCATGTGGGTGAGTGGGGGGGTGCCTACGTAGTGCCTGCACACGTGGAATTGTACGGCAGATTTAAATGGAGGCGTTTTCAAATGGCAATGCAAATGTTTCAGGTATGAAAAAAGATAAATCAGTTCAGCCAAATAGAAGTATATTCAGTTTTCAAATGCTGTGGTTTGACTTTGTTTTTTAAATGACCTTTCTTCACGTATTGTTCTTCAAAACATTTTATTGAAATAATAGGTAAAGTGCTGTATAGGTGTTTTTCTCTTGTGTTTACAAAGGGACAGATGTGGTCATTGTTATTATTTATTTGTATATTACTGAGGTGTGCTGAAGGTTTTGAACCAAAGTATAATTAAAGCTGCAGAAGATGCTGAAGTGGCTATTGTGGGGTAGCCAGAAGCCATTTATGTCCTTATCGATTTTTTTCTTTCAGTTTTGAATTGTAGCAAGTTGAGGGGTTTGTTATGGTGTTATGTAAACTGAATGTGTCACCTTTTTTTTTTTTTTTTTTTTTTCATTCTGCATGCAGTGCAAGTTATTTTTAGGGCTGTTCTTAAACGTAATTATCCAAGTGCTGGCTAATCCTTGCAGTAGTTCTGTAGAGCAGGAAAGATGTCCCTTGTCCAAATCCCAGTGCCTTCCATAAGGTGAATAGTCTTCCTTTCCCAGTTTCTGGTCTAGACTTTAAATTACATGTCTGCCCCCAGGATGCTTTCCCAGATTCTTATGTCAAAAAACTAAGCAGAGGTTCTCCATCATGTGAGTGCATGTACAGTGCTGTGGACGTGCACAGGTGCCTCGCAGCCTCCCTTGTCTGAATTGTTTCTCAATATTACCATCCCAACAGCCTGTCTTGAGATTTTCAGAATGCATGTTACAATTACTTTCAATCAGTTCTAGCAGTCTCAAGTGATTGAGTCAAAACGAAAGTGGAAGGGACCTGCACACACTTAAGTTACATAAATTGATGTGAAGGATGAGGCTACTGTGCGAGCAGTGCTGGTAATAAAGTTAGTGGTCAAACGTATTTTTTCTGGCTGCTCTTGCCTGGAGCTCCGAGGCCTCCTCACACCCTCTAAGAAGTGACTGTGTGCTTGTTAAAGCTAATCCCTGAGGTACTGTAGGTCGGCCTTGAGAGGCACTGGCAGAGCTTTGTGTAAAGCATCTCACCTACTCTTTCCATGGTGTGTGCTGCTGTTTCCAGAGAGCCGTTTTCAGAGCAGAGTGCAGACACTACCCATGATATTTCAGTGTGTTGCTCTTCGTTGCATGTCAAGGACAAAGAGCCCTCCTTGGTTGTCAGGCCTTCCTTTACTTTCCCTTTGTCTCTGGTGTCTCGGTGTAGCCCTTTAGGACTTGGGTCTGAGAGGAGGTGGTGAGGATCTGTGTGTGACTGGTGCTGTGCCAGTATCTGCTGCCACAGATGGACACTGGGAAGTAAGGGTATTTGGTATGACGAGCCCATTTCAGAATCTGCCTGATCGTCAGAGGCTGTAAGGATGATTTGTTTTTCATAATCAAGCAAATTAAAACTCAGCTTTTATGTAAATGAGTAATGCTTTTGATTTCTCTGAACTGATGTGGACACAAGTGCACCGATGTGTGTCTTGGCCTTCTTGTGTTCTCACCTATTAGCTGGTTATAGGAAAGATAATTAAGGTAGTAAGATAAGTGTGACTGAGGTTTTTTACTTGGAAGAGAGCCGTTTCTGCCAAGGACCAGCCATACTCCATAAGCTGGGGGTGTCTGTCTGGTGTGCAGGGGCTGATCCCCTTGTTCTTCAGTGGGAATGGAAGTGTTGAGCACCTGTGCAGGCTGCTCCCCAGAGGGGAGGGGCTGGCGTCTTCAAGATGAGCAGTTTGGGATTTTTGCCTTCAGACAGGCAAGTTCAGAGGAGAGAGGGGTGAGACCTTGCTTTCTAATGCATTACAGACACTACAGCCTCATCCTTCTGTGACTGTCAGGATGAATTCCAGTGCAGACTGGTGGAAGAAAGAGAAAGGACTTGGCTTTTCCAAGCCCAGTAGGTCCATGGCTTTGCAGAAATCCACATATCATTGCTGCCTCTGAAAACCCTACCTGGATTTTCATCCTCCTTCGTCCACAGGTGTCCATATTGAGATAAGCTTTGTTCCTAGACCATAATAATAAACATGGTGTCCAGAATGCACAGACCCTGCATTGTCCAGTGCAGCAGAAAGCAGGTAATTGCCTCTCTCGGCAGGTTGGGTGCGGCAGCCCTTGCTGTGAACTGCTGGCGCTGCACCTGCCACTGCTGAAGTTGTACCTCAGCACACTTCTGTTCTGGATGGAGCGGTCAGAATTCATCACGTATTTAGTCCCTGTTCTCCAGAGAAACTCTTTAACGTACTTGTAAGATACCGTGTTTCATGAGATAGTGTCTGAGTATCACTTTGGGTTGAAAAAGCTCTTCTCTGGAAAGCTGTTGTTTTCTCCTGGAGGAAGCTGAAGAAGGTTTTTTGGGAACGTTTATTCTTCTGAATGGGTTCTTCACTTTCCATACACTGCCTTTCTTAATCACATAAAGAAGAGACACGTTAACTGAAAGGCAGCATGTGTATTTAGCTCTACTCAGCATAGATCTCTACTATTTTAACTTAGGGAAGCACATCTACTTATGTAACAGATTATTTTGGGCCAGTTTCACATACTTCATATGAAAAAAATTAAGCAACAACCAACCTTGTGAAGTCTGTATCTGTATTGGATAACCCAATACGATGGTTCAGAGAAGACAGCCTCTGCTTTTGTCACTACAGCTGCATGTTTTGCTTTCTTCCCTCTTTCTCTCTCCCCGTCAAAGTTCTTGGCAGGAAAACCTGCTCCCCTGCCACTGAGGAAGGCTCTTGAAATGCAAATAGAAAAAACTAGCAAGAAACCACTGGAGAGAAAAATGGGCAGCAGGCACTGGGCACACGCACAGCTGGGCACGTGACTGCTAATCCCGCGGTGATAGAAAGGAAAGGTGTGTACCGGAGCTGCTTCCTCTCCTTCGGAGCATTAGTTGAGTTCCCTTCCCAACAGGAATGGGTGTCCTGGTGGAAAGAGAGAACTCGCAAAGATCTGAGTCACTGCTGTTAAACAAAAACAAATGGCCCAGGTGAAATCCTGTTTTCCCTGGTGGTTAGTCTCATGCCTGGAGGACTGGGAGGTGTGGGCTTGTGTAACACAAGTTACAAAGGCCACAGCCCTGTTAGCGCAGCCTGCGTGTGGTTGTGTCTGCGATGTCTGGGAATGGCTGCAGAGCAGAGCATCTGAAAGATGCTGTGACAGCATCTTATGCTCGGGTAGCATGAGTGGGAGACCCATCAGATCGAGTGTAGTGGAGGGGACATCATTAATTCTTCATCCTGTATGATCTTTCCTAAAGCTTGTGATGCCTTAGCCAAAAGATGAAATGCTATTGTTTGCTAATCTAACTGTTCCCATCAGATGTAACCAAGAAATCTGGGTTAATGCCCCTTATTAGATAAACAGCAATCTTTCCAGACAGCAGGGTGCCTACTTTGGAAATTGTAAGCAGATTTACTTTCCCCATAACTTCTCCGGGGGTATAATTATTTCTGATTTCCCCATCCCTGCTGCTGTTTCCATTAGCTTTTCGAGAATGGCTTTAGGCAGAACGATATGGGTGTATCTTATATTGCCATAAGTTTCTTCTCCTAAAATCCAAGTGAAAAAGCTCTGTGGTTTAATTGGGTTTGTGCTATCAGGTAGTGGTGCTGCTTTATCTTTGTATATGGTTAAGCTTGTACTGCTGAAGCTATACGAAGGATGCATATTGTCTGTCAGAGTATGAAGGAACTTAGTTTTACAAAACAGCATACCCTAAGCATCCCTCTGGGTTGTGGACAGCTTTAGCAGAGGTGATGGTTTTATGAGAGGATTGTGCTGCCAAGTCAGAAGAGAGCAAATTAGGACTTTGAAGTGAATCCTTACTGAAGTTGCAGGCCCACAGTGGAAGTAAGGGAGTCTTTAAATGCCAGGCTGTGTTTCAGCTGTTGTTCTTCAAACAAAAATCTGGTGAAAACATTTTCCTGTAGATATCAGTAATACATTCTTACTGATGCTAGTGGGGTCACTTTCACTTTATTTATTTTAGTGACAACCTGAAAACTAGTGACAAGCAGGAGGGAGTTTATTCTCTGCTACACAGCATAAGGTAACCTGTTGGAGTGGGTTGCTTGCCACAAAAGCATATTGCTGGGAGGCAAGTCCCTCGACGTGATGGCTCTGCAGCCTGAACAATGGAACAAGCTCTGGGATTCTGTAAGTGCAGTTAGAGAGTGTAAAGGAGCTTGCGTGGTAACAGATTCATCACAGCTTATTGTGATAGACAAAGACATGGTAAAAGAGGGCACCATTGACAGAATACAGATGAGGAACTTCAGCTGTTCATGTCAGGGATGCTGAACAGTGGGCTTGGAGGGGAGTGTAAATGGAAACAAACAGGGAAGATGGATTTCATTCAGCTTGACAGGCTGTATTTTATCTATCAGATTTGTAACGATGCTGTTGCTGCTCTTCCACATAAGAAAGCTGGCCTGAAAACCAGGGATACCTAGCGACCTGCTATCTGCAGGCTAGATGTTTTCAGAAAGCAAAAGGTCTTGAATCAAACCTGCAAATGGAGGATTTAAATCAAGTAAGCAAATAGATTGTTAGGCAGAATCACTTGCAGAGGAATACTTTGTGAGAAATTAGCCATTGCTGAAAATGAATGAGTGTAACTGGCTAGTTTGTATGTGACCGTTAGAGAAAATAACACAGCTTTTGATTCTAAGGGGATGAGAGAATTCTGTGTCTGCCCTGAGAATTTAATAGCATAGATCCTAAAAGGAGGAGGTAGTAATCTGTAAGATAGGGGCATACTAGTGTCATAGTTTAAGCCCAGAGGGCAACTGAGCACCAACCACACAGCCACTCACTCACTCCTTCCCCCTCAGGGATGGGGAGAAGAAAATAAAAAAAAAAGGCTTGGGAATCGAGACAAGAACAGGGAGGGATGACTCCCCCGTTATGGTCATGTGCAAAAGACAGACTTGTTAGGGGGAGAAAAAGAACAACAATTTGATTTAAACACCACACCAACAACACTTAATCTAACAGTCAAACAGAGTAGGACAGTGAGAAGTATAACCACATCTTAAAAACACCTTCCCCCCACCTCTTCCTAATTCCCAGGCTCAGCTTTGCTCACGATTTCTCTACCTTCTCCCCCACAGTGGCGCAGGGGGCAGGAAATGGGGGTTGTGGTCAGTTCATCACCCCTTGTTTCTGCCACTCCTTCCTCCTCAGGGGGAGGACTCCTCACGCTCTTGCCCTGCTCCAGCGTGGGCTCTCTCTCATGAGGAACAGTCCTCCACAAAGTTTCTTCAACATGAGTCCTTCCCACGGGCTGCAGCTCTTCCCAGACTGCTCCAGCGTGGGTCCCCGCCATGGCCTGCAGCCCTCCCAGCAACTGACTGCCCCAGCGTGGGCTGCCCTCAGAGTCCTGCCCTTCTCCGGGCACAGCCCCCTGCTCCGGCGTGGGGTCCTCCATGGGCTGCAGGTGGCATCTGCTCCACCGGTGACCTCCATGGGTGCAGGGCACAGCCGGCCCTCTCACCACGGGCTGCAGGGGTCTCTGCTCTGGCACACCTCCCCGTCCTCCTCCTTTCTTCCACTGACCTCGGTGTTTGCAGAGGTATTTCCCTCACAAGTCCTTCTCCTCTCCAGTTCCCCTTCTTAAACACATTATCACAGAGGTGCAGCCACTGTTGCTAATTGGCTCAGCCTTGGCCAGAGGTGGGTCTGACTTGGAGCTGGGGGAGCTGCGAGAAGCTCCTCACCAGGGCCACCACTGTAACCCCCTCCCCTGCTACCAAAACCCCGCCACACAAACCCAACACAACTAGCATAGCCTAATGCTAAACTGAACAGAGCAGTGGGTTCTACCTAAACAAGAAAGGCACAAGTGTGTTGTTACACTACTGCAGCAGTAGCAGGACAAAAGTGAACTTGAGTCGCAGCCACCATTTCTCCTTTGCTTACCCTTTGTCCGCACGTAGAAGTAACTTCCCCATCATTGCACAATCACTGCCCAGGGTACCTGGGGCAACAAGGGGTTGGGGGGGGGACACACCCGACTTCACTCATTGCAGCAAGATATAGGGAAGTGCTCCCTGCTGTAGATGTTCACAGTGGGACCAAGCAGAGGGAGGTAAGCAGGCTCCTCTGTCTGTGCTGCTCAGCCAAGAACAGCCTAACCCTGAGAGAAGTGAAATATCACTGCAGTGTCAAAGCTACCATGACATTTGACCTTGAGCCTCAACTGTGATGCAAAAGAAATGTGACTGGAGTGGCTTGGGAGCAGTAGTTGGCTGTCACCGATGCAGGTGTACTGGCCCGCTTGGGAGCTGCAGCCTGAAAGAACTGCGAGTTTGGAAAGTATTATGGGAAGTTCTCACAGGCTGGAACTGAAGCTGCAAGTTTTGACCAAGCATGCTTAAAGAAAGAAGATGATCAGACAAACTCCCGTGTGCCTCATGATTGATGAGATGAACTGGTGAACAGAAAGGCCATTCAGCAGGAAAAAAACCACATGGAGAGCTATTTTTCCTCTGTTTCTCCATAAAAAAGGCCATCTGCATGTAGCAGAAGGTCACTTAGACAGCTAAACAGAGTGAGAAGAAATTTGCCTCCATCCATAGGAAACTGGAGAAATAACAGGAAAAAACTGTGAAGCAGAACTATGTCACTCCAGAGGCTGATACAGAAGAGCACTGTCTGCCCACTGCCACAGAAACAGGGTGGCTCTCGACTTACCAGGAGGTTGTCCAGCCCTATTTTCCTGTGATATCTCACATCCCATGGCTGATTAATCTCAAAAGGAAAAATAGTTATTAGTAATTTTCAGAGTTTCCATTTCCTTTTCTCAGTTTTGTGTGGCTCCCCGTCTGTCATTATCCTCAGTAGTAGCCTTAGACTTTTCTAGAGATGCTTTTTCTTCACTTCTGTGTCCTGCAGCCTGGGCAGGGGGAGGTGGCATTGGTCAGAATTTCTGTTGTAGACCACCTCGTCCATGGTCAAAGCTCTTCAAGGACAGAGGAGAAGATGGTGTGCCACAACAAAATACTATTTTTGGTAGACAAGATGAGACAAAGGATGGGAAATCTGTGTGTTATTCTTCCTGTTCTGTTGATCAGGAGCTATTGTCAGTGGGGTTAAATTTGCTGAGAATTGACTGCAGGTGCTCTCATTTCACATGCAGATTGGTGACTGCAGGGACATTCTTCCTAGGTTCCCCTCAGATCTGCCTTAGCCAGAAAAAGAAAGCCCCCAAAACGATCACATTCTTCAGAGAAGTATCTTCATTTTGTCACCAAAACAGGGAATAAACCTCTTAACAGCAACGTAACATTACGAAGCAGGCCTTCTCTTTATTACAGCACTGGATGCACAGGGGATCGCTCCACCTAACATGTTTACAATAAAATAAAAGTTCATCCTTTAATACTTTAAAGACATGAATATTCATACATTTTCCAAGAAGTCTCCACCTTTGTGCCCATCTACTATATTTACATAATGTTGGCATTGCAAAGCTACACCACGCGTGCGCGGGGGTCTCACGTGGTCCTCGATGGTCGTTCGGGGAGTTACCCCCATGCTCCTTTTTCCCTTTTACGGTCATGAGTCTTTTGAGGACAATTTCTTCTCCTTGGATGTGTCCCAACTCTGTTGTCTGGCCAAGTTGTTCTTCTCCGCCTTGTTTGAGCAGTTCTGCCAGGATGTGTCTCTTCTCAAGGTTAGGATTTCTTCTCTGTGCACTTTAATCACTCAGGCCTCGTTAACTACAAAGTTAAACATTGTTTGGTAAAAGAATTTCTCAACGATTTCACCCCACCAGCAGGAAGCTTTGTCACTGTAGGATGGGGAAGAACATGATGGGATATCATAAAATTAGCTGCCTCAAAAAAGAAAAAAACAAACCCCAAACTGAAGAACAAGATGTGGAAAATATGGTACAAAGTTATCAGGGTGCCTCCCACATGGACTGTTAGCACTAGGTTCATTCTGAGCCCCAATTTATTGATTTTTAATTTACTGTGAGCAAGCTAACAGCTGAGGTGCAGTTCCTGCATGGTTTGCACATAGATCCCGTTTGACTTCACTTATGATTAACTTGCTTTAAATTCTCCGTGAGAGAGAACAGAAAAACTTCATCTTTCCTGATGGCAGAAGTGGCTGTTGGTGGTGCTGCCTTTGAGTATGAATCTCTCAGTCTTTGTTATCATCTTGTTGTTCTATGCTATGAAGTATAAAGCCAGTGAGTGCACTTCTCATATTTTTTTGAGGTAATTCGGATGCTGAGTGGGATATTTATGGGCTGAAGGACTCGATGTTACTCTTGTGAGACTTCACAGCGGTGAGCTGTAACAGAAGCACTCCTCCAGCTCTCCTCACCCGGCTTCTGAAAGTATTCATACTAGGTGAAAACAAGCTGTTTCCTTTCTCACTGATGTAGAAATACAGAGAAATGCTTGCACTCTCTCAAATCAGAGCATATCCCCAACAATATTACTTGCATTAATGGTATTATACATACCCTGAAGTGGATAGTACCCAGCAGAACTGGAGCTGCTTGAGAAATAGACACAAGAAGTCCTGAGCAACCACCTGGAAAAAGCCGTGTCAGTCCCTTTGGAAGAACATAAAGGGCTGGACTTTCCTGCACCAGGATTGTCTGTAGGTGGGATTTGGCAGTTAGCTGAGGAGCTGGCACAGTTGGCAGATCTTGTGCTCTGACCAGTCTGGTGCTACTCTGAAAAGGGTCTTTAGCATCACTGGTCATTGATAGGGAGCAAATGTTGTCCTTTGGAGCACTGGCAAATATGAAAACACAGCCCTAATGTAGGAGTAAAACAAGAAAAAAGAATTTGGACTGCTGCTAGCTCAGCTGCTTAGGGAAACTTTTGGCTAGCTTACACAAATTCTTGGTCTGTGTGGTGTGTCTTTAGGTAAAGATTGTGTCAAAGTTTCCCTGACACCAGGAATGGGAAGCGCCCCAGCCCAGAAGGCTTAGGTTTGGTTAGGTGATTTTGTTTTCTGGATTAGGGAGGGCACGGCTACTCAGTTGATTAAGCTGGTGAGCTATACTGTATTTACAGTGTGTCTACTGGAGCAGAATGAAGTTTCTGGGATTTTCTTTCCCCCCCTGTTTGTAGGCATTTCTGGAGAAAAGGTACTACTCTCATTTCCTCTGTGGTAATCCCCCTCCCATAATTTTTACAAGATTAATCCTGTGGTTTTTAGGGAATTTCGAAAGAACCCAGTTTGGATTCTACTGAAGTGAGTGGCAGAGCTCCAGCCTGCTCTGTGAGAGAGCTGAGACAGATCCTCTAGCTTCTTTAGAAATTCCCATTCAAACACACAATTCTTTTTATCACTTGTACTTTCTTGCTTAACATTTTAAAATGAGTTAACTCGTGGTGCGAAGTAGGCTCTTAGCACTGTGGTAGCCTTACTGGCAAATTGCAAGTTGTTCTGCAACCATAGTCCCCCCAGAGCTGAGTGAATCTGATGTTCACCTCTTACCACTGATAACAACTCCAAAGCCTCAGTTCGGTGTGAGAAGTTTTCATGTGAACAGGGCCGTGCACCAGCAGACCATGTACATGACTGGCTCAGGCAAAACCACGCCTGGTTTGATGCCAAACACTCACCTGCTGCTGTTTTTTTTTCATCCCTTTGCTGTATTTTCCTGTTGTATGTCTGCCAAGCACCCGGGCCATAATGACCCCGAGGTGCTCCCCTCACAGCAGTGACCCTTTCTGCTGTGGGCTGCAGCCCTGGCCTGGGGAGTGGTGCTTCGCTGGCCTGGGGAAAGCCCCCCCTCCAGAGCCCCCGTGGGATGTGCCTCGGTGGCCTGGCAGGGTCCTTCTAACCCTGGAAGTGTCTTGTCACACTAATTTGGGGCCAGATCCTCTGGGAGTTGTTGGGGGGCTGATGTAGCCCTTTATGGCCTTGCAGTTGTTGTTCACAGAATCACAGAATCGTCTCGGTTGGAAAAGACCTTGAAGATCATCCAGTCCAACCATCAACCATATTGTGAGTTTATTGACCTGGCTGGGAACTTCCTAGTGAGGAGAGCTAATGTACAGTAAATAACCAGCAAACGGACCAAAGCTAAAACTCTGAAGGACAGAGCTTCCTGAATTCGTTGCGAGTTCAGAAATGATGGTATTTAATGACACGGTCAGAAGGAGCTGCGGTCTCTTGAGTGCTTTAAAAATTATTCAGTGTCAGGATGGGCTTTTAACTCCAGATTTTGGTAACACCATTTAAATTGATTTCTAGCATATGTCATTCTGTCTGAAAGGTCTCTGCAAATTTTGACTTGGAGACCTGGAGCATAATGGGTCTCTAAAGAATTCCTTAAGGGATAAAAGGAGCACGGGGTCTTTCTGACAAGTTGTATTTATAATACCCCCTGGGTGACTGCTGAGTAAAAGATACTGTGTGGCAGCAAGCGGCTCTGAAGTGGAAGTACTGGCATAGCTGGTGCCTGGCTTCTGGTTTTCCACAGCATCAGACTGTTCCAGCCTCTTGTCAGTAAACTTGCGTGTACCGACTGTATCGGTCAGTTTTATCATTAGCCGAGGGTTAGTCGTGGGCACTGGATATTTACAGAGCCAAGCAAATACGTCCCAAAAGGAGACATCAAGCATAACTCCTAATGGGTGTGCATTTGAAATGTGCTTTTTCACTAAACCTCGTTCTAACAGGATTTCGGAGCGCGCTGCATTCGGCACATGGAAGTGACTGAGAAGATGCACGAAGTGGAGTGGTCGTGTTTGAGGAGAAGGTGGCGTTTTGAGTGCTGGTTTGTTCTGATACAGGAAAAGGTCCCAGGGGACCTCTGAGTCTCAGCCTGGATCTCTGTAGGAACTTGTAAGACCCCAAGGCACTCTTGGCATCTAAGTTTTAAGATGATCTCCGCTATAGATAGCACCATCACATGATGTTGAGGAAACATTTGAAATGCTGCAAAAGGCAGGGACAGCCCGGTTTGTATTGGAATCGCAGCCAAGGAGATGTTTAGCTCCCGAGTCACTCTCCATGCAGTAGATTGTATTCTGTCAAAAATTCCTTTGGGCCTCAGGATTTCAGCATATCCCCAAAGACTTGGTACATGCCAGAGATCTCTGGTCTCTATGGAAGCATTTCTTCTCGGCCCATCTCCAGCAATACTAGCTACCCACCAGGGCTGTGCAGTTGGCACCATGCCACGTCCTGTTACTCCGTGGCTGTTTGGAAGTGCAGCATTGCAGGAGCTTTCAGCCAGCCTCGCTCACAGATGTAGTTCAAGGCCTTCCCTTGAGTAATGTTTTGATATTACCAATGACCTTGCAGTGATCTTAATTCAAACTAGATCAAATACAGATTAGAAGTATTTAATTAAAGTGTAGAAAGCCTACTGGAAAAAACAGCAAAGAAATAAAAGGCAAGTTTTATCTGCTGATACCAGGATAACACCTAAAAACTGTCCCTGCTGTATTTGGCTGTTGTGTTGCAGGTGCTTTCTGGTCCGACATCCCTGGAAGCCGATGGCCTGGCTGTAGTCTAGTTAGATTTCTCAGAGAAGACTGTTTCCGGGTGCAGCATATTTACTTTGTAGTCCTTCTGCCTTTCAGAAGTTTTCCAGAGGTTCCATTCACATTCAGTCCTTTTTCAGCAGACCTTGTTCACTCCTGGCAGCTGATGACTGTGATACCTCCTGGCAAATCTAGATAGTTCACTGGAATGTCATCTATCACTTTCTGTGTGTATTAAGAACTTTCTGACTCCACAAGGGGTTAAACTCTCTGTTTTACCCCCCACACCTACTCTCAGGAATATACAAACAGTGCGTGTATCTCTTGAACTGATCATCATGTCTCTATCAATATTTATATCATCTGTAAGACTAAATGCCAGAAACAAGAATGAATTAATGCAGCTCATTTCTGAGACTTGGATGTGATCAAACATGATCAAGCTTCCACCTGATTGATAGCTTGGGCAAGGCACCCCCTCGCAGTCTGGCTTGGATGGCCGTTCTTTTAAATGCAGGAGTCTGTGCCCCCTCTACCTGTGGCACGTTGCCGTGTCCCGGGGTAGGACACACAGCACTGGGTCCATGTTGGTTTGCTTGTGTTGCAGATTCTGTGTACAAGAGGTGGGAACTAGGTAACTGTTTTCTGTCTGTACTTATGATCAGGAGTATTGGTTATGGTAAGATTGGCTTGGTGAGTCCCTGTATTCAGTTTTTAACTTAAATTTGCCAAAAACAAGCACTTGATTGCAAAACAAACCCTCTAGTGTTTTTTACATTAAAAAAATAATTAAACAGAAGAAGAAATAGATAAATCCAACCCAATGCTTATTCACCATCATCTCTCAGCAGAGGGGTGGATGTTTGAGGGAGAGCTGGGTTTTCATGTATAAACTTGGAAAAAGAAGCATAGCCAGCAGAGTACATAAGACTATAATTTCCATTTAGAAACACGTGAAGGGGAGTAGGAACACTGTGTAAAATACTGCTGTTACATTTCTTAGGAACTTTGTGTAGGCTTTATTTCTGGTTTTGAATCATGTGAACTCCCAGTAGTTGAGCTTTGCTTTGCGGTTGGATGAAACCAAACCTTTCGAAACAAAACTCAGATTAAACTGCTCATTTTCATCCTCTTTGTGGTTTGATCACATGAAGTTAACATATTTCCCATGGTTTCTAGTCAAAAACATTAATCTAAGGTTTATCTGAAACTCAGTAAAAATTCATGTGGAATTGGGCTCAGGTTTTGAGGTGATTTCATTGAACCTGGACTGAATATCAGGGTTACAACAGAACCACAGCACGTAGTGGAAAACACCTGTTTGGTTAAGTTCCCTGTCTGCCTCCTCGATATTTAACTTGACAATTTAACTAACATTTCTGTGCTTGGAAATAATGGTGAAATATTATTATGGCACCATCTGTTATCACCCTTTGAGCAAAGAGAAGCAAAGGGCAAACCAAAATCTTGTTCCACAAGAACATAAAGCAGTTGCTGGGTTTTTTTCCTTCCCTGTGTTCTCTGGTGCTATGCTGTTTTCTGAATATAGGGGAAAGTTTCTGCAACCTAAAATGCACTTTGGTTCTATATTTTGAATATTAGGTGTTCAATAGTATTCAGCTTTGAGTGTTGGATACTACTGGGCTGGAATGAATGGGATAGGCCATCCTTTCTGTGAGTCGTCTCAAGGAAGCTTGGCATTGCAGGCTTCTGACCAGGCAAAAGGAGCCATTGCCCAGGAACGATTGTGTCAGGATCAGTCCTGCTAGGTGCTGGATGTTCTGGCCTCCATCCATCAAAGCACTCCAGGAATACACAAAATACCCAAGAGATCTCATTACAGACAGAAACTGTACTTCTAGGTTAGAAGGATATCCTTGGCTGGATTGAAGCTTGAATGCTGAATGACTTGGAGGACAAAACATTGATTCATTTTATTTACATGCACAAAGGCAGAAAAGAACAACTGCAAGTCCAGTTGAATAAGGATGGACTAAGGATTTTTTTAAATGGAATTTTTAGAGGCACTTGGATACTTAATGCTGCAGCTTAGTGCCAAAATGGCCCTTGAGCAGTGAGCTTAAGTGTTGAACACTCATTTTTCCCTGCTCAGAGAGAAAGAATGAGTCAATCGAAGCGCTCATGTCCACTGTGCTCCTTCTCTGCCTGATTCCATTGCTTTGGCTCTGGTGCTCATCTGATCCTCTTGTGAGCTGGTTCACCCTGGTTGGTCTATCTGCTTTTCCTTTAAAAAAAAATTTTAAAAAATGGACAGAGGAGTGCTAGATACAGAGTGAAAAGGAGGAGGGAGAACCTTCTGGGTGAGTAAATATTGTCAGCATGCATTTTAACATACTTGATGTAAAGGTCTGAATTAAATTAAATACTTACAGGTCAGTGCTGTCTCTTGGCTGAAACCAAATGAAATTGGAATTAATTGCTTTAGGATGAGAAAAGGTTTGAGGAGACTGACCTGCCTATAGCAGTCTTCTCAGGATCTTTACCTTTAATCCAAGGATGCTTACTGTGGTCATGTTACTTTTCACTTCACATGAAACCCCTGAGAGCAAAATTTGCCTTTAGTTCACTGCCAGTTGCGTGTTTCTGCTAAGGTATTACTGCTGGGGAAAAAAGAGTTTCTGGGGTCATACATACAGTCGAAAGTTTCCCCTGAGTGCAAATAAACAGAACATATCTGTCACCTACCTGTTGGTAACAGCTTTGCATCCTCCAGAATGACAGCGTGTGCAGTGGAGTTGCGTGTGGAGACTTTTTGGCTGTGTGTTTCTTCCTCAGAATAAACTGATGATACGAAGGGCTTCTCAAATCACAGCTGCTTCCCAGTGGGAATGAACTGAGCAGTTTCTTGTGCCAGAGCTTATGGTTTTGAGGGGAAAATCCTGCTCCTGCTGGAGTTATGTGCCATGTATGCAGTGGGAATTTAACAAAAGTGCTTTAACTAGACTGGTACGCTCAGAGAAAAGTAAACCTGTGCTTTGAACCAATTCCATTCACTCCATCCTCTGCCGGTGCAGTCTGTGCTGCTAAAACTTCTCTTCTGACAGTGTAACTGTGCCTAAATAGGGGTTTCTCTCTACTGAGTGGGGGTGTCACCACCACACAGCTTGGGTAATTTAGCTGTATGGCAGAGATGTGTAGAGTAGCCAGCTGTACCAGGATGCTGGTCAGACATTGGGGAGATGTAAATGGCAGTTTGCAGCTTACTGGATATCAGGGAGAACATGCCCAGAACAAATTGTCCCCACATCCGTGCCACCGTTTTAAGTACGAATGTGCTTTCATGGCTGCCTTAAATTAGTCTGGATGTAGCTCTGGAGCTCTCAGTGGCTCTGCCAGCTTAAGTGGCTTCAGGCTGGTTGTTCATCCTCAGCTGTGGCAGTACAGCTGTTCGTGAGACAAAAGAGTGAAAAGGCTTGGGCGGCTGACCCAGAAGTTTTCCTGTCGGTTCTCTTCCATGTCCGAGCCGTGTTCCCACAGCAGCTTCCCAGACAAGCTGTACTGGTACAGCTGCAGCCCAGGGGTGAGCTGGGAGTGAGCTGTTGGGGGCAGAAAGTCTTCAAGCTGGTGCTTACACTGAGAGAAGTGGCCACAGCAGCAAGGCTTTTGGCTCTTTTCATGAGCTTCAAGACAGGTTTTTTTCTCTGTACCTGCTGCACGTGCATAAATACAAGGCTGCTTGTTATATTGTTTACAGCATTTCTGTGCTGACCACCGCTGAGCTCGTCTGAATGAGTGCAGATTCACTGTCATTTGTGAGAGTGCACGATCAAACAGCCACAGTGAATGTGATACCAACTGTCAAGAAGATTTAATCATCATATGAAGTGAAACATCTCCCACTAATGACACAGCCTAATCACAGGATGCTCTTTTGCATGCATCACTGTCAAATGCTTTAATAGTTTTAGTCCGAAGGGATTTCAGAGATTACAAGATGCTTGTGATTAAAATTAGTACAATTACACTGAAGGAATGGGATTTGTGTAGTTGCCCAAAGACACTTTTTGAAAAATAGAACTAAATTCCTGTATAAAGGATGAAACAACGCTAAGACAAGGTTCATTTGTAAGCGTGTGTCAGTATTGGTCCTAGTGACCCATGTGTTTTCTCTGTCAGTTTGCTTCTCTTGTATGTTGTCAAAGAAAATCCTTCCCTTTGAAATACAGACTTCAAAACATAAAAATAGGATGCCTGCCAAGAAGAAAGAGAATTTTTATTGGGGAAAATAACCAGAGAAGGATATGGAGCAGAGATGTGCATTTTTTTTCCCACTCTAGTATTAAGAATGTGTTTATATGTTTGCAGACTGAGTAAAACCATCTGTTTGGGTTAATGCCTAAGCTCAAGTGACACTTTAATTTAGGATCGAATGTATTGCACTGATCTTCTAAGGAGGACCACTAAGCATTGGCTCTGTTGTGTAAGCCTGATACTTGGTATAAATGATGCAGGCCTTGTTAACGACTGTACCCTTGAAGAGGAGCTAAAAGATTGGTAAGAGGGGAACATCCTGTCCCAGAAGGCATCAGAGGCTGGATTGTCTCTGAGAAACTCTTTTATTTGCCAGATGCCTCATAGCAAAGAATTATTCTCCATTTATGAAATGTGACTGTTTTCCATGCTCTGAAGATACATATCAGAGCACACCTATGCAAATGGATTCCCTTCAGAAACTTGATCCTGAGCTCTCTGAAACAAGCATAAATAAAAAAGGAGGGCCTCTCAGATTCAGGATTTGAGCAGCAAGACCCGCTCATGGTTAGTATTCCTGCGCTCAGTTCAGCTTTTGGGACTCCAAGGAGTTTTCAAACCTGTTTTTCCCCAAACACCACATACAGCTAGACTTGACTGTTATTTCTAAGTTCTGGTCTCCAGAATCTCCTGATCATGGGGGCTGATGTAAAGCTCCTTACCTTTTGTCCACAAGCATTATTGTGGAATAACAAGTGGAGAACTCTGCAGGCTGTCTTACTTGGTGGTACAGTTCCCTCACACATGCATGGGTGTGTTTGTACTGCAAGGACACTGCTCTGAGCAATCTGAAGATTGCTTGAGAGCATTTCTTTATTTGTTGCAACACAGTTCTAGATGTCATCAAATTCAAAACGTATTTGAACTTTCTGGTAAGCATTTAGCTTCTCTTCGAAATGCAAAAGGACATATCATGGCCCCATTCCATAAAAGCTAGCAACAGTGTCTTTAGAGGCTCGGGGCTAAATTCATGTGGAAACATTGATACCTTTGGAACAGTCTCCTTCATTTCAGCTACTGCAAAAGGGCCTGCCAAATTCTATACTTGGAGAGGACAATTAATAAAATCTTATTAAAGAAAATTAGTAATGGGTATTCCAATAGTCATGTGAAGAGTTACAAACAAGGTGGTGCTCTGAAAGGTGAAGGCTGTCATATTAAACCAGCTGGGTGACTTCTGTTTGCATTTATCCTCCTGGTAGAGGAGACCGCATGACATAGAATCATAGAATAGTTTGGGTTGGAAGGGACCTTTAAACCTCATCTAGTCCAACACGATCTTCACCTAGATCAGGTTGCTCAGAGCCCCATCCAACCTGAACTTGAATGTTTCCAGGGAGGGGGCATCTACCACCTCTCTGGGCAACCTATTCCAGTATTTTACCACCTTCATCATAAAAAATTTATTCCTTATATCTAGTCTAAATCTACACTCTTTTAGTTTAAAACCATTACCTCTTGTCTTATCGCAACAGGCCCTACTAAAAAGTCTGTTCCCATCTTTCTTATAAGCTCCCTTTAAGTACTGGAAGGCTGCAATAAGATCTCCCCGGAGCCTTCTCTTCTCCAGGCTGAACAACCCCAACTCTCTCAGCCTGTCCTCATAGGAGAGGTGTTCCATCCCTCTGATCATTTTGTGGCCCTCCTCTGGACCTGCTCCAACAGGTACATGTCTTTCCTTTACTGAGGACTCCAGAGTTGGACACAGGTGGGGTCTCACGAGGGTGAAGCAGAGGGGCAGAATCACTTCTCTCGACCTGCTGGCCACACTTGCTCTTATGCAGCTCAGGATACGGTTGGCTTTCTGGGCTGTGAGTGCACACTGCCGGCTTATGTCCAGCTTTTCATCCACGAGTACGCCCAAGTCCTTCTCTGCAGGGCTGCTCTCAATCCCTTCATCCTCCAGCCTTTACTGATACCGAGGGTTGCCCTGACCCATGTGCAGGACCTTGCACTTGGCCTTGTTGAACCTCATGAGGTTCACATGGGCCCACTTCTCAAGTTTGTCCAGGTCCCTCTGGATGGCATCCCATCTCTCAGGTGTGTCAATGGCACCACTCAGCTTGGTTTGGTCTGCAAAATTGCTGAGGGTGCACTCAATTCCACTGTCTATGTCACTGATGAAGACATTAAACAGTAGTGGTCCCAAAACAGACCCTGCGGGTCACCACTCATCTCTGATCTCCGTCTGGACATTGAGCCATTGACCACTGCCCTCTGGATGCAACCATCCAGCCAGTTCCTCATCTACTGAGCCGTCCATCCATCAAATCCATCTCTCTCAAATTTAGAGAGAAGGATATTTATTGTGGGGGACTATGTCAGAGGCATTACAGAAGCCCAGACAGATGATATCCGTAGCTCTTCCCTTGTCAACTGATGCAGTCATTCCATCACAGAAGGCCACTAGGTTGGTCAGGCAAGACTTACCCTTGGTGAAGCCATGCTGACTGTCTTGAATCACCTCCCTGTCCTCCATGTGCCTTAGCATAGCTTCTAGGAGGATCTGTTCCATGATCTTCCCAGGCACAGAGGTGAGGCTGACAGGTCAGTAGTTCTCAGGGTCCTTCTTTCTACTCTTTTTAAAAATGGGTGCAGTGTTTCCCTTTTTCCAGTCACTGGGGACTTCACCTGACTGCCATGACTTTTCAAATATCATGAAGAGTGTTTTGGCAACTATGTCAACCAGTTCCCTCAGGACTCTGGGATACATCTCGTCAGGTCCTGTATACTTATGTATGTTCAGGTTCCTCAGGTGGTCATGAACCACCTTCTCTGAAATTGGAAGGACTTTGCTCCCCCAGTCCCTGTCTTGTGGTCCATCCACTCAAGAGGTGTAGAAAGAGAGGTTGTCAGTGAAGACTGAGGCAAAAATGTTGTTGAGTACCTCAGCCTTCTCCTCATCCGTTGTTATCAGTTTGCCAGTTATATTCATCAGGGGAGGTACACTTTATTTGACCTTCCTTTTCTGACTGACATACCTATAGAAGCCCTTCTTATTATTCTTTGCGTCCCTTGCCAAGTTCAGCTCCAGCCTCACCTTGGCCTTCCTGACCCCATTCCTACACAACTGGGCAACATGCCTATACTCTTCCTGGGACACCTGTCCCTGCCTCCACTGCCTGTGCATTTTCTTCTTGCTCTTCAGTTTGACCAGCAGGTCTCAACTCATCCATGCCAGTCTCTTGCCTTCTTCTCCTGATTTCTTACACCTGGAGATTGAGAGCTCTTGCACCCTATGGAAAGCATCCTTAAAGATCTACCAGCTCTGTTCTGTTTCCTTGTCCCTGAGGGCAGTTTCCCAGGGGGTCCTGTAGACTAACTCCGTGAACAACTCCAAGTTGTATTTCCTAAAATTCAGGGTCCTGACCTTACTCTTTGTCTGACCCATATCCCTCAGGACTATGAAATCCACCAGTGCATGATCACTGCAGCCCAGACTACCTCCAGTCTTGACATCATGGATTAGCTCACCTGCATTGGTGACCGTCAGGTCCAGTATTGCATCCCCTCTGGTAGGGCTGTCTCTTACCTGGCTTATGAAGTTGTCCTCAATGCACCCTAGGAGTCTCCTGGATTGCCTACAGCTTGCTGTGCTACTTTTCCACCAGATGTTGGGGTGGTTCAAGTCCCCCAGCAGTATGAGAGCCTGCAAGCGCAATGCCTCCTGTAGCTGGAGTAAGAATGCTTTGTCAATAGGCTCCCCTTGCTTGGGCAGCCTGTAGTAAACACCAACCACAAGGTTCCCTTTGTTGCCTTGGTCTCTAATTCTTACCCGTTATCTTTCAACCTGCTTGTGGCTATTCTTCAGAGACAGCTCTTCACAATCTATCCCTTTCTTGACATAGAGGGCAACCCCTCTGCCCCTCCTTCCTTGCCTGTCCCTCTGGACAACCTGTAGCCATCAATAGCCACACTTCATTCATGGGATTTGTCCAACCACATTTCAGTAATGGCAACTAGGTTGTAGCATTCTAACAGCATGCTGTCTTCCAACTCCTCCTATTTGCTGCCCATGCTGCATGCATTGGTGTAGAGGCACTTCAGCTGAGCTGTTGGCCGTGTCACCTTCTTAGAGGAACACACCTTAATTCATTTGAGGTATTTCACCAGTGTTTCCCTGTTGGGTCCTATTACCTAAGGAGCCCCTGGCTCATCTCTGTAAGACTTCAGGTGTGCTCCAGTGTACCCAGCACATCTCAGAGCAACAGGCTGAGGGCCCTCTAACCTTGGTGTGTCATCCCACAGCTTGTCATGAACAGGCCTGATATTATCCTCTTCCCACTTCAAGTCTAGTTTAAAGCTCTGTCAATGAGCCCCACTAGCTCATGAGCAAAGAATCTCTTCCGCCTTTGAGAAAGGTGAATCCCATTTGCTGCCAGCAGGCCTGGTGCCATGTAGACCATCCCATTATCAAAAAACCCAAAATTGTGGCAATGGCACCAGCCACAGAGCCATGTATTAATAGACCAGGTCCATCTGTTTCTTCCTGTATCACTGCCTGTAACTGGAAGAATAGAGGGAAAAAATGAATTGTGCTCCAGATTCCCTTACCAACCATCGCAAGGCCTGAAGTCTCTTCTGATTGCCCTTTGCGGCTTCATTGCCACCCACATGGAAGAGCAATAATAGGTGGTAGTCTGAGGGCCATACCAGTCTAAGAAGTTTCCTAGTGATGTCCTTAACCTGGGCTGCAGCGAGGCAGCAGACTTCCCTAAGGGGAGGGTCTGTCCAGCATATCAGACCCTCTGTTTCCCTCAGAAGGGAGCCACCTACAACTATAAGCCATCTTTTCTTCCTCGTGGAGGTGGTCTTGATACATGGGGTAGGCCTTTCTGACCTTGGCAACACCTCTGGTGTAGATGGACCATCATCCACATCATCTGTTGACTGGCCTTCCACATCCAAAGCCTCATACCTGTAGTACAGAGGCACCTAGGAAGGCGAGATAGGTAAGGAGGAGGTTCACCTGCTGCCCATGACATGTGAGCACAGGCCCACAGTGGCTCTGTTTGCCAGCAGTTCTTTTCTTGGGAGGTTCTTCTTGTGACTTACAGTTCATTTACCACCATGAGTAAGGTGATGAAACACTGCCACAGGTTGCCCACAGAGGTGGTAGATGCCCCATCCCTGGAAGTGTTCATGGTCAGGTTGGACGGGGCTTTGAGCAACCTGATCTATTTGAAGATCTGCTGGACTAGATGACCTTTCATCCCAATTTGTAATTGGTGATAAGACCTACAGAGATAAAGGTCTTTCAGTACTGTCTCTTATGTGGTTGTTCAATATAGAGCAGATGACACAAAACGAAGAATGATTTCCTGGTGAGGAGACTCATCCAGGACTTTTGCCCATGAAATTATTGGAGCAAACTCATTCCGATGATCTTGTTGATCGCTGGACTGACCTGGGTCTACTCAAGAAAGAAAATATGGACAGCAAAGAACTGTATAGATAGAGAAGCTCTCTGATGATAGTTGTAATGCAATGAATGTCAGCATGCAAGTGATGGGAAAGAGATAAAAACGTCCCTCTGGTAAGGATGCAGAATGTAATTTTTTGAGTTATATAGCTTAGTTTATTTGGGAGTTGAGACCACTCACGTTTGATTAAATTTAATTTTCTGATAAACTTTGCATTATTTACAATATGTTTAGTGGTCTCTGCTTGGAGGGAAGAAAATCAAACCTCTCATCTCTTTTCCGTCCAAAGGCAGGAGTAATATGTAGGTGAAAAATACATAGATGAGAAAGACTACCTGCCCAGCAGATGTGCTAGGAGAGAGCCTAGGAACCACTGAGTACAGGAGGAATGAGAACTAAAGAATACTCTTTGCAGACTGGTTATTTTTCATTTGATCACTGGATTTACATGCCTGTAAGCCAGATGGATCTGACAGGATCAGATAGGCTGTAGGTCTGAGTTTCATTCATCAGGTTGCGCTTTCCCAGTTTGAAACCCTTCCTTGGAAGGTGGGGATCCATAATCCAGTTGCCATCAGCTCACACATCATGCAGAGGTTTATGAAGCATCCTCAGACACTTATGTGCACAAATCCAGTTAGCTGTCGTAGTTGAACTGTGAAAAATAAGGTGAGGAGTGAAGAGCGTGAGAATGTGTTGTTGCACTTCAATCCCAAACAGCATTGGAGAGTTTTGGATGTATGCAAAGCAGTTAATTCCCAAATTCACTCTTTAACTTTCTGGATGCCTTATTACATTTCAAGAGTCCTGTGGATAGATGGAGCCTACGTGAACTCAAAACAGGAGCTCTAGTCTGCACTGTGGTAGTTACTGTCACAGCGATAGTACAGAACAAAGGGAACCTGGGAGTTGGCACAGATGGGTTTCCCTATAGTGTCTGACTAGACAGAGCTACAAGAGTGAGGTCTGCAAGCTGCTGAATTTTCTTTGAAGCCCATATGTTGGTTGAAGGTGTTCCTAGCTGGTGAAGCACTTTAAGCCTACCTGTGACGATCTGTATCCAGCCCGTATGTTGGCAGATACAGCTTTAAGCTCACAGGGGGAAATGAGGTCATTGCGTGCGGGAGGGGGGGGTGTTCTTTGCCTGGTAAAATTTTAGAAGTTGCCTTTGTGCTGTCTAGCAAATTTTTCTATGAGTAAGTGTCTTTTGTAACCAGTGTGCTGGTTCACCAGTTCCTCCTTCTGCTGTGAATAGCAGCGGCAGTCACTTGTGGCGCAGGCAGCTGGCACGGGACTTGCCGGGGTTATTGGGAGGCAATCGCGGAGTGAAGACTGGAGAGAAACTGAGCTGGTACTTTGGGACAAAGCACAGTTCACTGGGTGCTGACATACGTGCCCTGTCACTAACAGAGCAGCTTTCCATGTCCACCCCTAAGCAGGGCTCAAAGGTGTTGAGACTGAGCAAAGCAGAACCCCTCAGAGCTTACAGCTCTGGGCGTGACTCCTACAGCAGCAGGTTCATCTCCAGGTGTTGTTCCATTTCTTGCACGTCCAGACTGGCCCTTCGCATTGCTGAAGTAACCAGCCGTAGCTAAAGGACAGTATTCATGCCTGAAGCTGAGTGTAAAATCTGTAAAGCATTAACGCCAGGACTTGGAGCCGTCAAGCCCCACCGTATCTCACATCCTGGGAACCGACTGATGTTGCAGCATCGCAGTGACAGAGTGTGTTGTCTGTTCAGTCTGGATCTGGGGTGCAGGAATAAAATTTTCCCTTTGTGCCCAGAGCGCAGACAGAGTTTGGGAACTATTAAACTGCAGGAAGTGAGCGATGGAGAGGGAGGCAGGCTTTCAAAGGAAGTGTGTGGTGGGACGGTAGAACTCCAGCAAAGCAAGTATGTGATATCCAGAAGGGATCAGGACACTGATTGGACCCACATGTCACAACAAAGAGTAAGAGAAAGAAATCTGCTTAAATGTGGGCAGATTGAGCTGCAGCGTTAGGGAGACCCAGCATGGCTTCCACACAGATCCTCATCCCTCGGAAGCAGGAATTCAGCTCCATCTCTCTAGGAGCTCCCTGTAACTGCTCTGAAGCCTTCATAGAATCCCTTCGCCAGAAGCCTTCCCCAGGGTGTTCTGCAGATTACAGGCCCTTTGAGTTGGGGAGAAATAGCTGATTGCCACAGACTGTGAACACCTCACTTCTAGTCAGGGTTCAGCTCCTTCCTGTTGTGGCTTTTCCTTGCTTTTTCTCTCTCATTACTTCTTCAGGGCTACACATGGTCTCCGAAAGTGGCTGGAGAGCATGAGCCCATTAGAAGCAGAGAAATCATCTTTCCTGCTCCGTGGTACACTTTTAGCCAGGAATCAGAGAGTTCCCTTCCTGCACATCAGAGAGAGATTTTGTGAAGGACTCAGCATTCTGTTGCGCCGTACCCTACAGATTTATAAGGAGATGTAACTTTTGGTGGCAGCTTCAGAATCTCATCCACACTTTTTTGTGCTTAAGGAGCGGTTTGTCTGTCTGCTTTGCCAAGGCAGCAATGACTTTGTAAGGCGTGAGGCAGAAGGGGGTTGGGACTTTGGTTTCATTGTGGAGCTTTCTCAGAAAAATGCTGCTTAATTCACTTTGCTGATACTTGGTGGAGGAGAGGCCAACTTTTACGTTGTTAGTGTATATTAATGAAAAATACACCCCAAAGAATGTTGCATTTTACAAGCCCCTGCACCTCTCTCTGCCTAGTTGTGTGTATCACAGAAAACCAGTTAGCTCCATTTAGAGCTACTGAAAAGTACCACAGAGGAAAATATTGCAGGTTTGGAAGTTGCTTCTATTATTCTTGAACAATTTGAATAGTATTATTTGTTCATGTGCTGCACGATTTTTGAACTCAGAACATCTATGTAACTTGAAATTTCATTGTCCTTATTACCATTTTCTCCAAAAAAAACCCCTGGAAATGAAAATGTTTATAAGTACAGTCAGTGAAAGAAAGCTTTGAAAAATCCTAGCCAGCAGATTATTTTAAAAAAATTACTTTTGAATAGGCTATTGTGTTTCAATGAAAATAACTCCATATGAAGTCCACCACATGTAGTTGTTGTGTATATTTTCTGCAGAATTTTTTTCTGAAGATTTTTCTTGTTTCTGAAACAGAAGCTGAATGACCACGAAGGTCCTAAAAATCAGAAACACTGACATCAGTAAAATAATAATCATTAATATTATGCTGAATCTCTCATCAGTATAGCTATTCTGGACTTAACAAGTGGTGAAATATCAATTGAAAGGATGATTTCTTCTCCTGTGTTGTTTTCTAAATCCCAGCGTGGTAAATTCTTCAAATTAGTACTTTTCGTCTGTTGAAAGCACTTTTGAGAGATGGAAAATTTACACATTTATTGTTCAGTATCTCTGTATTAAAAGTAATAGTCGTTGTTACAGCAATGCCACAAACCAGAGGGGAAGAAAGCGATCTTGTAATTATAGCAAGCCTTCCCTGAAAGTGTCCTCTTGAACTTTAATGCTGGCATGAACAGGAGTAAATTGTTCTCCATGGGTTACAAGTCTCTCCTATTAAAGCGGCACACAAGAACCACAGAGGAAAAGGCAGTTTGGGACGGCAAAACAAAACTATTCTGGGCTTCCAGACCTTCTGTACTCAGCAACACAGCTGCCAGGCAGAGCCAGTTCTCAGCTAGGAAACCCCTACTGCTCTCAGCAACTTTTTTGGCCTGCCAGCTACTGAACTGAAAATGAAGAGTTGTTGTGGGGTGTTGCATCATTTTTCTTTCTGCTTCAGTTGCACTTTGCAATAAAACAATGAAATGGCCGGAAAGTGATTTTCAGAAATGCACTGGTAGCTCTTCCAAAGATGTACATTAATAACCCATGGTGGTGAGGGAAGGAGGGGTGGGGAAGGGTAGCACGTTATCCAAGGCAGGGTTGTAAACTCACATACTGGATGCAAGCCAGATTTGGAAATGAGGCAGAAGGAAAACTCCCAGGCATTTGGCCTGCCTTCTGTGAGCACTAAGTTACCCGTTACCAGGTGGTGATGTAGAAACTAATGCTTCTTATCTTGAGCTAGGCTCTCCTGTTCAGCACTTTGTGGTCTGTGACCCCAAGGGAAGATGACCTTGTCATTAGCAAGTCAGCCATAGCGTTAGGAGACCAGAGCTTAAAAGTGCTTAAATGATTCACGGGAAGGTGTTTTCCTGATATAGATACCCAGTTCTGAGAGCTCCAGCTAGGAGAGTGTCTTACCTGAGCAATGATCTCTTGAGCAGTGTGTTTCTGAAGAAGCAACTGGGACCCTCAGTGACTGCTGCTGCCAGGACCAAACCAACCACCCCTGGAGGAGAAGGGTGTGGGAGCCGTGGGCTTCATTCCCCCTGTGGATTATTAGTTTCTGACTGTGTGAGTTGTAATCTCTAGAGTGTTTGGAGAGGTGGGCTGGTTAATGTGCTGGATTAAACTTTAATTAAACTTTATCACCTATTTCTCATTGTTTGAGTAGGGCAATCTGGGAAATTATGTCCCTCTGCCTCACCTGGGTATTTTTATCTCCTCTTTAAAGCAGACAATCGGATAACTTCAGAGGGGTATAAAAAGAAATGTTTGTAAGGCCTTGACCAGAAAGGAACTGTTTGCATACCATGATATGACATGATTTTTATATTCCCCAGTAAAGATTTGTGATTACTGTTGAGTAAAAATTTTGAATAATTTTAAAGACATCAATATGAGTAGCAGTGCCCCTTTGAGGGTTTTGTTCCTTTGGCTGAAGCAAAACCCCTAAAGCTTTCTGGGTTGCTTCTGCTGGGTCTGATCATAATGTTTAGAGCCCATTGCTGCCTGATCCTACAGAGAGTAGAGCAGATTGGAGTGATGCTCCTGAGCCACAGGTGATGGAAAAGCCATCTCTGTAACGGGTGATGATGGGAGCCTTTCCATGTTCAATTTAGTTAAAACCAGGCACAGCTCTTTAGATGAGACGTGGAGTATGGGTTTGGTTTTTCTGCCTTCCATAGAAGAACACACAAGGAGTCTCATGGCAGCTAGGACCAGCTGCTAGAGTCATGAATTTTTATGAAGAGCTTTCTGGCAACCACATTAAATCGTCCACATACTGGCTCCCTGAAGTAATTTTTATATCAACCCTGCAGATGGGTGATTTGTTGCAGCACTGGCCACTATTCCTACAACAAAAGGCTCTTCTGCTTGTCAAGATTTTCAAGTTTGAAGTTTCTCTTCCACTCAGGGTGATACTAGTGCTAGAAGAATTATGGAAGGGAAAGAAGAATGAAATATTATTTCACCCCCAAGACTCAGTTATAATATCAGTTTTAACACCAGTTGAATTTCTTTACATCTTACTACTGATCCTATCTTCCAGGTTATTGGAAATCTTCACACCTCTGACTTCTTTGAAATGGCCTCTAAAAATGAGTGTCACCAGGAGTTCACCCTTCAATGACTGATACCTCAGTCCAGATGGGCCCATATTATGTCATGCAGCAATACAGAAGGACAAGTGCTGTTCACCTTTATGTGCATCACCTGCATGCCTTCAAGACTCACGATGGGAAAGCTGTAAGTGTTGTAGCAGAGGTTGTGTGCAGGTAAATGAAAGCAGAATCTATTCTGCAGAGTGCAGGGGAGGTCTATTGGTAAACACTTCTGGAAAGAAATCCCATAGGGCTCAAGCCAGTAGGTTCATTTTGTTATGGTCATGCTATATTCTTCTCCATGATGTTTACTGAAATATGAGTTCTGTGGTTTTCACCTCAAAATCCACAGCATTGTCGAATACCAGAATCCAGAGTAAGGTCCTTCTCTAATCAAGTTAAATAATTAAAACCATTGGGGTGTCATTCACTGATGATATAACCACCACCCTGCTTTGCTAGCATTGTTTTTATTTCAAGAGGCAGCGTCCTACTGGTGCTCTGCAGCTGCTCTTGATTCCGTGAAGTTTGGTGGTTGCAGTTGTAAAGGATGTTCATAAACATTCTCCTAATTGTTAGAAACTGGTTTGGGAAGTGCTTTTCATTTCTCATTCTTTTTTTTGAAAGCACACCAAACTCTGTGTGCATGGTGATGCTCTTACTCTGGAGCTGTGGACTGTCTGACAGCTCCATGGAAATGACCCAGTTTTGCACTGAAGGTCTTATCCTGTAGGAAACAGAAAAAGAGAAACAGGGGCATAGAAGGGAAGTGATGCACGTACAGCTACAGAAATCATCGGTGACAGAACCCAGAGAGTAACTTTGCTCTTTGCTCTCTAGTTCATTGGAGCCATCAATGCCCATTGGCAACATTATCTCCAAGGTTTCATGAAACATCTTTTCCTTTGGCTGTTTCCTGACACCTATTCAGTTGTGGTTTTCTGCCGTTCTGATTTATACCCTCTGCAGGCTGGACAAGGCCCGTGACGTTTATGAAACTAGAGTCCACTAATCTGTCGTATGCTCCAGGAAAGCAGCATGCAATCACCTATTGCCTTTGCTTTTGAAGATGCTTGGTACAGGCTTGGGGTTTCTCTGTGTGGACACGAGACACCTTTAGCAGGCTTTCCTGCACATCGATGTCACACTGTTCCTTGCTGCTGTTCTTCCTGTTTGATTACAGCACGGCTGTACAGATCTTAAACTGCAACAAAATGGTTTAGTGAAAACTGCACATAACAACCTCTGATTTCCTCTTAGGAACCGCAATCCCCCTTAATTATCTTCTGCAGCATGGAGTTTTGTTATTGCTTTTGTGGTTGGACTTCTTTTTTAGCCAGTCCACCTTTGTTTATCCAAATGTGCCCCCTCTTTCCCTTCTCCAAAGCATAGCATTTGAGGGAATTTCTTAAGAGGTGGGAACCTTCTTAGAGCTTTGTGCTGCCCTAGTCAGAATACTTGTCAGGATAACCTCTGATCTGTGTGAGCAAGTAGCGTGAAACAAGGCCCGTATGTCCTTGGCCAGACACAGAGAGGGAAGGAAAGGGAAGGAGACCTTGGAATTGGGAGCCAGTGTTGACTCTTGCGCAAAAGCAAAAACCCTTTTGGCTTTGATCACATCAAACGTTTGTGTTTGCCAAGAGAGTCAGAATCGTGCATGACTATGTGGAATGCCACCTGCTCATTTGGCATTACGAATTGCGTCTAAGCCTACTGTAAAATTAATCCTGTCCTCAAAGATGCTTGTTAAGTTTGCAGGAGGAGGTACTCTCTTACCCAGGTTATCCTCAGCAGTCTGTACGTATTTCTTAATCTGAACTTAGGTACATTCTCCCCTGTGCTGGAAAAAGGAAGGGATAGGCCAGGCTCTTGATCAAGACAATAATTCATGTTTATTCTTCAGAAATAGAGAGCTGTGCTGGTATATAGTTGACTGTTTGACTCATGGGTAAAAATCAATGTTGTATTGAAATTCTCCAGCTGGAAGCAAATGGAAATAATTTTGTGAAAATATTTTATTTACTTCAAAATATGAAATAGAAATCACTTTTAAAGAAATCACTCAATCTTTTTCCTACATGATCCAGACCAAACCAGAGTAGATGTGTTTTGCTGGCTGTGCTTTCCCATGCCCAAACCAAGGCCTACTACAGAGGTTGTGAGAGGTGTGAGGGTGCCATGGATAATACCTAGAACCTCCCCCTCTGCCTTTGCTTTCTCCCAAACAATTGACAGATGAGCTGAAATACCTTGAGGTAAAAACAGGGTTATTTTTACATGGCTTTTTGAGCCTTAAAAATACATTTGGGTCATACATGCATGCTTCTTCCCATGGCCATGAAACTTAGGTAAAACCAAACAAAGGAAACAGATTTTTTGCTTTATAAAAATTTCTTTCAATGCAAGGAAGCAAATATCTTCATGCCATAACATTTCTGATAAAATATTTGGAGCTGGCAAATTGAACTGAATTGCTGAAAAATGGCAGGACAATTCTGGCTTTTGTTGCAATATGAAAAATGAGCACAGTGTTACTCCAGTAACCCAGAGGGCTGAAACTGTGGCACTGCTGATTTCCAGAGACTTGTTTTCAGATACTTTCATAATCACTTCTGCATTTTACTACTGCTGTGTTTCTGAATTCTGACACTGTGGCTGTATCATTGTTTAGGCGCAAGAAAGAGGCAGGAGTTTATGTAAAAAAACCCCAAACTAGACTCAAAGCCTCTTTTTTTTTTTTTTTTAATTAGTCTTCTGATTAATTTCTCCTAATTGCCTGTTGTGGTGTTCATCCCAGCGTTAGAGGTGATGAGAAATATCTTACTTGGCTGAGGTGGTGCTCTCACAAAGTAGTACTGATGACAATAAAGCAATCATATTTAAACACTGCTGTAAATCTGAGGAGGAAATTGCACTCTTTAGTGTAAACATCCTTCCTCTCAGCCTGTCTCCTACATACCTGCACTCATGTGCTCTGTCTGAAGGACTGTGTGAATGTTTAATGAGACTCTCTCTCTCTCGGGTCAGCTCCTCTTAATGTTGAGCATGTGCACAACGGTTTGCAGAATCTGAACCTTGGTTTCTGGCGGAGTGCCTTTCCTTTCCGTTGTGTTATAAGAAGGTGAAGAAGCCAACTGCCATTGAGAGCTGGTGAACTGGCACAGCAGACAAGAGTTTCAGCCTATCATGGGTGTAAAACTCTGCCTGCTAAACCATATTTAGACAAGAATTGAAGCGTTCACTATCTATTCCGTTTCAGGAATGGCTGTTTTGAAGCCATTTCTGTTGCATGAAGTAACATTTAAACAGTTTTCAAATGACTGTTACTTGCTTAATAGAATGAAACACTGGAGAGTCACATGGTGACAGGACAAGCTGCTAAACCTGCCTTGTTTCCCTTGAGACTTTTGTGTGTTCGCTTTCTGCCCATCAGAAGCATTGACTCGATGGCAAGTCTTTGCAGTGACAGAGAGTAACAGCAGAAGAAACATCAGTAGTAACCGTTCCTATCCTCTATCCCACCACTTTTTTTTCAGGAAAGAAAAGCCTTAGCATATTTCTGCAAAGAGATGCCCATCCCAATAGAGAGATACAGAGCCAGGGCTTCTACCCTGCAGCTGGAGAAGGTTTTGGGTTGTTCTCTGCCTTGCATGTGCTGCCAGGAGGACAGTACCTCTGGCGGTCTGTGAGCTCAGGAACTGTTGTTCCAGGACTTTTGGGAGACATACACCGTGCTAAAAAAGGGGTGAAGGCTGAGCACCAGCTGGTTTTCTTGCTTTGGGTGTAGCAGCTGCTCCATTATGTGTGTGTGTGTGTGGAGTCGAGGGCTCCAGGCAGGTTTTATTCTGCAGACCTTTGTAATCCTCTGCACTGGAAGCTGGAAGGGGACGGCTGGGGACACACAGGCGACCTTTCAACTAAGTGGAGAGAGTATGAAATTTCCCAGGGACACTTTTTTCCCCTCGTGACCAGACAAATTTTCAAAACTGAAAACCATCAGGAAAAAGGGTAGTTTTTGAAAAAACAATCTGATAACCTTCTCACAGGGGGAGAATTGGAAAAGCTTTGAGATTTTCTACTTAGTTATTTCTGAATTTCAAAAATTGGGCGTTTTTATTCAAGCCATCATTTGTTTTCACACATTGGTTAATTTATTAAATAAGGTTTTAAATAATACAAAATTTTGAATTTGAAATTTAATCTTTTAAAAAATATATAAATAAAATTTTCAGTCTGAACTACGTTTGAGATTGTTGGTTCATGAACATGCATTTTTTGGGGTGATTTCAACATCTTTTGGGAGGGATTTTCAACATCTCACACATACTTGCATAGGAAGGCTATTCCTCGTGCAGCTGCTGGGTGCTGTGGTGACAGTTTTGAAAATGTGGATCATTCCCTGGAACTTGACAGAGGTCACACACCAGATTCCTTTCACATAGACTGTCAAACTGCTTTCATTCATAACAAATCTTCCTTTTCCTTCACTGACCTGCAACTGAACTAACACCTTAAAAGTAATAAAGGCATTATTTTCTTCGTTTTCAGGACATCTTTTCATTTCCCTTGCCTTTTCTGTTGACCTATAAGCCTATTTTGCACCACATAACAGTGGAAAGAATGCCAGATCCCTTCACAAAATAGCAAGCATAGAGAAATGTGTGTGCATACTCTATCCATACTTCAAAACAACATTTGTTGGTTTTGAAGTCTTTTAATCCTTTGTGTACTGGTTGTGGGTAGAGATGTCTGAACTCTAGCCAAAGATTTTGAGAGATCACTGCCAAGTTTATTAAACATCTGGGAGGCGTACCAAGTTTCCTGCAAGTCATCTGGTACAGAAGCTTCTTACTATAACCAGTGCTTTGAGGTTTGTCTAAGAGCCATCACTGCTGCAGGTTAAAAGGATGAATTTCCTCCATGACATCGCCTGACGGGGTTGGTATGGTTAGAAGTGACAGAAGGGAATGTCTGTCGAGCTAATAGATCATCCATCACACCAGAGCGCCAGACTGGCTACGTGCTAGGCATACACACAAGAGAAATAAACCAAGGACTAGTATAAACTTTAAGCAAACATAGTAGGATCATTTTCTCATTTTGATAATCCATTCAAATGGAGACTGTTGTGCCCTCGTGATACTTGTGGTACAAGACTCTGCGCTCCAAAGGCAGTTCAAAGCTCTCCAATTCCAGTTCAGCAGTTCAGGGAGGGTTTATGAACATTAGAAAATTCAGAAGAAGGGTTGGGTTTGGCTCTGGGAGGAGGTGGTTTATTTGTTTTCATTTGGAGCTTTGTTTTGTTTGTTGCATTTTTTGGTTTTGGTGGTTTTTGTTTTTTTTTTTCCTGAAGACTCCCTTTGTTTCTGTTTACTCTTTCCTGTTATTTCCCCAAACCAGTGAGTCTGTTTCTGGTAGCCCAGATCCCAATATACAATTGCAGTACAGGGAAAGACCTTCAAAGCCTCACTGGCCAGAGCTCAGGCCTTGTTGTCTGGAGCAGCAAAAGGTGGCATTCACCCCCACAGCTAATCTGTCGCTGCAGTCTTGCCCAGCCCCAGGCATGGCAAAATTCAGTGCACAAGGGTGTTTTTGGCTGCCTGTGTGGGTGTAGTGAGTCCGCAGAACATTATTAACTTTTTAAATTATTAAATTATTAATTATTAAACCTTAAACCTGTGCCAGACTGTTAATGTCTTAATGCTTATTCAAGTGCCATCAAGTGCTGGCAGATGGCGGAGTACAGGGCGGCTGTCAGTAAGGACATCACCTGCCATTCCCAGGGGGATTGCTGCAGGCTGGCAGGGAGCTTTGAGAGGATGGCAGGCTGAAAGGAGAACGGGGATGCAGGAGAAGTTGTAAATGTTTCCTTGTCTTGAGGGGGTGAGGAAGAAGCCTCCAGCAATAGCAACTGTAAATCAGTAACTAAACAGAAATAAAGATCCCGACAGCCAGCTCTGGAATGGTGCTACTAAAGGAGGAGTTCAGGGCTGTTAAAGCTGAAGGCACGGGGCCCTGACACAGGCTAAAGCATTTGCAGTTACCCACCAGCAGCAGAAGCCAGATCACGTTCATCAGTTCTCCTGTAGTTGTACGTCACATGCACATCATCAGTTGAGGTCCCAAATGAGAGCTTTTAGCCGTAGTTAAAGCCAGTAATTGTGCAGGGCTGTTATTTCTTCTGGACAGTCTGGTTTGCAGTGAGGCTACTTCCCATCCCCAGCGCTCTGACCTCCCAGGGCACAGAGGGCTTGGGAATCAGGGTTCAGCTCTGTTCTTGGGGCCGGCTGCTCATGTGCTACATCATCTGCCTTTGGAAATGCCTCATCTGCTTTGTCTTTAAGACAATGTGGAATATTTTTCAAATTTGCAGGTAGCTGTAAAGATTTATTAGTTTGAATACTTTGGGGAAGTTTTATGTAAATAAACAGGAAACTTAATTATTGTGCTCTGGACAGTTTATTCCTTTGGGGACAGTTAAATAGAGGCCATCAATAATGCAAGTGATTGCAATGAATCAACAACATCTCTTAGAGATAAAAGTCAGGATTAAGCCATACTGAGTTGGGTTCAGCTTTACTGTATCTCCCAGCTTGTAAGGGACGTCAGGAGCCAGTGAAACATCACGCATCGAGCTGCACTTCTTTTGATGGTTTTGAACTTGTAAAGTGCCCCAATAGTACTGGCAGAGTTATATTTACTCAAAAGGACACAGCCATTTGCTCCTTACAAAAATACATTTTTAAGGTAGGCCAAATGCTGACACTTTTCATCACGGCTAGTGGTTCCACAATGACATTGAAGGATTCAGTGGGACTCTCAAGTAAGCAGCAGCCTATAAACTGTCCTAAATGAAAGAGTTGCTGCTTGTCCTTGAGAGCTTAAAGATGCTTTTCCAACATAACTTCAGCCTTATCTGGCTTGATTTATGCAACTTCACTCTCATGCTGGCCAGACCTGGGGAAGGGTCAAGATAATCCACAGTTAGATGAGATGAAAGAGAAACTGAAGCTGGTGTCCTCCTTAGGCCAGCCTGTGCTAAGCCATTGGTATGTGCTAAGCCTCACACAGGGGCTTCACAGGAGAGGAGGCAGGGCTGTGTGACAGCTTACAGAGGACAGCCTCAGGACACGTGAGCAATGGCTCAGACTGGCTTGCTTTGTCATTTGGGAGAGAAAATAACACTATTCCAGGATGGCTGTCTTTCCCCTCTGTTCCCCACCCACACCAGCGCTTGGCCTTGTCATTCTCCGATGTCAGTGGCTTTAAAGATTCAATGTCTATTTTTACTCATTGGTTGTCACCCACTTAAACGATGCCCTGCGGAGCTCAGGTGTGTGGAATGACTCAATGGAGTCCGTCCTCCTGTTGGCGTTCTCTGTCTCTGAAGCACTGGTGTATGGGCTGGGATTCAGAAGTTGCATGTTCCTCTTGCTGGCCTGCCAGATGACACAGAATTTGATACTTCTGTGCTTTGCTTTGCTCATCTGGGCAGTGCTTACCTCCTTGGCAAGGGGTCTTGAGCTCCAGTGGAGATACCTCCGTGTGAGAGATGTCACCTACAGTTTTAATTTCTTCTGTAAGGTTCCTCCTTAACTATATATTATCACAATACACAATTTCCTTATCCCACCTTGTTTCTCCCCAACATATAGTATTTGATCCTTCCACAGTTTTGTCAATTTTTCCCTCCTTTTCCCACTGTCTTGGTGTTAACACGGAGGGCCCTGAGAATATAGAAGACTCTCTCCATCTTCTCAGCTCTGGAGCCCGCTGCGCAGAGGGGGGTCACTTCGGTGCAAGTCCAGCTCAGCTCCTGCCCGAGGCTGGCAGTCATGAGAAGGTCTGTGAGAATTTTGCTAATTCTCACATGTGCTTGTAAGGCAAACAGCTTTCAGAAATTAAGAGCTTGTCTGAATTGGGGCATTAAAGGCAAAACATTAAAGATAAATTACAGGGAGCATATTCTTTCAATTTTCAAGCCCCTGTCCAGGGCTTTGTCACTGAATGTTTTCCTTCAATAGGTGACAGTAACAAGTAAAAAAGATGTAGTCAACACAGGAACATGAGCAGTAACAGTAGGTTTTTGTCCACCCCCTTTTCAGAAGAGTATAAATAATTTTATCTGAATTTTGCCCTAGCCTGAAGCAGACACCTGCCATCAACACTTTCAGCTCTGATTGCTTGAATTCTGACAAAGCTGTAAACAGCTAAAATCAAAGTCTCGTTACAAAAAATCTATTACAGGAAGTGCTGTCTGCTTACCAGTCGAGTGCCCCGAGTGCTTGTACATCCCTTCATCTCCACACAGAATCATTCCCTGTCACAGCCCTCCATCGAAACATCGAAGACTGCTTGCATCCTCTGCCAAATCACTGAAGTACGCTCTTAATTTCCAACTTGAAGCTAAGGCGAGGTTTAAGTGATCTGCTGGACTGATCCCTCTAATCTAAATGTTTACAGTGTAAATTGAATTTGAAGCAGTTTTTTGAAAATTCAAAGTGCTCAAGGGTTTTGGTATCTGGTTCTGCAAATAATTGCCCCTGTGCAGGTGTCTCAGTGATTTCAGCAGTCCTGTGCAGAGGTTTCAATGTGCTAATATTGCCAGACCAATGCTTATTTCTGAATTTCAGAGAATTAACTTCAAACTCTAAATCCTTCCTTTCCATCTGTTTGTATCGAGTGCTCTTTGTGTGTGGGATTCTGCTGAGTACTTTTTGAAACACCAAATACGTTGTGTGCTTTTTGTGTAACAGGACTTCTCCACAGTGAAATGCTACTTTTCATTTAGTCTGACTTTGCTGTTATGTAAAACCACAGCTTAGTTTTGGCAAACATTAATAGCTCTTAAATGATTTGTAATCTATTTTTAATACGATCCTAGTTCAAGTTCAAAATGAATAAACATAGGTCTTAAAGGAAACCTCATGTCTTTCTGTTTTATGCAGGGAAGTGCTACAAACCACAGGGTAAGGCTTGATTTATTTGCACAGCAACGAGTATTAGAATGAAAAAAGAACGGGTATTGGCTATTTGCTCTTAATTACTCTTCTTTGATGATTCTTTGGAGTTACAGGAGGCAGAGAGCAACCAGTTTAGGCAATTGTTTCACATTGCTCTGATGGAGAACTGTCCAGTTACTTGCTGAAACAAGTGTGTTCTCTCTTTATGCTTAACATCCAGCATCACTTAACTGTTGTACAGACCCTGCTTGCATGATCTGACAAGTAAAAGATTACTGGGTAAACCGAGGGAAGTGGTTTCTGGGTTATCTCTTGGAAATGATGAGTATTTGGCTGGGGCACATAGCACAAGCAGTGCTGCATGGGATCAGTATAAACCCAGAGCCTGGGGGCAGGGGGGAGGTTGTTTTATCAGTAGACAGATTGTTCAACCACGTAAGGGAAGTTAATCCACAGCAGAAGCTGCATAGAGTTAACAGCTCTATTCTCAGTATTCCCAGGCTTGGTGATTTTTCTAAAGCTTAATTTCCTCGAGTCATCTGATGCCATTAAATATGCTTCTCACCCCCATTTTTTATAACTTCTAATTCTTATGTCTTGCAGAAACACTGGATAGTATGAATATGTTGATTTGAAGCTTATCAGCTCAGCTACCAGTCACCAGAAAAGTAAACAGAAATATCTTGAAAAAATACATTTTCCTTCTATGTAAATATTGAAATTTTGGGAGTTAAACTCCTGCTTCTTCAGTGGTTAATACTGGCATTGGTGTTTCAACCCACCTTTTGTGGAGTGGGCCTGGAAGCCCAGGAGCCTGGTTACAATCAGCCAGAACTGTAGTTTGGTTGCACACGTGGGCCCACAGATTTCCTGTGTCTATAGATACAAAAATCTCTTCTCTCCTAAAATCCAGTTTGTTTTGAAGTAACACATTCAGTTTTCATATTTGGATGAAAAAAAGCTTTTACAGTAATAATGGAGATAACATGGGGCTGTGGATGAAGTTTCCCACAGCTCAAACCCGCAGGCAAAGCGGAGGGCTGGTTTGCAGCCCAAGGTTGGGGTCTGTGTTTCTGCCACAGGAGAGGGTCCCGTGTTAAAGCCCAACCTAGATGCTGGGTTTCATGCCAGCAGACCCAGCCATGGGGCCCGGGCCTGGATTTTAGAACACTGCCCACAAAGAACTTGTTTAGTGAACATCAGTCTAATTGGTTTAATCAGCCCCCATCTAGTTTTTTAGTTTTTGTTTGGGCTTAATTCCCTTAATCTGCATTGCTGTTGTGAGCACTACCATATCAGAAATGGGGAGGGTAAATAAGCAAAGCACCTGAGCAATGCAGACTGGGCACGTTCTGCGTTTGGGACGTTAGCTCACAGCTATACCTCTGACCTCCTTACAATTCTTGATCTCCTCTCAACTCTTGCCAAGTTATCCATAACCGCTTGCACTGTTGCAAGTGAGGCCTGAGCAATGCCAAGCACACAGACAAACTACCTCGCTTGCTTAGCACGATCCTTGACTTACAGCCCTGAGCTGCAGCATGTGCCAGTCCTGCCGCAGTGCAGCGCTGCTGATTGACGCCCCGCGTGCCGTTCGCTGCACGCCTGGCACTGCTCTGCCAGGAGAACACAGGCTGCCCTCCCTCTTGTCAGCCTGCACCAGGACAAACCGGGATAACAGCACTTACTGTAGGAAAATATTTCTGCTTTAAACAAAGGTTGTGTCTGAGAATACGGGAGACACGGGGAGGGAAAAACATGTTTATCCTCGAATCTGAGAGGGGCAAAAGGAAAAGGGGGAAACACTTTATCTGGATGAAGTCTAAATCTTTTTTCTAGTAGATTTCTTGTAGGTATGGCGGCAGGAGTTGTCTGGTGAAGAGAATCGTAGGCGTAAACAGGAATCAATAGAGTGAAATAGTTTATTGCATTGGGAAACCTGTCACAGAGAGGAGACATCACAGCGCAGAGCCTGGGGAAGATACGTCGCACCATCCTCTGACATACCCACCACAGTGGGAAAGGCCCAGGGTACGTGTGTAAGGGCCGTGGCTTCTGGCTCGGCATTGTGTCATCTTCCTCCAGAAATAACACTGCAATGTCATTTGGTTATACTGCACGTTATATGTGACACTGTGCAGACGGACAGAATGAGCTTTTGTGCGAATCCAGATCTTGAAGCCTTGCAAGTAATTTCTAAAATTCACAGTGAGATCACATGAGCCTTTAAGTCCCAGAAAGGGAATTGTGTGGGCAAAGGCCCTTTGTGCAGGGGTCCCTTTCCTATTTGTTATCTTGCCAGCTCGATTATTTTGAAAGTAAATTTTTAAAGCATTTCTTTCTAGAGACTGAATTTAAAGAAATGCAGGTAGGTAGGGTTGTGTGCCTGCCTCCAAAATAATCCTGGCCAAAGGAGCTCAGGTTTACATGCTCCTTGTATGCTTGTGTGCAGAAGTAGTAGCCAGAGGCTCCTGTCTTTCAAGCATCCCAACGCCCAACAACCCCTTCTGTGAATAATATCCTAAGAGCCAGTCTGACCCTGCCCTGGCACAGCTTGAGGCCATTCCCTCTTGTCCTGGTGCTTGTACTTGGGTCAAGAGACTCATCCCCCCTCTCTGCACCCTCCTTTCAGGGAGCTGTAGAGGGCCATGAGGTCTCCCCTCAGCCTCCTCTTCTCCAGACTAAAGCCTTCCAGCCTGGAGAAGTGGTGACTGAGGATGCTGTGCAAGAAATGGAGAAAACTCAGAGTGCTCTGGAGCGAGTGTGTAGGAGTGAAATGTTTGGCACTTCATGGAAGAGAAGGGAACATGAGATGGAAGCTAGTAAGCTGAGTTCAAGAGAAATTTTTTAGACTGGCTCTGAGGAAGTATTTCTTTGCAGAAGGGGTTGTTGGGCGTTGGAATGGGCTGCCCAGGGCAGGGGGGGAGTCCCCATCCCTGGAGGGGTTGAAGAGTCGGGTTGACCCAGCGCTGAGGGATCTGGTGGAGTTGGGAACGGTCAGGGTGAGGTTCATGGTGGGGCTGGAGGAGCTTCAAGGGCTTTTTCAACCGAGATGGTTCTGGGGTTCTGTGAAATGAAGGACAGTGGCTCTCTGAGGAGTTCTGGTGGATCTGCGCGAGTCCTTTTTGAAGACTTTTGCGGATGGGCTGCGGGGGGAACTGGATGAGCGTCGCTGAACAGAGGAACATCCCTGAGCTCGGGAAATCCTCAGTGCTGAAAACACAAGCTGGGAGGCTGCTGGGAGGAAGCGTCGTGTACGCGGGGCCTGTAAAGGTGCGGGGCCGCCTGGGCAGCGCCCGCTCCCGGGCAACCTCAGCCGCGTCCAGTCGCCCACGGGCTCAGCCCCGAGTTTCAAACCAGCGCCCGCGGCACCGGCCCGCCGGTGGCACCCGGGAGCCGGCTGGGCAGCGGCGGCGGGGCCAGCTCAGCCCCTCCCGGGGCCCGGGGCGGGGCGGGCAGCGGCACCTCCCGGCGCTCCGCCTCCGCCCGGCAGTGCCGGGCAGGGCAACGGCGGCGTGGGGAGCCGAGCCCAGCCGAGCCGAGCCGAGCCCAGCCGAGCGGAGCCCAGCCGAGCCGAGCTGCGCCGAGCCGAGCCGAGCCGAGCGGAGCCGAGCCCGGCCGAGCAGAGCCGAGCGGAGCCGAGGACGATGCGTACGTGCGGGCAGTAAAGCGCCTGCAGCCACTTCCAGGTACGGTCCGGGGCGTCTGCGGTGCTCGAGTGTCCGTCCGTCTGTCCGTCCCTCCCTCCCTCCTCCCCTTCCTAGCCCCGGCAGCATGGTCGCTCTCTCCTGGTGTTTATGTCCCTTCTAGCTCCCCAGCTCTGTACAGCCCGAGCTTGCTCGTTTCTGGGGGATCAGGATGCTGGGGAGGGCAGAGAGACTTCAGCCCAGCAGAAAAAGCACTTGGTGGTGCGGTGGTTGGGTCCTTCTACCTGTTCCTTTCCCTGTATAACGATGGAACAGGGTCCTAAAACTGCACGATGTCATCTTTCTGTGGCTGTAATCCCTCAGAGAAGCTTTCCCCGTTTTTGCTTAAGCCCATCAATTCAATTGATGGCTGGTCTTTTGGATGGGAGAGATGAAAAAGCACTAATTTACCAGATTGTGGTTGTAGGGCTGCGTGAAGCAGAGGCGGGGGGGGGGTGGGGGGTGGGGGGGGGGGGTGGGGGGGGGGTGGCGGTGATGTCACCCAGGTGTGTTTACGGGCTTCTCTTTTGCTGGGCATCTGCTGTGTGTGACTGGTTGAAACTTCAGGCTGAGTGAGGTGGGAGCAGCTCAGGGGCAGAAGGAGCGAAACGGCTGTTAAATGACCCAAGACCAACGTGTTGTTCGTCAGCGATGTTCACTGTGTTGTGCTTAGGCCGGGCTGTAAACTAAGGCAGCTCTAACAACAAGCAGTGCCTCCCTGCCTGCCTGTGTGTAAAGCTAAATGTAGCACTGAGAGGTGAGGAAAACTTCAGGAGAGTTTTCCTGAATAAAACAGAGGAAGGCTGACCCCTCTTGGAGGGGAAATATGGCCTGAAAAATCTAAAGAGCTAGGAGCAAAGGGGTGCTCTGTACCTCACCCAGCACGAGGAGTGTTGGGGGGGTTGCTTTCAGTAAGAGTACGGCTGCGGTGGGCTGAGATAATGTGTCATCTGTGGGAAATGGGGACTTGTGCAGGCAGGACTGGGTCCCTCTCTGTGTCTTTGTTTTGAAAGCCAAGAACAACATTTGAGGAATGAGTCCCTCAGGCTTGTCTTGCAGCTTCCAAATGAGATGTCTGGCAGAGAAGCTGGTAATCAGTTGAAAATCAGTGCTAAGTACACTAAAGCCAAGTAGCTAACTGGGGGGCTGTGGTGCAGAGACCTCATGGGAAAGAGGAAAGAAAATGTTGGTTTATTGGGGGTTAAGTGCACAGCGGTGCCCCACACTAAGTAAAATGGTTTTTTGGATGGTAAAATGAATCCCCGTTGGTTCACATTCTCCGTGGTTTCTTCCTGCTGAGGTTTTTGGGAACAGCCCAGTGTGTTGCTGCCTGTGCTCCAGTTGTATCTGAACAGTCCTTGGGGAATCAGTGAGTCACCGTACCTGTTGGTGGTCTGCAGGGTGAGCTGCTGGCACGCCGTGTCAGAAATGACAGGCACAGTTCAACACTGGACTTGTCGGTGAAGGAACGCAAGCTGAAAAAGCTCAAAACGTGGGAGCTTATTTTTATAACCCAGAGTAGATAAAAAGTGAGTTTTTCTTGGGGTGAGGATAGGAACGAGCTGTGTGAGGGTCATATCGCCAGTTTGTGCTACATCACTGGCGTTATGACACCTACTAGAGCTGGCTAAATTGTGTGGTGGGATCTTTCTTGGCTACGTTTGACTACATGGCTGTTTGGACATTAACGCCGCTGAAATGATCATCTCTGAAAGGGTTAAGTGATGTTTGGGACCAAAGAGCTCAACACTCCTGATAACAGGGATGCACTGTCCTCTAAGCTTTTCTGAATATCAAGCTCTAGGGCTCTTGTGCAAAGAGAGGAGGTGTAAGAAGTATTGGGTCGTTCACACTCCAAAGATTTCCTACCGTCTATATCAAAGGGTTTAGAAGCTTTTCTTTCTCTGCAGGGCTGCAGTCAGTCAGCTAGTACTGATTTTAACTAGAGTGTCATTATGCTTAGAAGTGGTGGGAGCTCAGTGAATGACTTGGAAGAGAGCAAGCTTGTGGTGCTCACTTCACTCTTACGCATCCTTCGTGTGGGTGTGTTGTTCTTTGAAGCTGTGTCCCTGCTCAGTTTGTAGAGCTCCTTCCATTAACTGTGATCCTTGTCACCGCTTTGGCGTGATTAGTGTCAAAGCTCCAGCACGGAGCCGGGTAGCTGTCACAGGAGAGTTAATTTAAAGCATAGACTTCAGAAGACAGCCCTCAATTTCCTGAGATAGAGGTGATTTGAACCGTTCATTTCCTTGTATCTTTATGCAGTGTTTCTGAATGAAAAGCTAATTTTGCCTTTGTCTCAACATGTCTTCCTTTTCTTCAGTCATTTGAGCACTGTTCTGCTGTTCAGTAGATGTTGGGCAATACAGGAAGAAGCTGTGGGTTGGAATAGGATGCTTGTGTTTCAGTGAAGGAGACAAAATTTGTGTTTTCTCATCCTTAAGCATCTTTTCCCAAATGTTAGTAGATACACAGGTGTACTCTGCAAGCACTGACAAGTGCCCTTTGCTTGCTGTGGGTTTGTGGGACGGAGCCACATCATCTGATAAACACTTTGCTAGAAAATGAGCTTGCAAACAAAAGTTCCAGAGTGCATTTTGCAGCCACAGCAAGGACAATACAGAATTTGCAAACAGGAGGCAAAGACTCTACCTCTAGCTGAAAGCTCTTGCTAATTCCTCCTCAACGATAGCTGCTGTGAGAAGGAAGCAGTATGAAAAAAACGAGATCACTACAGTGAGGAACAGTGAGGATGGTGTTCGGTGTGGCTGTGTTTTGAATTAGAAAGTGAGCAGGATCGCGGAAACAATACAGCTCAGCCTTCCTAGGAGGCTCTGGAATAGCACTGCATGACTCAGATCCACGTATTCTGACTCTTTTGGGTTTGATTCATTAAAATGCACCTTCTCCCCACAGTAAAACGTTCCCCAGGTCACCTGCCCCTCCCATGGGGTCAGGTACTCTGCTTGCGTCTTGTCACATCTGGAAATAGGGGCCAGAAGTACCAGGTTACACACCAGTAGAGAGATGAGCCTGGGAAGCTGTGAGTCTGCATCAACCAGCACAATGAGACGTTTAGATCCATAAGCAATAAGACAGAGGATAAATATGCTTGAGTCAGACGGGGGAGCAGGATATTTTCTGAGATAATTGCTCTCATTGATACAAGGCCAGGTGCTTTCCGCATGAAAGCAGCGTGCTGACCTGACAGTACCTGCCCGTGAGGGTTGATCCTCCCTTAAACATCCTGCAGGGACTCAGACGCTATTAGCCTGTGCTTACAATGATCCTTTCCCAATCCCAGATGGTATACGTTTGCTCAATACCATACCTACTGTGTGTTGACTTAAGAGATCGAATTGTTTCAAGGCGAGGAGACTTTGACCCATCGACTGCAGAGCCCAAGGGTCCACCTTCGGTTGAGCGTGGGAACTGCTGCTGGGTCTTAAAGGCTGACACGAACCTGCAGATGCAGCATGTGAGTGGAGGATATTTCTGCTATAGCCCTGCCTAAACTAGGGAGAAAACCCTTTTCAGTCAGTTTGGCTAGATTGTTCTTCTCCGTGATTTCCCAAGGAGCCAGCCAAGCTGGAGCCAAGTGCTGTACAAGTGCCCTGTACCTCCGACCCAGCTCTGGGCTGGAAACCACTGGCTGATATTCAGCCCAGGTGTAAATGGGTGTGAGGAGAGTATAACTGACCCAGGTACAGAGCTGTATTTGCTTTCTTAACTGCCAAAGTGGGACCATCCCTTTTTTTCTTCAACCTAAACAATAAAAAGTTTATTTTTTTGTTGTTGTGTTTTTTTAACGGAAGTATTTCTACTGCAGAAACTCTGACTATACTGCCTTCAACTTGCTGTACGTCTGTAAGGGCCAGGAAAAATTCTGTATTGTTCAAGGAAACATAAGGTCTTGGTAAATGGAAAAACAGATATTATGTGAACTGTTCGCCTTAAACCAGCATTTTTTCTGCGTCTTCTAAATAGAAGAGAGATGTCTGGCAATGACATTTTAGGTAGAACCAGTTAAATGAAATTAAGTACTGTTATTTAACAATGTTACAGCTTGCTGTTGTAAATTATAACTTGCCTGTCTATTATGATCATGAAAGGGAATGGTTCTTTCTTCTGAAGTGTATCGTAGGTTTAACCAGAAGGCCAAACGTGGATGTCTGCAAAGAGCAACAGCTTTTGGATTCTGAAGGTGTCTTGCTTTGGTGAGGTTGAAGAAGGAACTGTGTCAAGAGAACTTCATGCTTAAGGCTTAGTACTGTGCTTCTGGCATCAATATAGTGTGATACACCTACTGTACCCCTTTTGAAAAAAGATCTTGGAACTTAATGAAAGGAAATAACCCCACACTAATCCCTCTTTGTACTGTCAAGCAGAGGAATGCAGTAATGAGAACCTGAGTGACTTGACTAACACCAAGTGAGGAGCTTGTAGCAGAGTCAGAAGCAGATCCAAGCTCCCACCTGCCAGGTCTAAGCACTGACATGATGCTTCTTCTGTTGGCTGGGGACGAATGTGTGAAAAAGTTCTTGATGAAGCTGGTTAGCACTGCGAACTAGTTCGGACCCACACTTACCTACTGACCGTGCAGATAGAAAATGTGTATGGTTTGGCCTTGGTCACCTCAGATGGGTTAGGATCACAGAGGTTTATATCCCTGTCACATAAACTCACACAGAATCACACACAGAATCATCTTAGTTGGAAAAGCCCTTGAAGCTCCTCCAGTCCAACCATGAACCTCACCCTGACCGTTCTCCACTCCACCAGATCCCTCAGTGCTGGTCAGCCCGACTCTTCAACCCCTCCAGGGATGGGGACTCCCCCCCTGCCCTGGGCAGCCCATTCCAACGCCCAACAGCCCCTTCTGCAAAGAAATCCTTCCTAAGAGCCAGTCTGACCCTGCCCTGGCGCAGCTTGAGGCCATTCCCTCTTGTCCTGGCGCTGGTTCCTTGGCTCAAGAGACTCATCCCCCCTCTCTGCACCCTCCTTTCAGGGAGTTGTAGAGGGCGAAATGGATCATATTCCCCAAGGTTAGTGGGAGTCTAATACGATATTGAAACCAGTTATGATGATAGCATGGGGGAAACTGCTCCTTTCTCTATTGACAGCATCAATTTTCTATCTCTTCAGTCTGAAGTACACAGGAGGCACAAAGCATGCTGCAGAAATGACAGAGTGCCAGGGTTCTGACTCACTGGTGGGGATGGCATAGCGTGGATGACATCGCAGGTCCACCCCGTTCCTGGACAGCTGAGCCACCGTGCGTCAGCTGCTGAATCACTTGGTTTACAGCGTGATGTTTTGAAGTAAATCATCACTGCTGTTCCCTTGCCTTAAAACTCCTGACTGCAAACCGCAGCAGTTCATCAGCTGATTGATGAGCAGCACTCAGCTGGCTGCTCAGCAGCACGGGAGGCCGGGATGGAAACCTGCTTGGGTCTGTAGAGCTCTGTGCCTTGCTGGGGGATGGGAGCCCTGACGAGACTGAATAGAGAGGTGGCATTTTAGGGTTTTATGACTATAATATTTAAAAGACCTCTGTTCCCAACAGAACAGTTGGCAAAACTCTTCTGTATTTCACTCAGTGCAGTTAGGGGAATGCTGTGTCCTTCTAAAAACCCCATCCTGCTTCAGTGAGTTAAAAAAGCATAAGGCTTCAGTCGCGTGCCTGTCTTTTCTTTGCATTTAATACACTTGTACTCCTATTTCAAAGCTCTCGATTTTGCCATCAGCAGTTCCAGCCAATTTCTTAACACTTTGTGCTGGCCAGCCAGTAGCTGTCTGTCTTTCCTGATGGTGTCTAATTTTGAATGAAATCTAATGTGTAGGACTGAGGAGATCATACTCAGCTTGTGCATTTGTTTGGTTTTAAACAAAGTGCTTGGAGGACGGACCATTTATGAATTTTTTAACGAAAATAGATCCAGGAAGGGGGTGGGGGGAAGTTGTTTCTTATTATGATCCCAGTATTAGTTGTCTATCAAAACTTCTTTTGCTTTCAGTCCAGCTGCCTGCTCATAAATTTTGGTAGAAAGGAGTCGCTACATGTGTTGTCTGTTGTTTAAGGTGGATGGTACTTCACTGCAGGCTTTGGCTGGTCTGAGGCCTTTCTGCACCCTTTCCCATTCCATCCGTTCTGTAAATCACTCGAGCTTTACAGGAGTTGCTATGGAGTGTGCAATGGACTGAACTTTTCTAGAATCTCTGGTGGCTTGTGACATATAATCACTGCTGTGCTAATCCATCATGTCACTTAGATACTTACCCTGTATGGCTCATTTTAAACTTCTCCTCTGAAACCAGGAAAAAAAAAAAAAAAAAAGGTGGGATTATTGAAGAAATTTACAAGGTTAAAAAACCCCATGGGAGAACAGCCTTATTTTGAACTGAAAATGTAATTAAAATGTTAAAAGCACATCATCCAGATGAAGACGTTGCCCATAAATTAAAAAATAACTTACAAATGAACTTAATAAAAAGATTAATCAGTCAGTGATGGAGCACACTTCGTATAGTATCTTTTTTAATAATTGTGGCCGCCTCAGTTTTAACCTACAGATAAAAATCTCCGCTGCGTTGTGATCAAGGTAAGGTACAAGTGTGTGGAGAAAGCGAATATATTACACACGTGGTCTTCTTTCCATGTTCTGTGTGTCCAGGCAGCTGCTTTTGTGTGTCCAGCAATACAGATTGTTCCGTGTGTTTTGGTTGGGAGGAACATACGCCCTGCCCTCTCCCTTGGCCCAGGTAATTTCCCCGCAGTTGGGATTTTTGCAGTGGTGCAGTCTGCCCGTGTACTTGCGTGGCACTGCAGATCGTTGTGGCACAGCCACCCTCAGCATCATCAGACCTGCGCCACTCTTCTGCCCCCCAGAAGAAGAGCACGGGGAAAGGGCAGAAGGGAGGTTGGTTCTTGGGGCTTAAGCAGGGGACATGGATTTACAGCACATCAGCATCAAGAGGAACTTGTTTGTTTTCCTCCCTTTTTCCACGCTGACATGTTTTGAGAAATTCAAGGCGTTCTCACACCCCCTGCACTTTTCCTAAGGCTCCCAAGCATATACACAAATGCATTCATATCCATCACACTTTTGCAGTTCAGTAGCCAAGGTCTTTAGTTTCAGGTGATTCAGGATCTGCTTAATTACTGCGTCGGAGTTCTCCTATGTGAGTGATCAGTCAGCAGTGCTGCATCTGACCTTCCCGCATCATCAGCGAGATCTATCTATAGATCCAAGAAAGAGTTCCTTTGCACGTTCAGGAGGAAGATGCCTTTCATTGAAATTCAGTTCCTGGTCTGTTCTTTGCTTACTGGGGTTTTTCTTCTTCCTTTCCAGCCCATTGTTGCCTGGGGAATTTTTTGAGAACTTTACAAAATTGTAAACTTTACAAAATTGTTCCTCTGCTGGTTCAGTGAAAATGAAGAAGTCTCTCAAGGCTCAGTGGGGTTTGTTATGCCTGCCTCAGATCTTTGCCTTCCCTGCCAGGGACTGCACTTCACTGGTCTCTGCTGTGTGCAAGATGCGTTTCTGTTGCTATGTCGCTGTCTAGCAGTATCACCTGTGGATAGTTTTAGTGCTCCTGTTGCTCTGGGGTGGATTCCTTCTGAGTTGCTCTTAGTCTTGCTCTCGATTTCAGCCAGGAAAAAGCCCATATCGCTCCTCTTTCAATCTCCTGTGTGAGTATGAAATACTATTCTGTGCTCTGCCTCTTACAACGTGCAGTTATGAAGAAGTATTTCTAGGAAGGACAATATATAGGAATGAACTGTGAGTCAAAGTTGGTGCTGAAGTCACACTGCTGGAATTGTGTGGCAAATTCTGCATGGAAGAATGGGAGGGGGAGGACTTGAGCTGGGATAGTTATAAGATCTAAGTTTCCACAAGTAAGGCATATGAAACACCAACCTGGGGGTATTTCAGGTTTTTATCTTCTCAATAGCTTGAGCTGTAGAATTTCACTTTACCTTTCAGTGCAGAAACAAATGCTTTTGTAAGCAAAGCAAACACACCCAGCTGTATGGAATGCAACCAGTGGTGGCCCCTGTGTCTGCTATGCTTTTGTTTTGGGTAGACTGTGTCCTTGTCTAAAACACCCCACACTTTTCAGAAACACTGGGTGTTGCTGGCAAGCACCTAGTCCTTACTTCCTTTCTATCTGTGGAAGCCAAGGCTCATTCTGACTTGCTCAGACTTTCCCAGGTTGGTGCAAGGCGTTAAGATTTATAGTCCCTTCCCCATCAGACTTTTGTTTTGCCATACCTCAGTTTTGTAATGGCATCCTTAAGAGCAAGGCAGGATGGTAATCGCCTACTAAATGTGGTTTGGGGTTTCTGATTCGGTGGTGAAGCAGCTCTGAGGGGATGTAACTGCACACATGAGGTTTGTATCTTCTGTGAGGAGGTGTGACTTGGGACACGTAACAAATTCAGTCACCGTTCCTCTGGCTGAGGGATGTAGGATGGGAGGTACCTGCACATAACCAAGGAGCTGAAAATGTTTGGCAGTGTCTTTAAAGGCACCTTCCGTGGCTACTACTGAACCCCTCAGTGGGTGCTTCTGTAAAGGATATGAGCTGTCCCTATTGCTGGCTCTGTTTTATACACCCGACGGGCAGGCTGAGCTCTCTAATATAAATGAAAACGAACCAACGCAACCTTCCTCCATTGCTAGTAGAAAACAGATTTTTCTTCTGTGCTGAACACAGAGGTTTGGACAAGACCTTGGCGGCCTGGAAGCTACGTCTGATTCTTTTAGTTTTGCCAAACTGGAACTCATCTCCTGCAGGAACCGGTGGGGTTTTGAGCACATTGTCTTTGGCTCTGGCTTTCCATTTACACTGCTGTTACTGGGAAGGTTGGGACTTCTTTCTTGTCAGAGGCTACTCAAAGCCAGAATCTGGACCTTAATGCCCAAGATCTCACATTCTCCATAATGACACTAAATGCAGAAAAAATGTTTATTCCTCTTTGCACAAGGCAGGGAGTTACCGACTTCACTCTGTCATAGGAGAACATCACTGGTAGAGCAAGGAAATTATCTAATTACTCTTTCCTTCAAGTCGGGTCTTTAACAAAAAAAAAAAAAAAAAGCCACTCTTTTCCTTCTTAAAAGAAAAAGGAGAGGAGAGAGAAATGTTTTTCATGTTGGTAATAGCCAAATGTTTTCAAAGCCCAGTTAAAAAGTTGCAGTTTTAACTCTCAGCATGTTTTTCACTAAAATCAGATTTCCTGTCTTTTTTTCTAATTCCTGCTTGTCAGATACTGTATTGCTGTGGTTTATCAATATTTTTAGGTCCCAAGATACCTCTGCTCTATATGCTAAGGCTTTGTGGTCCAGATTCTGCTCAGTGACCAAAGTTCAGTTCCACTCAAGTCATTCTGAAGACACGGTTTAGTGTTCTGTATTTAGCTCCTGAGCTAGTTAGAACTGAGCATGCTGCTTTGTTTCTCCACCTCCATATAAAATACAACAGAAGAGTCAAGGTCGAGGTAATAAAGGAGTCCTGCTGGAAAAGCACATGTGTTGGATGAATCATCCTGTTGGCTATGCTGTATTTATCTCTGTCACACTTTGGTATCATCCCTTCTCATTGCATCGAGAACATGTCCTGTGCCTTGTTCACAGTGTTTGAACGTGGAGCGTACAGAACATCTCTTAGCTTGATGTCTCACTGAGCAGAACTGAACCATCTCTGTCAAGCAGCATCCAGAAATAGATAGCAAACAAGTGGGCCAATATGTACCTTTAGCAGCCAGACTTTTGGGAATTTTATTTTATTGTTATGAATCAGTGTATCTATTACTGACCTGATGATTTTTTTCCTTTCCTCTTGAGGCTAGGAGGCTCTCTGTGTCTCAAATTTAGTTTTTTCTGAAGATGGATCCACGTGGTTGTGGGAGTAATTGTTGTGCTGAGCGTTAGGGGACTGCAACTTCAAATTGAAAACGAAAAATCCAGCCCAGTGTCTTCCAGCTTCAGATTCTCTTAATACTTAAGGAAAAATAAAGCAATTACCCATCAGTCTGCACCTCAGTGCCCGTGGAATAACCAATTTCCTTGGTCTTACCAAGGAAAAGATCAGCTGGTGCTGCAAACCCAAATTCCCTTTGGGAATTAGTTATTAGAATTTAAGCACTGCCTGCAGACCTTCTGACAAGTCTTGTGCTTTAACAGGCAGTAATACGTAGTATGCATGTGTGAAATACGTGGGAGGAGAACCCTGCTGTGATTCACACCTGTTTCAGTTCTTACCTTGACAGAAGTTGGTGGTATGGTGGAAGTGGAGGTTTTTCCCCAAACAATGTATCACCCATGAAATGAGATACTGCCCGAGTCTGCTTTGTATTAACCAAAACAGCCCAATTCAGGGTGAAACTGGAATCTATAGACGTTTTAGCGAGCCAAGCCAGCAATTAGTTGTGATTTCACATAACTCTCACCACCCAAAGCAAAAATCTGGAGTGAAACCACTACTCGCCTTGGTGTTTTACAGTGACAATATTGATGTCAAGTTGCTTTGCAGATGCAGACTAGCCTTTCTCACTTTCCTTGTAGAGTATTATTCCCTTGTAGAGTATAAGGTTTGGTGGGTGGCAAGTGTTTACACCCTGTCCACTGCCACTTGCCTCATGGCTGAGTAAACTTTGCTACAGTAGCTGAAAAGCTTCTGAATTTGTGTGCAAACAGGACATCTTTCAGCGTCGTGGGCTGCAGAATATTTTGGATTTGTTCGAGTCTCTGTGATTAAAACACGGTGAGCTTTGAACAGTATGAAAACCTAGAAATTGCTGCAGAACGTTCCTGTCAGCTCCTTGGTAATGCTTTGTTTCTCAAACTTTGCCAGCCTTGCAAAGAGCCTGAAAGCCCAAGAGACTTTATGCATCAGGATGCTTTATCATTGCAGAGTGTGGCTGTGGTTGGATTGCTCCTCACTTGCCCAGTGATTTGAACTCTCTTGTACAGGAACCTTGTTTTGTTCAGTCCTGCCCCTCATGCTCTTACGCTGCGGCACAAGTGTTGACTTTGTTGTTCTCTTCTTCCAAATCGTTGGGCTGGATGGAATTCAGTCACTGGTGAACAGCTGCACAGAGTGACTCATGTCACTTTTCAGACACGGAGACTCCTCACTCTTTCCCGTTTGGATGCAGATATCTTTTGGCATCTCGCAAGGTGGGGTCAGCACCCATCACGCAGGCCGAGAGACTCTTTTCACTGTCCCTCTCTGTCTTTGCAACTGGTTTTGGCTTTCTCTTGCTGTTTATTTACTGAATCCCTCAGTCTTGTGCTGGTTTGAATGCCTCCATTGTCTGGACATGCTGCCAGCAGCATCAAGTCTGTGGTGTGTGTGGTGCTTCAGGTCCCCAGGAATCTAGCTAATAACTTAATAGCTCATCATCCCCACTGAGCTCACTCTGGGCAGTTCTCTGTCGTGGGTTGCGGAGCACACAGATGGCAGCATGCTGTTTATCTCCAGGCTGTCACGTTGCTAGTTGTTCTCAAAACGGGGTGCCTTCACAGGCTGGTGTTTGCTGAAGTCTGTGGCTTTACAGAGCCTTTTCCCAAATAGGATTTGATACAATGGAGAGAAAAGCAACAGCATCTGCACTGACAATGATGGCTCGGGGGCGTTAATGCTTTTCTCAGGCACATGCACACGCTCTGTCAGCACACAGGCAGGGCAGCCTGGGGATATACTATCTTCTCAATTTGATCTCCCTTGCCTCCCAAGGCGAGGGGAGGGGGGAAGCAGTGTGCAATACCTTTCTGCATTTGATCTGTCCACTCCCCGAATGTGGCTGGCCCATTAGTACTCACGGTCCAGTAACTGCTGTAGTAGAGTTAAAACCAGCACATATTTGTGGTTAAAATTGAGCACAAACTTGGCTTGCAGTCAAGGCTACAAAACCCAGGTTCCTTAAACTGACAAGAACTGCTACTCCCAAAAGGAAGGAGAGAGGGGCGGGGAGGGAAGGAGGGTAGAACTCAACTCTCAGATAATCAGAGAGATTTTATCTTTTGGCCTTTGTCACCAAAAGAGCTCTTGGGTGCTCACAGCCCCCTTGCTGCCCACCCACTACTCTGGATGACTGAACAGCCTGCAGCACTGGCTGATCTTTTCCTTGGTAAGACCAAGGAAATTGGTTATTCCACAGGCACTGAGATGCAGACTGATGAGTAATTGCTTTATTTTTCCTTAAGTATTAAGAAAATCTGAAGCTGGAAGACACAGGGCTGGATTTTTCATATTGTCACAGAATTTGGAGAGAGTGTTTAACAGATGTCTGACTTTGCTCACATCTTTGATATCGTTGGTGAGCTTGGACAATATTGATAAGCAACTACACACAGGCATATTTTTCCAAATTTCTGTGAAGCCACTCAGAGAGTAGGTGGAGACAGATGCCCTGAAGTGTCGGTCTTTAGCTTGGGTCACACCTGTCACAGTAGAATTGGAAAAACCCAGCACTGATTTACCAGGGCTGAGTTGGGAAATTGGAGCTTTTGATTGTAGTTACAAGGTTGTCGTGTTGCATAAGGAGACTGTCCTCACACGTGGCCTCTTCAGGGCTGGGCTTCGCTTCAGTCTCTCTCCCTCTGCGCTGACGGGGGCTGTGGCAGCCCATGACAGCCTGAACACGCTTCCCCATCAGAGCGCTGCTCTTAGGTAGCTGCTGTAAGGATTTGCCCAAAGTTGTCAATGAACGTTATGCCACATCCCCAAAAGCTTTACAGAAAGTTTGAGTTCCCAAAACCTGTCAGGATTCTTGTACGCTCCTTCTAACTCTTAACCTTGACCTCTTATCTGTCATTTAATGAAGAAACAGCAAGATATAAAATAAAGCACGTGGCAATTGCAGTAGACAGGCAGTGATGAGAGCCTGTGTGGGCCCTTCCCTGAGAAATCTGCACGGGCTGGAAGACGGTACAATCCTTACTGCTGTGTGCAGGCAACCCAGGGTATGACACTGGGATTTCTTCCTAGTGCTCTAGTGCTTCCTATCTCTGCAGTGTAGAAAGCCTCTTACGTTGTTGTGCCTTGTGGTAATTACCCCGTATCTTTTTTGTGTGTCTCCTCAGGAAAGGATGCCCCAGACACCTCCCTTTGCAGCTGTGTTTGACAGCAGTGGCTACAACAGGAACCTGTATCAGTCAGAAGAAGACAACTGTGGAGGGCTCTGTTACCATGACAACAACCTCCTGTCGGGGTCTCTGGAAGCTCTGATCCAGCACTTGGTACCCAGTGTAGACTGCTATCCTGATGTAGGTCTGTACCCCCAGTTAGCTGTATGGCTGGGCCTCACGCGTCTCGTAAAGAGGAACTTCACATGTACAGCCAAAGCAGAACGTGTCACATCAAATTGCCAAGGAAGGGGTTCAAGTGACTGATGTAGCAATGACAGGATAACTATTGCTTCATGTGAGTGCAGCGTGCAGTAGCTCACCTGACCTAGTTTATTACTCCTGTTGTGAGGTGCACAGCCCTGGTCTCATTTATAAAGTAAGTACTAGTGTGGCTTACTGTTTGGTGGGTTGTATGTACCATTGACCCTTTAAAGTCTGTCAGGCAAGCTGAGGAGAAAGACGTGACCACCAGCGTGACAGTATGAGTGTCTTTAGTTTAAAAACAAACAGTTTTTAATGGTTATTTCCCATTGCTCATGTGAGGTCCCCACATATCTTGGAATTAGCAACTGGTTGAACTAGTGCCACACTGTTTGGAATCAACAGATGCTGGACGTGAGAGTGGAACATTTGTCATCTGAGAATTTTTGGCCTGTCTAGATGCATCTGTGCATTGAGACATTTTATATAATTCTTAGAGAAGAGAATGATATCAAAAGGGGGGGGGGCAGTTGGGGATGACTGAGGGATGATGAAACTGCATCTGTGCTTGTTGAAAGGCTCTTGCTGAAGACATAACTCTACCTATATTCAGTTTCTGTTGTTGTCGTAGATCTATTCATGTTTCCAAGACAGGATCTTTTTTAACTTGGGTCAGAGTTAGTAGCAGCACAGGACTGTGCTTGAGCTAGTGCTTATCCATTAATGCTTAAAATTCAAACCTGCAGCAATTTAGACATCAGTTGGTCAAACATGATGTTTATTCCAAGTTCCTAGGACTGGAACATTGTAGAATCTTTCTCGTGGGTGCCACAGATACTTAACTACTGGCAGTGTGGAGAGTGGAGTGGCTATTTTGTATATCCATCTCACAATGAGTTCAAATCATGATATATGGAAAATCAAAGCAAAATAAGGAGCCTCTTCTTGTAACCTCAGAATGAGTTACTAATTTTTGTTCTGTAAAATTAAGCTATGCAGTTCCCTCTGCTTTCACCCAGGAGAGAAGCAATACTGTGGGAAATGAACAGTATTTGGAGATTCTTAAAGGAAGTACAAGGTCATAGTGTGCAGTTTACTGAGGTCAGACAGGCAAACACAGCATGGTAAAGGTGGTGTACGTGGCAAAATTGAGTCAGCTCAGCGATCTGGCCAACTGGCATCTTTTTTTATTCTTTTTCTGAAGACTGTTTACTTTCACTATCAATGTGGAAGCAGACAGGATTTCTCTGTTGGTATTCTAAGTATCTTGGACTTGCAGCATGAATTTTATTCCATTGTCAGCCTACAAAGAGTTATGTAATATGGTAATGGCTCTCACAAAGATTTACTGTAGAGCAAGAGAAGATGAGTTGAAATTTTATTCTGAGTAATTTTAGGTACTGAGCTTTCAGTAAGGCTGTGTGCAATAGGAGAGCTCAACCAGCCCTACTCTACCTTGTTCTGGTTAAATCTTGCATAGCTTGGCTCAAGCACGAATTTATAACACTGATTCTGGAGCAATGACAAGTGTTAAATTAAATGCTTATTGCTGTAGTAATAGCTCTTGTCACAGTCACATGCAGAGTTTTCTTCTGCAGACAGTAAAGTTTTAGGAATGGATTTGTCAGGAACACAGTTGGAGAAAATATAAAGCTGGTGGTAATTTATCCTCATCCCTTTCTCTGTCTTCCTCTTGTTTGCAGAGGACGTACATCTTCACCTTCCTTCTCAGTTCACACCTGTTCATGCACCCGCATGAGCTCATGGCCAAAGTCTGCCATCTGTGCCTTGAGCAGCAGAGACTGAGTGAGCCTGGCCTGGACAAGGTGAGGTCCCTCGTTCTCAGGGACTCCTGTTACTTCCACTCAAATGTCTCCACCCTGCCTCGGAAAAATGTTCCTACTCAAGAGAGTCCTCAGTAGGATTAAACAGATTGAAAACCTGATGCAAGCACCTAGAATGTGACCCTTTATTTGCTGACATTCATGTGGAATTCCCACACTGCTCAGCCTGTCTCTGTGAAGACTGTTGCTGCTGCTGCACTGTTTTACCAATATATGGCCCAGAAATGAAAGTGCTGCTGTTAATGACATATCCCACACTGGCCCTGAGTGGTTGCTTTTGTTTCAGGGCTCCGAATGTCTTGACATATAATGCCAAAATGTTGGAAAGACGTAATGATGAATTGAGCATGTCAGTGGGGATTACACTGACCTGTCTCACATGTTTAAGCTACGCTCTTGCCACAGTCTTTGCAGAGTGGCTTAGATTGCTGGCCCCTTTGCATGTCATGGCTGGAGCTGAAAGGGGATGGGATGTGGATGTTTGGAGAGAACCTCCACGCCAGTAGAAAATGACACAAATTAAATTCAGATACTTGAATAATTCCATTGCTTTCTCCCTATAAGGTATAGTGTGTGCGTAAGTCCTGGCAGAACTGGAGCTTATCACTTTCATTGTTGACAGTTAGCCATAAGTTATAGAAACACTAATAAATATCTTGCACTGAGACACTCCTGATAATGGGGGGAATCATTCTAAGATTTCCACCTACCTGGGGCCTAATTTCCACGTCAGATAAGCCAATGAGAATCTCTTCATTGGCTTCATTGGATATTGGCTCTGGCCTTTATTCCAATGCTGAATTAAGTTAAGCTTAAAAATTTAAGTGACCTTCATACCCTTATGCTCCACAGTATCCTATAGAAGGGAATTCTGTTTCCTTTGGGTTAGATATGTGCTGTACTGCTGTTACTTGTATCATTCCTCCTTACTGTTCTCCAATAGAATCAGATATGAAAAATTGCACCCAAAATCCTACAGTTGTTGACTGAATGGACAGAGGCGTTTCCTTATGATTTCCGAGATGAAAGAATGATGAGGAACTTAAAAGAGTTGGCACAAAGAATAGCCAGTGGTGATGAGGTAAGCTGTCTGTGTACAAAGTCAATTGATAAAAAGGCATTCCTTTAACGCTCTGATATTGTAGGTTTGTTGTTGGTACGGCTCTGGGTGGCTAAGCTAGCTTAGTATGAAGGTGCTGGTAGGCAAGAAGTTCTGCCTGGTACCTAGGCCTAGGAGGAAACCACGCAGCATAAGCAGAGCCTTTTCAAAGCACAGGTAAGGTTCACTCCATCCCTAAACCCATAATATAATTGCATCTTGTGCAGATAGACACAGCTTGCTGGCTGGTAGTATTTTTCATTTTAGTGATTCTGCTTGGAAGCCTTGCATGTCTGAGAAATCCCTACTGATGGTGATAATTTCTTCGATTTGTGTGAGTAAAGTGTGCTGGCATTGGGCCTGGGTTTTCCAGCTACAGAAGCAGGTCAGTGGAAGAGTTATAGCAGGTTTGAAAGAAAGTTTCTAAAAAAAAAAACTGGACCAGGAAGAATTGTCTTGAACTTAAAGCATCAGATATGGGCTGAGAGGGAGTCTGTCATATTCATTCCTCTGGATGGAGCACACAAGGAAATCACCTGACCTTTTTCTAAGTCCCAGTTCTCAGGTGGAAGTAAAGTTTCACAGAGGTATTATGAAATATTTTGATGCTTAACTGATGGTTGTCTTGTAAGTACTGAAATAAACTCAGCCAAAAGCCAAAAGTTAATATTCACTTAGTGGCAAGGCAATTAACAAGGTTTCAATAAGTAGATCATGCGTAGCTGCCATAATACTCACATTACAAAAGGCACTGGAGTGGCATTTGGAAGAACTATAAACACAAAGAGCAGTTGCTAAATGGCATCGTGTTTGTGGCATTCCTCAGGGGCTGCTATTCCTTAGTACCTTATGCCAAGGGCACGTTAACAAGCATTTAGGTGGGCTTTACTGGGAGGGGTTGCAAGTGCTACCAAAGGCCTGGAAAGGTCTTGAGAGACTGTAAACAAGGCTGGAAAAGAACAAACCTAAACCGAGTTTGGAAGCTAAAATACATTGTGGTGTTGTGAAAATGGGGAGGGACAAAAGAAGATGGGACAAGAGAGTGAGATGCAGTATGGAATAGAAATGAAAATGATACCGGGTTTGATGAGCAAGCTTAGAACTGCTGCGAGATAGCTACAGGGGGCTCTGGACTGTGGAGCTTTGCCTTCACTGTGGGGTGCCAGGAGGGACTTTTCCCTGTACAGCGCTCCTGCACCGTTGCTTTGTGTCTGGGTACTCTTAATAGGAAGACAGGGAACTGCAGTTCAGTTCAAGGAAAAGGAATAAGATTGAGGACTCACACCTGTTTGAAAAATACCCACTGGCACAAAAAGAGAGAGCGAGCTGTTTAGCCTGGGCCAGTTGGGTTGGTGGATACAAGAGTGAAATGGCAACAGGGAAGGGTTGTCTACAGTGAAGTTTCTGGCACTGCAGACAGTTTAAACAGTGAAATCATCTATTGAGGGGAAAGGCAAACGTACAAATTGCTAGAAGATGAGCGCTAGGGAGCAGTCTTACTCTGGCAGCAAGCTGTAGATCTTTTCTAGCTCTAGCTTTGAGCTTTTTTGGACTTTGAGGTTTCCTTTAGAGAGCCAAAGGGAAAGCAAGCACTGCAGTGAATTGACTTGTGTTACTGTGAACTGCTTGGAACAGTAAATGGCAACTTCCTTGACCTTGCTTTTCTACAGATTGCTTGGATTTGTGTGAGTCATTACCTTGAAGGACACAAAAGAGGCAGTGTTTCCTGTTGCTGTCCACTACAGCTCTTCTGCTTGTAGCTTCTTAATCCACTTCCCAAATTATCGTGCTCCACTGCTATTAAGAGCTGTCAGCAGGAGTACAACTAAAACCCTTCACCATGCTAACATCAGAAAGTCGTCTTGGGAAAAACCTTGGTGGGGTTATTTTTGTCCCTCTTCTCCCTCAATTTAATTTCATTCCTTCCACTTTTTCCTTCTGTGTCCTGAGAGGTCATCATGCTCATGAGATATTTCTAGATTGTTCTGGTCCCTTTTACCACTTAACTGACCTTTGTTTCAAGGTATATCTGAAACCTTTCCCATCAGCCATTGCCTCCCATTTCCTGATTAGTTCCATATAAACGTTTAGCAGTGGCTTTTTCTGTGAAATACTTGATGGCTGTGTGCAGTCAGACCAAAGCCACATCCCGTAGCCTGATCTCTTTTTCATGTGCAGCCCAACATCGCACTGACCTCTCTTTTTTTTTTTCCCCACCATGCTATCATATAGTGAGACTGACTGTGGAAACTCATTTAACGTGTGGTATTCCAGATCTAGCAGGTAGTAATGGTACTTCCAATCACTATCCATGTGGGACAGACACAAAGGAGTGACCTTGAGGTGAAGTGTGCCATCACTTTCTCCCATGCTGTCCAATCCTCAGAGATTTTTAAATATAAATAAATATCAGCATTGTCAGTGTGAAAATAGAATAAAAAATAAGACTGTGGGACAAATAAGTGGAAAGGGTCAACCTAATTTAGAGGAAGACTGTATGTTTAGGCTGACTGGGAGCCATACTACAGTCAAATTAGTATCTAAGAGACATATTCAGTGAGTTCATTGGTGTGTTGTTAAATATATATATCTATATATATATATGGAATTAAAGAAATGCCTGAGATGAAGTAATGGTCCAGCAGCAAATACCTGTTATGTGTGCAAAGTGCAGTACGTACTTATCCTCACACACAGTGCTTCGAGGTCACTGCCCCTTTGCTCAAGAGGAGGCTGAAGCTCAAAAGAGCAGAGGGGTGTTGGTTTTGTGGGCTCAGCTACATCTATGAGGTGTGAGAGGAAACTGGCATTTCCTTCTGCCTTTGTGCCAAGAGGGTTTTGCCTCATCACTGGACAGAGGGATGTTTGTTATGTTGAACTGCTGTTAGACCAGATGTGGGTAACTACCCTGATTTCTTGTTCTGGTTTGGAGGGTATCTGCCAGTTTGCCTTTTCTCCCTGATTTTGTCAGTTCTGGGTTGACATGAACCACAAATTAAGGCAAGGTTTGGGTTTTTTTGCTTTGAAGCTTAACCCACTGGTTATTACGTGATTTCCATCAGTAGCCAGAATTCATCCTGAGTATTTTAGATTTTTTTTTTTCATTCTCAGGTGAGTACCAGCTGGGCAAGAAAATGCTTCATAAAGTTCTCTTACATGAAATTTCAAAGAATTTGGAAGGGAGTGGGTCAGCGAAGCAGGTCTGTGTGTGTGTCACCTAACACCCGTTGATGGAAGCGCAGCACTTGAAGTAATACTTCTGTGTCTTCCTGAGGAAAACGTAGATCCCCTTGTGCTCTTCCCACCCACCCTGGTGAAAAATTACGCCGTGTGTGTTTGTCTAGAAAATCAAAATACATCTAAGCAGAAAGCAATTACTTACCAAGTAACAAGACAAATCCAGCCTTGGTTGAACATAACTGACTTCAAGAATGAATCTGACCCAAGATAGTGCTGTTGTATTTGAGTAAATTTGGAAATCCATGTAAATGGCAGCTTTGGAGGGAATGAGAATTTCATTAGAATACGGGAAACATTCCTGCCTTGGACCGATCACACTGTGCTGTGCTGCCAGTAGGTTTTGGACACTCCTTTTTTCATCCACTTAGGTTTTGCTTTAACGGCTTTAGGGTGGTATCTGGAATTTGGAATGGTAACCACCTTAGGGTCAGTTACACAGATCTATCTACTTAAGAGTCAAGTCCTGCTCCTACTTAAATTTGTCCCTCCTGTTAACTTAAACTGCCACAGGGAAAGGCCTGCAAGGTGAAAGAGAGATGTTTGTACTATCTTCTCCTTTTTCTCATATTTACTGCAAGTTTTAATTCTGACTTCAATGAAATTGGTCTTGATTTACTCCAGAGAGAAGCAGGCCCTTTTTTCATCATTGAATGATCATATATTGGTTTTCCTGTGGTCTTAAGCAGGAGAAGATGGGAGTATTTCCATTTCTTGTGTTTTGTCTGGTGATTGTTGGTACTTTTCTTGCAGTAGGTTGTGCATGTCTTTTCTGCTTTTCCTTGAGCTAACCAGGTCACTGTTGAATCTGTGAGACAATCAGTGTTTAAATTCTTGGCTGGATTCCTTTTGGTCTGATGAAATGTTAATATTAGAAACTCACATAGTGGAACGTATCTTAAGTTGGCAACAAGTACAGGTATCAGCATCAGTCTGTTTTGGTGTTATGCAGACTTTAATACTATCTTTGCACATTTCAAAAACGTCTCCGGATTGTTTCTTGTCGTGACAGATGTATTGGAAGAACGTACAGCAGCTCCTCCAGAACCTGATTCGGAAGCTCACCACTGTTAGCCAGTATGAGGAAGTACTTGCAAAAATTAATGCCACGTCCACAGATCGCCTCACAGTTCTAAAGACCAAGCCCCAGTCCATGCAGAGGGACATAATCACAGTCTGCAATGACCCCTACGTGTTAGCTCAGCAGCTGACACACATAGAGCTTGTAAGTTGTCATACTTCAACCACGATTGCATCCTTCCCCTCTTTCTGAAATGCAGGTTAACTTAGCGTATGACTTGGCTGCTTGTGTGCTTTGTTTAGGAGAGACTCAATTATATTGGACCAGAAGAATTTGTCCAGGTGTTTGTGCAAGAGGATCCTTTGGATAATGACAAGGTAATTGGAGCAGATCTGGAGCAGCTCTGAAATGTGGTATTTAACATCCTGGAGCTCAGGTGCCCCATGAGCTGGAAGCGAGGTCCGGCAGTAAATGAGAACCAGCAGAAATGAGCTTTATAGTGAAAGTGCTTTAGTATTCCTCTTAAAAATTTTGTTGATGCTTTTTCTTCCTGGAGGACAAGTCCTGGTGCTCTAGAACTCAGCCAACAAGTTGACTTGAATTAACACATTTGCTTTTTTTCTGATTTAAGCTAAGTGAGAACTTAATCCTGTGAATGGTTTCTGCAGACCACCTACGTGGTCGACAGCTGGAAAAAGCTGAGGTTAACTTTGGCTTTTGCGTTACTCATTCTCAACATCTGTTCTTCCTTTTAGTAAACTGCACTCTTGCAGCAAACTGGCAAGTGGGTCAATTTGCAGGTGAGCACGCATCACAAGAAGGGGGGCTGTGAGCTCTAGATCTGTGTGAGACGAAGGGCAAGGACGCAGGGTTTTTAGCTAACCGTGATAGAGCTGTCATCTCCTTGAGTGCAGCTTTCAAGATGACTTATGCTCTGTAAAGAAACTATGCCAAAGCCAGGCAGTTAAAACTTGAATCACTGTCCTCCCTAAAACTGACAAACGTAATAAAATGACTCAAGTTTACAATTTGATATTCAGTCAGACAGTCTCTGAAAATGATTTTGTATGTCGAGATCACTAAAACTGCAGTCTACCCCTTTTTAGGCAATCCTGAGATGTGGTGTGGGAATCGTTCCAAGACACTACAGAACAAATAACACTGGTTAGGAAAGGGAGAATCTGAACATAATGTGCCAGTGGAGTGGGCTGGCCTCTGTTTTCCTTCTGCACTTGCAGAGAGCATAGTGTTGTCTCCACCGTATTAATGGGACAGGAGTGAGGACAGACACAGTGCTCATAGTCAAGGAAGCTTTAGCAGATACTTAGCTTTGATTGTTTGCATGAGTCTATCATAAGTCCTGGTAGGATTTACAGCAGGCGATGGATTCTGCACACCTGCTGGAGTGCTTTACTGCGCCAACGGCTCAGGAAGGAGTTACACGTGCTCGAATACTGTCACTGCTGCTTTCCCTCTCAGGCTTTTTGTGACTTTGGGTAATTGAGTTATTCCTGGTTACTTGATGGTGTTTGGGG
>JASWHU010000297.1:0-126301 GCA_030819815.1 Strix occidentalis
TTTTCTTCACTCCTCCTCCTCTCTCTTCCTCTATCTCTTCCTACTCTCTCCTCCTCCTCTCTCTTCCTCCTCTCTCTACCTCCTCTCTCTTCCTCCTCTCTCTCTCCTCTCTCTCCTCCTCCCTCTCTCCTCTTCTCTCTCTCTTCCTCTCTCTCCTTCTCCTCTCTCCTCTCCTCTTCCTCTTCTCTCTTCCTCCTCTCTCTTCTCCTCTCTCTCCTCCTCTCTCTTCCTCCTCTCTCTTCTCCTCTCTCTTCCTCCTCTCTCTTCCTCTCTCTCTCCTCTCTCTCTTCCTCCTCTCTCTTCCTCCTCTCTCTTCTCCTCTCTCTCCTCCTCTCTCCTCCTCTCTCCTCTTCCTCTCTCTTCCTCCTCTCTCTTCCTCCTCTCTCTTCCTCCTCTCTCTCTCCTCTCTCTTCCTCTCCTCTCTCTCTCTCCTCTCTCTTCCTCTCTCTCTTCCTCTCTCTCTCCTCTCTCTCTCCTCTCTCTTCTCCTCTCTCTTCCTCCTCTCTTCCTCTCTCTCTCCTCTTCTCTTCCTCTCTCTTCCTCCTCTCTCTTCCTCCTCTCTCTTCCTCTCTCTTCCTCCTCTCTCCTCCTCTCTCCTCTCTCCTCCTCTCTTCCTCCTCTCTCTCCTCCTCTCTTCCTCCTACTCTCTCTCTTTCCTCTCTCTCCTCCTCTCTCTCCTCTCTCTTCCTCTCTCTCTCTCTCTTCCACCTCCTCTTCCTCCTCTCTCCTCTTCTCTTCCTCCTCTCTCCTCTCTTCTCCTCTCTCTCTCCTCTCTCTCCTCCTCTCTCTTCCTCCTCTCTCTCCTCTCTCTCTCCTCTCTCTCCTCCTTCTCTCTCCTCTCTCTTCTCCTCTCTCTCTCTCTCCTCTCTCTCTCCTCTCTCTTCCTCCTCTCTCTCCTCCCTCTCTCCTCTCTCTCTTCCTCTCTCTCCTCCACCACTCTCTCCCTCTCTCTCCTCTCTCTCCTCCTCTCTCTCCTCCTCCTCCTTCCTCTCTCTTCCTCTCTCTCTCCTCCTCTTCTCCTCTCTCTCCTCTCTCTTCCTCTCCACACACAACATATAACCAAAACACAACCACCACTCTCTCTTCCTCATCTCTTCTCTCTCTCTCCTCTCTCTTCTCCTCTCTCTTCCTCTCTCTCCTCCTCTCTCTCTTCCTCCTCTCTCCTCCTCTCTCCTCCTCCTCTCTCTTCTCCTCTCTCTTCCTCCTCTCTCTCTCCTCACTCTCTCTCTCTCTCTCTCTCTCTTCCTCTCTCTTCCTCCTCTTCTCTTCCTCCTCTCTCTTCCTCCTCTCTCTTCCTCCTCTTCTCTCTCTCTCCTCTCTCTCTCTCTCTCTCTCCTCTTCTCCTCTCTCTTCCTCCTCTCTCTTCCTCCTCTCTCTTCCTCTTCTCTCTCTCTCTTCCTCTCTCTCTCCTCTCTCTCCTCCTCTCTCTTCCTCCTCTCTTCTCCTCTCTCATCTCTCTCTCCTCTCTCTCTTCCTCCTCTCTCTTCCTCCTCTCTCTCTCTCTCTCTCCTCTCTCTTCCTCTCTCTCTTCCTCCTCTCTCTTCTCTCTCTTCTCCTCTCTTCTCCTCTCTCTTCCTCCTCTCTCTTCTCCTCTCTCTCCTCTCCTCTCTCTTCTCCTCTCTCTTCCTCTCTCCTCTCTCTCTTCCTCCTCTCTCCTCTCTCTTCCTCTCTCTCTCTTCCTCCTCTCTCTCACTCCTCTCTCTTCCTCTCTCTCTCCTCTCTCTTCCTCTCTCTCTCTCTCTCTCTCTCCTCTCTCTCTCTCCTCTTCCTCCTCTCTCTTCTCCTCTCTCTCCTCCTCTCTCCTCCTCTCTCTCTTCTCTCTCTCTTCCTCTCTCTTCCTCCTCCTCTCTCTTCCTCCTCTCTCTCTTCCTCTCTCATCCTCTTCTCTCTTCTCCTCTCTCTTCCTCCTCTCTCCTCTCCTCTCTCTTCTCCTCTCTCTTCCTCTCTCTCCTCTCCTCTCTCTCTCCTCTCTTCCTCTCTCTCTCCTCTCCTCTCTCTTCCTCATCTCTTCTCTCTTCTTCCTCTCTCTCTCCTCTCTCTCCTCCTCTCTCTTCCTCTCCTCTTCCTCCTCTCTCCTCCTCCTCTATCCTCTTCCTCTCTCTTCCTCCTCTCTCTTCCGCTCTCTCTTCCTCCTCTCTCTTCCTCCTCTCTCTTCCGCCTCTTTCTTCTTCCTCTATCCTCCTTCTCACTCCTCCTCCTCTCTCTTCCTCCTATTTCTTCCTCCTCTCCTCCTCCTCTCTCTTCCTCCTCTCTCTACCTCCTCTCTCTTCCTCCTGTCTCTTCCTCCTCTCTCTTCCACCTCTCTCTTCGTCCTCTCTCCTCTTCCTCTCTTTACCTCCTCACTCTTCCTCCTCTCTCATCCTCCTCTCTCTTCCTCTTCTCTCTTCCTCCTCTCTCCTCTTCCTCTCTTCCTCTTCTCTCTTCTTCCTCTCTCTTCCTCCTCTCTTTTCCTCCTCTCTCTTCCGCCTCTTTCTTCCTCCTCTCTCCTCCTCCTCACTCCACTTCCTGTATCTTCCTCCTCTCTCTTCCTCTTCTCTCTTCCTCCTCTCTCCTCTTCCTCTCTCTTCCTCTTCTCTCTTCCTCCTCTCTCCTCTTCCTCTCTCTTCCTCCTCTCTCTTCCTCCTCTCTCTTCCTCCTCTCTCTTCCGCCTGTCTCCTCCTCCTCTCTCCCCCTCCTCACTCCTCTTCCTGTAACTTCCTCCTCCCTCTTCCTCCTCTCTCTTCCTCCTCTCTCTTCCTGCTCTCTCTTCCTCTTCTCTCCTCCTCCTCTCTCTTCCTCCTCTCTCTTCATCCTCTCTTCCTCCTCTCTCTTCCTCCTCTCTCCTCCTCTTCTCTCCTATTCCTCTCTCTTCCTCCTCTCTCTTCCTCCTCTCTCTTCCGCTTCTCTCTTCCTCTCTCTTCCTTCTCACTCTTGCTCCTCTCTCATCCTCGTCTATTTTCCTCCTCTCTCTTTCTCCTCTCTCTTCCTCCTCTCTCTTCCTCTTCTCTCTTCCTCCTCTGTCCTCTTCCTCTCTCTTCCTCCTCTCTCTTCCTCCACTCTCTTCTTCCTCTCTCTTCCTCCTCTCTCTTCTTCCTCTCTCTTCCTCCTCTCTCTTCCTCCTCTCTCTTCCTCCTCTCTCTTGCTCCTCTCTCTTCCTCATCTCTCTTCCTCTTCTCTCTTCCTCCTCTCTCCTCTTCCTCTGTGTTCCTCCTCTCTCTTCCTTCTCTCTCCTCCTCCTCTCTGCTCCTCCTCTCTCTACCTACTCTCTCTTCCTCCTCACTCTTCCTCCTCTCTCTTCCTCTTCTCTCTTCCTCCTCTCTCTTCTTCCTCTCAATTCCTCCTCTCTCTTCCTCCTTTCTCCTCCTCCTCTCTCCTCTTCCTCTCTCATCCTCCTCTCTGCTCCTCCTCTCTCTTCCTCCTCTCTCTTCCTCCTCTCTCTTCGTTCTCTCTCCTCCTCCTCTCTCCTCCTCCTCTCTCCTCTTCCTCTCTCTTCCTCCTCTCTCTTCCTCCTCTCTCCTCTTCCTCTCTCTTACTCCTCACTCTTGTTCGTCTCTTATCCTCGTCTCTCTTCCTCCTCTCTCCACTTCCTCTCTCTTCCTCCTCTCTCTTCGTTCTCTCTCCTCCTCCTCTCTCCTCCTCCTCTCTCCTCTTCCTCTCTCTTCCTCCTCTCTCTTCCTCCTCTATCCTCTTCCTCTCTCTTACTCCTCACTCTTGTTCGTCTCTTATCCTCGTCTCTCTTCCTCCTCTCTCCACTTCCTCTCTCTTCCTCCTCTCTCTTCCTCCTCTCTCTTCCTCCTTTCTCCTCTTCCTCTCTCCTCTTCCTCTCTCTTCCTCCTCTCTCTTCCTCTTCTCTCATCTTCCTCTCTCTTCCTCTTCTCTCTTCCTCCTCTCTCCTCTCCTCTCTCCTCTTCCTCTCTCTTCCTCCTCACTCTTGCTCCTCTCTCTTCCTCCTCTCTCTTCCTCCTCTCTCTTCCTCCTCTCTCTTCCTCTTCTCTCTTCCTCCTCTCTCGTCTTCCTCTCTCTTCCTCCTCTCTCTTCCTCTTCTCTCCTCTTCGTCTCTCTTCCTCTTCTCTCTTCCTCTTCTCTCTCCCTCCTCTCTCCTCTTCCTCTCTCTTCCTCCTCTCTCTTCTTTCTCTCTCCTCTTCCTCTCTCTTCTTCTTCTCTTTTCTTCCTCTCTCTTCCTCCTCTCTCTTCCTCCTCACTCTTCCTCCTCTCTCTTCCTCCTCTCTCTTCCTCCTCTCTCTTCCTCCTCTCTATTCCGCTTCTCTCCTCTTCCTCTCTCATCCTCCTCACTCTTGCTCCTCTCTCTTCCTCGTCTCTCTTCCTTCTCTCTCTTTCTCCTATCTCTTCTTCCTCTCTCCTCCTCCTCTCTCTTCCTCCTCTCTCTTCCTTCTCTCTCTGCCTCCTCTCTCTTCCTCCTCTCTCTTCCTCCTCTCTCTTCCGCCTCTTTCTTCCTCCTCTCTCCTCCTTCTCACTCCTCTTCCTCTCTCTTCATCCTCACTCTTGCTCCTCTCTCTTACTCCTCTCTCTTCCTCCTCTCTCTTCCTCATCTCTCTTCCTCTTCTCTCTTCCTCCTCTCTCCTCTTCCTCTCTCTTCCTCCTCTCTCTTCCTCCTCTCTCTTCTTCCTCTCTCTTCCTCCTCTCTCTTCTTTCTCTCTCTTCCTCCTCTCTCCTCCTCCTCTCTCTTCCTCCTCTCTCTTTCCTCCTCTCTCTTCCTCATCTCTCTTCCTCTTCTCTCTTCCTCCTCTCTCCTCTTCCTCTGTCTTCCTCCTCTCTCTTCCTTCTCTCTCCTCCTCCTCTCTCCTCTTCCTCTCTCTTCCTCCTCTCTCTTCCTCCTCTCTCATCCTCCTCTCTCTTCCTCCTCTCTCTTCTTCCTCTATCTTCCTCCTCTCTTTTCCTCCTCTCTCATCCTCGTCTCTCTTCCTCCTCTCTCATCCTCCTCTCTCCTCTTCCTCTCTCTTCCTCCTCTCTCTTCCTCCTCACTCTTCCTCCTCTCTCTTCCTCTTCTCTCATCTTCCTCTCTCTTCCTCTTCTCTCTTCCTCCTCTCTCCTCTCCTCTCTCCTCTTCCTCTCTCTTCCTCCTCACTCTTGCTCCTCTCTCTTCCTCCTCTCTCTTCCTCCTCTCTCTTCCTCCTCTCTCTTCCTCTTCTCTCTTCCTCCTCTCTCGTCTTCCTCTCTCTTCCTCCTCTCTCTTCCTCTTCTCTCCTCTTCGTCTCTCTTCCTCTTCTCTCTTCCTCTTCTCTCTTCCTCCTCTCTCCTCTTCCTCTCTCTTCCTCCTCTCTCTTCTTTCTCTCTCCTCTTCCTCTCTCTTCTTCTTCTCTTTCTTCCTCTCTCTTCCTCCTCTCTCTTCCTCCTCACTCTTCCTCCTCTCTCTTCCTCCTCTCTCTTCCTCCTCTCTCTTCCTCCTCTCTATTCCGCTTCTCTCCTCTTCCTCTCTCATCCTCCTCACTCTTGCTCCTCTCTCTTCCTCGTCTCTCTTCCTCCTCTCTCTTTCTCCTATCTCTTCTTCTCTCTCCTCCTCCTCTCTCTTCCTCCTCTCTCTTCCTTCTCTCTCTGCCTCCTCTCTCTTCCTCCTCTCTCTTCCTCCTCTCTCTTCCGCCTCTTTCTTCCTCCTCTCTCCTCCTTCTCACTCCTCTTCCTCTCTCTTCATCCTCACTCTTCCTCCTCTCTCTTCCTCATCTCTCTTCCTCTTCTCTCTTCCTCCTCTCTCCTCTTCCTCTCTCTTCCTCCTCTCTCTTCCTCCTCTCTCTTCTTCCTCTCTCTTCCTCCTCTCTCTTCTTCCTCTCTCTTCCTCCTCTCTCCTCCTCCTCTCTCTTCCTCCTCTCTCTTCCTCCTCTCTCTTCCTCCTCTCTCTTCCTGCTCTCTCTTCCTCCTCTCTCCTCTTCCCCTCTCTTCCTCCTCTCTCTTCCTCCTCTCTCTTCCTCCTCTCTCTTCCTCCTCTCTCTTCCTCCTCTCTCTTCCTCCTCTCTCCTCCTCCTCTCTCTTTCTAATATCTCTTCCTCCTCTCTCCTCCTCTTCTCTCTTCCTCCTCTCTCTTCCTCCTCTCTCTTCCTCCTCTCTCTTCTTCCTCTCTCTTCCTACTCTCTCTTCCTCCTATCTGCTCCTCCTCTCTCTTCCGCATGTTTCCTCCTCCTCTCTCCCCCTCCTCACTCCTCTTCCTGTATCTTCCTCCTCTCTCTTCCTCCTCTCTCTTCCTCCTTTCTCTTCCTGCTCTCTCTTCCTCCTCTCTCCTCTTCCTCTCTCTTCCTCCTCTCTCTTCCTCCTCTCTCTTCCTCCTCTCTCTTCCTCCTCTCTCTTCCTCCTCTCTCTTCCTGCTCTCTCTTCCTCTTCTCTCCTCCTCCTCTCTCTTCCTCCTCTCTCTTCATCCTCTCTTCCTCCTCTCTCTTCCTCCTCTCTCCTCCTCTTCTCTCCTATTCCTCTCTCTTCCTCCTCTCTCTTCCTCCTCTCTCTTCCGCTTCTCTCTTCCTCTCTCTTCCTTCTCACTCTTGCTCCTCTCTCATCCTCGTCTATTTTCCTCCTCTCTCTTTCTCCTCTCTCTTCCTCCTCTCTCTTCCTCTTCTCTCTTCCTCCTCTGTCCTCTTCCTCTCTCTTCCTCCTCTCTCTTCCTCCACTCTCTTCTTCCTCTCTCTTCCTCCTCTCTCTTCTTCCTCTCTCTTCCTCCTCTCTCTTCCTCCTCTCTCTTCCTCCTCTCTCTTGCTCCTCTCTCTTCCTCATCTCTCTTCCTCTTCTCTCTTCCTCCTCTCTCCTCTTCCTCTGTGTTCCTCCTCTCTCTTCCTTCTCTCTCCTCCTCCTCTCTGCTCCTCCTCTCTCTACCTACTCTCTCTTCCTCCTCACTCTTCCTCCTCTCTCTTCCTCTTCTCTCTTCCTCCTCTCTCTTCTTCCTCTCAATTCCTCCTCTCTCTTCCTCCTTTCTCCTCCTCCTCTCTCCTCTTCCTCTCTCATCCTCCTCTCTGCTCCTCCTCTCTCTTCCTCCTCTCTCTTCCTCCTCTCTCTTCGTTCTCTCTCCTCCTCCTCTCTCCTCCTCCTCTCTCCTCTTCCTCTCTCTTCCTCCTCTCTCTTCCTCCTCTCTCCTCTTCCTCTCTCTTACTCCTCACTCTTGTTCGTCTCTTATCCTCGTCTCTCTTCCTCCTCTCTCCACTTCCTCTCTCTTCCTCCTCTCTCTTCGTTCTCTCTCCTCCTCCTCTCTCCTCCTCCTCTCTCCTCTTCCTCTCTCTTCCTCCTCTCTCTTCCTCCTCTATCCTCTTCCTCTCTCTTACTCCTCACTCTTGTTCGTCTCTTATCCTCGTCTCTCTTCCTCCTCTCTCCACTTCCTCTCTCTTCCTCCTCTCTCTTCCTCCTCTCTCTTCCTCCTTTCTCCTCTTCCTCTCTCCTCTTCCTCTCTCTTCCTCCTCTCTCTTCCTCTTCTCTCATCTTCCTCTCTCTTCCTCTTCTCTCTTCCTCCTCTCTCCTCTCCTCTCTCCTCTTCCTCTCTCTTCCTCCTCACTCTTGCTCCTCTCTCTTCCTCCTCTCTCTTCCTCCTCTCTCTTCCTCCTCTCTCTTCCTCTTCTCTCTTCCTCCTCTCTCGTCTTCCTCTCTCTTCCTCCTCTCTCTTCCTCTTCTCTCCTCTTCGTCTCTCTTCCTCTTCTCTCTTCCTCTTCTCTCTCCCTCCTCTCTCCTCTTCCTCTCTCTTCCTCCTCTCTCTTCTTTCTCTCTCCTCTTCCTCTCTCTTCTTCTTCTCTTTTCTTCCTCTCTCTTCCTCCTCTCTCTTCCTCCTCACTCTTCCTCCTCTCTCTTCCTCCTCTCTCTTCCTCCTCTCTCTTCCTCCTCTCTATTCCGCTTCTCTCCTCTTCCTCTCTCATCCTCCTCACTCTTGCTCCTCTCTCTTCCTCGTCTCTCTTCCTTCTCTCTCTTTCTCCTATCTCTTCTTCCTCTCTCCTCCTCCTCTCTCTTCCTCCTCTCTCTTCCTTCTCTCTCTGCCTCCTCTCTCTTCCTCCTCTCTCTTCCTCCTCTCTCTTCCGCCTCTTTCTTCCTCCTCTCTCCTCCTTCTCACTCCTCTTCCTCTCTCTTCATCCTCACTCTTGCTCCTCTCTCTTACTCCTCTCTCTTCCTCCTCTCTCTTCCTCATCTCTCTTCCTCTTCTCTCTTCCTCCTCTCTCCTCTTCCTCTCTCTTCCTCCTCTCTCTTCCTCCTCTCTCTTCTTCCTCTCTCTTCCTCCTCTCTCTTCTTTCTCTCTCTTCCTCCTCTCTCCTCCTCCTCTCTCTTCCTCCTCTCTCTTTCTCCTCTCTCTTCCTCATCTCTCTTCCTCTTCTCTCTTCCTCCTCTCTCCTCTTCCTCTGTCTTCCTCCTCTCTCTTCCTTCTCTCTCCTCCTCCTCTCTCCTCTTCCTCTCTCTTCCTCCTCTCTCTTCCTCCTCTCTCATCCTCCTCTCTCTTCCTCCTCTCTCTTCTTCCTCTATCTTCCTCCTCTCTTTTCCTCCTCTCTCATCCTCGTCTCTCTTCCTCCTCTCTCATCCTCCTCTCTCCTCTTCCTCTCTCTTCCTCCTCTCTCTTCCTCCTCACTCTTCCTCCTCTCTCTTCCTCTTCTCTCATCTTCCTCTCTCTTCCTCTTCTCTCTTCCTCCTCTCTCCTCTCCTCTCTCCTCTTCCTCTCTCTTCCTCCTCACTCTTGCTCCTCTCTCTTCCTCCTCTCTCTTCCTCCTCTCTCTTCCTCCTCTCTCTTCCTCTTCTCTCTTCCTCCTCTCTCGTCTTCCTCTCTCTTCCTCCTCTCTCTTCCTCTTCTCTCCTCTTCGTCTCTCTTCCTCTTCTCTCTTCCTCTTCTCTCTTCCTCCTCTCTCCTCTTCCTCTCTCTTCCTCCTCTCTCTTCTTTCTCTCTCCTCTTCCTCTCTCTTCTTCTTCTCTTTTCTTCCTCTCTCTTCCTCCTCTCTCTTCCTCCTCACTCTTCCTCCTCTCTCTTCCTCCTCTCTCTTCCTCCTCTCTCTTCCTCCTCTCTATTCCGCTTCTCTCCTCTTCCTCTCTCATCCTCCTCACTCTTGCTCCTCTCTCTTCCTCGTCTCTCTTCCTCCTCTCTCTTTCTCCTATCTCTTCTTCCTCTCTCCTCCTCCTCTCTCTTCCTCCTCTCTCTTCCTTCTCTCTCTGCCTCCTCTCTCTTCCTCCTCTCTCTTCCTCCTCTCTCTTCCGCCTCTTTCTTCCTCCTCTCTCCTCCTTCTCACTCCTCTTCCTCTCTCTTCATCCTCACTCTTCCTCCTCTCTCTTCCTCATCTCTCTTCCTCTTCTCTCTTCCTCCTCTCTCCTCTTCCTCTCTCTTCCTCCTCTCTCTTCCTCCTCTCTCTTCTTCCTCTCTCTTCCTCCTCTCTCTTCTTCCTCTCTCTTCCTCCTCTCTCCTCCTCCTCTCTCTTCCTCCTCTCTCTTCCTCCTCTCTCTTCCTCCTCTCTCTTCCTGCTCTCTCTTCCTCCTCTCTCCTCTTCCCCTCTCTTCCTCCTCTCTCTTCCTCCTCTCTCTTCCTCCTCTCTCTTCCTCCTCTCTCTTCCTCCTCTCTCTTCCTCCTCTCTCCTCCTCCTCTCTCTTTCTAATATCTCTTCCTCCTCTCTCCTCCTCTTCTCTCTTCCTCCTCTCTCTTCCTCCTCTCTCTTCCTCCTCTCTCTTCTTCCTCTCTCTTCCTACTCTCTCTTCCTCCTATCTGCTCCTCCTCTCTCTTCCGCATGTTTCCTCCTCCTCTCTCCCCCTCCTCACTCCTCTTCCTGTATCTTCCTCCTCTCTCTTCCTCCTCTCTCTTCCTCCTTTCTCTTCCTGCTCTCTCTTCCTCCTCTCTCCTCTTCCTCTCTCTTCCTCCTCTCTCTTCCTCCTCTCTCTTCCTCCTCTCTCTTCCTCCTCTCTCCTCCTCTTCTCTCCTATTCCTCTCTCTTCCTCCTCTCTCTTCCTGCCCTCTCTTCCTCCTCTCTCCTCCTCCTCTCTCTTCCTCCTCTCTCTTCCTCCTCTCTCTTCCTCCTCTCTCTTCCTCCTCTCTCTTCTTCCTCTCTCTTCCTCCTCTCTCTTCCTCCTCTCTCTTCCTCCTCTCTATTCCTCCTCTCTCTTCCGCCTCTTTCTTCCTCCTCTATCCTCCTTCTCACTCCTCCTCCTCTCTCTTCCTCCTCTCTCCTCTTCCTCTCTCTTCCTCCTCTCTCTTCCTCGTCTCTCTTCCTCCTCTCTCTTCCTCCTCTCTCTTCCTCCTCTCTCCTCCTCATCTCTCTTCCTCCTCTCTCTTCCTCCTCTCTCTTCCTCCTCTCTCTTCCTCTTCTCTCCTCCTCCTCTCTCTTCCTCCTTTCTCTTCCTCCTCCCTCTTCCTCCTCTCTCTTCCTCCTCTCTCCTCCTCTTCTCTCCTATTCCTCTCTCTTCCTCCTTTCTCCTCCTCCTCTCTCCTCTTCTTCTCTCTTCCTCCTCTCTCTTCCTCCTCTCTCCTCCTCCACTCTCCTCTTCCTCTCTCTTCCTCCTCTCTCTTCCTCATCACTCTTCTTCCTCTCTATTCCTCCTCTCTCTTCCACCTCCCGCTTCCTCCTCTCTCCTCTTCCTCTATCCTCTTCCTCTCTCTTCCTCCTCTCTCTTCCTCCTCTCTCTTCTTCCTCTCTCTTCCTCCTCTCTCTTCCTCCTCTCTCTTCCTCCTCTTTCTTCCTCCTCTCTCTTCCGCCTCTTTCTTCCTCCTCTCTCCTTTTTCTCACTCCTCCTCCTCTCTCTTCCTCCTATCTCTTCCTACTCTCTCCTCCTCCTCTCTCTTCCTCCTCTCTCTACCTCCTCTCTCTTCCTCCTGTCTCTTCCTCTCTCTTCCACCACTCTCTTCCTCCTCTCTCCTCTTCCTCTCTTTCCCTCCTCACTCTTCCTCCTCTCTCATCCTCGTCTCTCTTCCTCCTCTCTCTTCCTCCTCTCTCTTCCTCCTCTCTCCTCCTCATCTCTCTTCCTCCTCTCTCTTCCTCCTCTCTCTTCCTCCTCTCTCTTCCTCTTCTCTCCTCCTCCTCTCTCTTCCTCCTCTCTCTTCCTCCTCTCTCTTCCTCCTCTCTCTCCCTCCTCTCTCCTCCTCTTCTCTCCTATTCCTCTCTCTTCCTCCTCTCTCTTCCTCCTCTCTCTTCCGCTTCTCTCTTCCTCTCTCTTCCTTCTCACTCTTGCTCCTCTCTCATCCTCGTCTCTTTTCCTCCTCTTTCTTTCTCCTATCTCTTCCTCCTCTCTCCTCCTCCTCTCTCTTCCTCCTCTCTCTTCCTCCTCTCTCTTCCTCCCCTCTCTTCCTCCTCTCTCTTCTTCCTCTCTCTTCCTCCTCTCTCTTCCTCCTCTCTCTTCCTCCTCTCTCTTCCGCCTGTTTCCTCCTCCTCTCTACCCCTCCTCACTCCTCTTCCTGTATCTTCCTCCTCTCTCTTCCTCCTCTCTCTTCCTCCTCTCTCTTCCTCCTCTCTCTTCTTCCTCTCTCTTCCTCCTCTCTCTTCCTCCTCTCTCTTCCTCCTCTCTATTCCTCCTCTCTCTTCCGCCTCTTTCTTCCTCCTCTATCCTCCTTCTCACTCCTCCTCCTCTCTCTTCCTCCTCTCTCCTCTTCCTCTCTCTTCCTCCTCTCTCTTCCTCGTCTCTCTTCCTCCTCTCTCTTCCTCCTCTCTCTTCCTCCTCTCTCCTCCTCATCTCTCTTCCTCCTCTCTCTTCCTCCTCTCTCTTCCTCCTCTCTCTTCCTCTTCTCTCCTCCTCCTCTCTCTTCCTCCTTTCTCTTCCTCCTCCCTCTTCCTCCTCTCTCTTCCTCCTCTCTCCTCCTCTTCTCTCCTATTCCTCTCTCTTCCTCCTTTCTCCTCCTCCTCTCTCCTCTTCTTCTCTCTTCCTCCTCTCTCTTCCTCCTCTCTCCTCCTCCACTCTCCTCTTCCTCTCTCTTCCTCCTCTCTCTTCCTCATCACTCTTCTTCCTCTCTATTCCTCCTCTCTCTTCCACCTCCCGCTTCCTCCTCTCTCCTCTTCCTCTATCCTCTTCCTCTCTCTTCCTCCTCTCTCTTCCTCCTCTCTCTTCTTCCTCTCTCTTCCTCCTCTCTCTTCCTCCTCTCTCTTCCTCCTCTTTCTTCCTCCTCTCTCTTCCGCCTCTTTCTTCCTCCTCTCTCCTTTTTCTCACTCCTCCTCCTCTCTCTTCCTCCTATCTCTTCCTACTCTCTCCTCCTCCTCTCTCTTCCTCCTCTCTCTACCTCCTCTCTCTTCCTCCTGTCTCTTCCTCTCTCTTCCACCACTCTCTTCCTCCTCTCTCCTCTTCCTCTCTTTCCCTCCTCACTCTTCCTCCTCTCTCATCCTCGTCTCTCTTCCTCCTCTCTCTTCCTCCTCTCTCTTCCTCCTCTCTCCTCCTCATCTCTCTTCCTCCTCTCTCTTCCTCCTCTCTCTTCCTCCTCTCTCTTCCTCTTCTCTCCTCCTCCTCTCTCTTCCTCCTCTCTCTTCCTCCTCTCTCTTCCTCCTCTCTCTCCCTCCTCTCTCCTCCTCTTCTCTCCTATTCCTCTCTCTTCCTCCTCTCTCTTCCTCCTCTCTCTTCCGCTTCTCTCTTCCTCTCTCTTCCTTCTCACTCTTGCTCCTCTCTCATCCTCGTCTCTTTTCCTCCTCTTTCTTTCTCCTATCTCTTCCTCCTCTCTCCTCCTCCTCTCTCTTCCTCCTCTCTCTTCCTCCTCTCTCTTCCTCCCCTCTCTTCCTCCTCTCTCTTCTTCCTCTCTCTTCCTCCTCTCTCTTCCTCCTCTCTCTTCCTCCTCTCTCTTCCGCCTGTTTCCTCCTCCTCTCTACCCCTCCTCACTCCTCTTCCTGTATCTTCCTCCTCCCTCTTCCTCCTCTCTCTTCCTGCTCTCTCTTCCTCCTCTCTCCTCTTCCTCTCTCTTCCTCCTCTCTCCTCTTCCTCTATCTTCCTCCTCTCTCTTCCTCCTCTCTCTTCCTCCTTTCTCCTCCTCCTCTCTCCTCTTCTTCTCTCTTCCTACTCTCTCTTCCTCCTCTCTCTTCTTCCTCTCTCTTCCTCCTCTCTCTTCCTCTTCTCTCTTCCTCCTCTCTCCTCTTCCTCTATCCTCTTCCTCTCTCTTCCTCCTCTCTCTTCCTCCTCTATCTTCGTCCTCTCTCTTCCTCTTCTCTCCTCTTCCTCTCTCTTGCTCCTCACTCTTGCTCCTCTCTCATCCTCGTCTCTCTTTCTCCTCTCTCTTCCTCCTCTCTCCTCCTCCTCTCTCTTTCTCCTCTCTCTTCCTCCTCTCTCCTCCTCCTCTCTCCTCTTCCTCTCTCTTCCTCATCTCTCTTCCTCATCACTCTTCTTCCTCTCTCTTCCTCCTCTCTCTTCCACCTCCCTCTTCCTCCTCTCTCCTCCTCCTCTATCCTCTTCCTCTCTCTTCCTCCTCTCTCTTCCGCCTCTCTCTTCCTCCTCTCTCTTCCTCCTCTCTCTTCCGCCTCTTTCTTCTTCCTCTATCCTCCTTCTCACTCCTCCTCCTCTCTCTTCCTCCTATTTCTTCCTCCTCTCTCCTCCTCCTCTCTCTTCCTCCTCTCTCTACCTCCTCTCTCTTCCTCCTGTCTCTTCCTCCTCTCTCTTCCACCTCTCTCTTCGTCATCTCTCCTCTTCCTCTCTTTACCTCCTCACTCTTCCTCCTCTCTCATCCTCCTCTCTCTTCCTCTTCTCTCTTCCTCCTCTCTCCTCTTCCTCTCTCTTCCTCTTCTCTCTTCTTCCTCTCTCTTCCTCCTCTCTTTTCCTCCTCTCTCTTCCGCCTCTTTCTTCCTCCTCTCTCCTCCTCCTCACTCCACTTCCTGTATCTTCCTCCTCTCTCTTCCTCTTGTCTCTTCCTCCTCTCTCCTCTTCCTCTCTCTTCCTCTTCTCTCTTCCTCCTCTCTCCTCTTCCTCTCTCTTCCTCCTCTCTCTTCCTCCTCTCTCTTCCTCCTCTCTCTTCCGCCTGTCTCCTCCTCCTCTCTCCCCCTCCTCACTCCTCTTCCTGTAACTTCCTCCTCCCTCTTCCTCCTCTCTCTTCCTCCTCTCTCTTCCTGCTCTCTCTTCCTCTTCTCTCCTCCTCCTCTCTCTTCCTCCTCTCTCTTCATCCTCTCTTCCTCCTCTCTCTTCCTCCTCTCTCCTCCTCTTCTCTCCTATTCCTCTCTCTTCCTCCTCTCTCTTCCTCCTCTCTCTTCCGCTTCTCTCTTCCTCTCTCTTCCTTCTCACTCTTGCTCCTCTCTCATCCTCGTCTATTTTCCTCCTCTCTCTTTCTCCTCTCTCTTCCTCCTCTCTCTTCCTCTTCTCTCTTCCTCCTCTGTCCTCTTCCTCTCTCTTCCTCCTCTCTCTTCCTCCACTCTCTTCTTCCTCTCTCTTCCTCCTCTCTCTTCTTCCTCTCTCTTCCTCCTCTCTCTTCCTCCTCTCTCTTCCTCCTCTCTCTTGCTCCTCTCTCTTCCTCATCTCTCTTCCTCTTCTCTCTTCCTCCTCTCTCCTCTTCCTCTGTGTTCCTCCTCTCTCTTCCTTCTCTCTCCTCCTCCTCTCTGCTCCTCCTCTCTCTACCTACTCTCTCTTCCTCCTCACTCTTCCTCCTCTCTCTTCCTCTTCTCTCTTCCTCCTCTCTCTTCCTCCTTTCTCCTCCTCCTCTCTCCTCTTCCTCTCTCATCCTCCTCTCTGCTCCTCCTCTCTCTTCCTCCTCTCTCTTCCTCCTCTCTCTTCGTTCTCTCTCCTCCTCCTCTCTCCTCCTCCTCTCTCCTCTTCCTCTCTCTTCCTCCTCTCTCTTCCTCCTCTCTCCTCTTCCTCTCTCTTACTCCTCACTCTTGTTCGTCTCTTATCCTCGTCTCTCTTCCTCCTCTCTCCACTTCCTCTCTCTTCCTCCTCTCTCTTCGTTCTCTCTCCTCCTCCTCTCTCCTCCTCCTCTCTCCTCTTCCTCTCTCTTCCTCCTCTCTCTTCCTCCTCTATCCTCTTCCTCTCTCTTACTCCTCACTCTTGTTCGTCTCTTATCCTCGTCTCTCTTCCTCCTCTCTCCACTTCCTCTCTCTTCCTCCTCTCTCTTCCTCCTCTCTCTTCCTCCTTTCTCCTCTTCCTCTCTCCTCTTCCTCTCTCTTCCTCCTCTCTCTTCCTCTTCTCTCATCTTCCTCTCTCTTCCTCTTCTCTCTTCCTCCTCTCTCCTCTCCTCTCTCCTCTTCCTCTCTCTTCCTCCTCACTCTTGCTCCTCTCTCTTCCTCCTCTCTCTTCCTCCTCTCTCTTCCTCCTCTCTCTTCCTCTTCTCTCTTCCTCCTCTCTCGTCTTCCTCTCTCTTCCTCCTCTCTCTTCCTCTTCTCTCCTCTTCGTCTCTCTTCCTCTTCTCTCTTCCTCTTCTCTCTCCCTCCTCTCTCCTCTTCCTCTCTCTTCCTCCTCTCTCTTCTTTCTCTCTCCTCTTCCTCTCTCTTCTTCTTCTCTTTTCTTCCTCTCTCTTCCTCCTCTCTCTTCCTCCTCACTCTTCCTCCTCTCTCTTCCTCCTCTCTCTTCCTCCTCTCTCTTCCTCCTCTCTATTCCGCTTCTCTCCTCTTCCTCTCTCATCCTCCTCACTCTTGCTCCTCTCTCTTCCTCGTCTCTCTTCCTTCTCTCTCTTTCTCCTATCTCTTCTTCCTCTCTCCTCCTCCTCTCTCTTCCTCCTCTCTCTTCCTTCTCTCTCTGCCTCCTCTCTCTTCCTCCTCTCTCTTCCTCCTCTCTCTTCCGCCTCTTTCTTCCTCCTCTCTCCTCCTTCTCACTCCTCTTCCTCTCTCTTCATCCTCACTCTTGCTCCTCTCTCTTACTCCTCTCTCTTCCTCCTCTCTCTTCCTCATCTCTCTTCCTCTTCTCTCTTCCTCCTCTCTCCTCTTCCTCTCTCTTCCTCCTCTCTCTTCCTCCTCTCTCTTCTTCCTCTCTCTTCCTCCTCTCTCTTCTTTCTCTCTCTTCCTCCTCTCTCCTCCTCCTCTCTCTTCCTCCTCTCTCTTTCTCCTCTCTCTTCCTCATCTCTCTTCCTCTTCTCTCTTCCTCCTCTCTCCTCTTCCTCTGTCTTCCTCCTCTCTCTTCCTTCTCTCTCCTCCTCCTCTCTCCTCTTCCTCTCTCTTCCTCCTCTCTCTTCCTCCTCTCTCATCCTCCTCTCTCTTCCTCCTCTCTCTTCTTCCTCTATCTTCCTCCTCTCTTTTCCTCCTCTCTCATCCTCGTCTCTCTTCCTCCTCTCTCATCCTCCTCTCTCCTCTTCCTCTCTCTTCCTCCTCTCTCTTCCTCCTCACTCTTCCTCCTCTCTCTTCCTCTTCTCTCATCTTCCTCTCTCTTCCTCTTCTCTCTTCCTCCTCTCTCCTCTCCTCTCTCCTCTTCCTCTCTCTTCCTCCTCACTCTTGCTCCTCTCTCTTCCTCCTCTCTCTTCCTCCTCTCTCTTCCTCCTCTCTCTTCCTCTTCTCTCTTCCTCCTCTCTCGTCTTCCTCTCTCTTCCTCCTCTCTCTTCCTCTTCTCTCCTCTTCGTCTCTCTTCCTCTTCTCTCTTCCTCTTCTCTCTTCCTCCTCTCTCCTCTTCCTCTCTCTTCCTCCTCTCTCTTCTTTCTCTCTCCTCTTCCTCTCTCTTCTTCTTCTCTTTTCTTCCTCTCTCTTCCTCCTCTCTCTTCCTCCTCACTCTTCCTCCTCTCTCTTCCTCCTCTCTCTTCCTCCTCTCTCTTCCTCCTCTCTATTCCGCTTCTCTCCTCTTCCTCTCTCATCCTCCTCACTCTTGCTCCTCTCTCTTCCTCGTCTCTCTTCCTCCTCTCTCTTTCTCCTATCTCTTCTTCCTCTCTCCTCCTCCTCTCTCTTCCTCCTCTCTCTTCCTTCTCTCTCTGCCTCCTCTCTCTTCCTCCTCTCTCTTCCTCCTCTCTCTTCCGCCTCTTTCTTCCTCCTCTCTCCTCCTTCTCACTCCTCTTCCTCTCTCTTCATCCTCACTCTTGCTCCTCTCTCTTACTCCTCTCTCTTCCTCCTCTCTCTTCCTCATCTCTCTTCCTCTTCTCTCTTCCTCCTCTCTCCTCTTCCTCTCTCTTCCTCCTCTCTCTTCCTCCTCTCTCTTCTTCCTCTCTCTTCCTCCTCTCTCTTCTTCCTCTCTCTTCCTCCTCTCTCCTCCTCCTCTCTCTTCCTCCTCTCTCTTTCTCCTCTCTCTTCCTCATCTCTCTTCCTCTTCTCTCTTCCTCCTCTCTCCTCTTCCTCTGTCTTCCTCCTCTCTCTTCCTTCTCTCTCCTCCTCCTCTCTCCTCTTCCTCTCTCTTCCTCCTCTCTCTTCCTCCTCTCTCATCCTCCTCTCTCTTCCTCCTCTCTCTTCTTCCTTTATCTTCCTCCTCTCTCTTCCTCCTCTCTCATCCTCGTCTCTCTTCCTCCTCTCTCATCCTCCTCTCTCCTCTTCCTCTCTCTTCCTCCTCTCTCTTCCTCCCCACTCTTCCTCCTCTCTCTTCCTCTTCTCTCTTCCTCCGCTCTCCTCTTCCTCTCTCTTCCTCCTCTCTCTTCCTTCTCTCTCCTCCTCCTCTCTCCTCCTCCTCTCTCCTCTTCCTGTCTCTTCCTCCTCTCTCTTCCTCCTCTCTCCTCATCCTCTCTCTTACTCCTCACTCTTGCTCATCTCTTATCCTCGTCTCTCTTCCTCCTCTCTCATCCTCCTCTCTCCTCTTCCTCTCTCTTCCTCCTCTCTCTTCCTCCTCACTCTTCCTCCTCTCTCTTCCTCTTCTCTCTTCCTCCGCTCTCCTCTTCCTCTCTCTTCCTCCTCTCTCTTCCTCCTCTCTCCTCCTCTTCTCTCCTCCTCATCTCTCCTCTTCCTGTCTCTTCCTCCTCTCTCTTCCTCCTCTCTCCTCTTCCTCTCTCTTACTCCTCACTCTTGCTCATCTCTTATCCTCGTCTCTCTTCCTCCTCTCTCATACTACTCTCTCTTCCTCCTCTCTCCTCTTCCTCTATCTTCCTCCTCTCTCTTCCTCCTCTCTCTTCCTGCTTTCTCCTCCTCCACTCTCCTCTTCCTCTCTCTTCCTCCTCTCTGTTCCTCCTCTCTCTTCTTCCTCTCTCTTCCTCCTCTCTCTTCCTCCTCTCTCTTCCTCCTCTCTCCTCTTCCTCTATCCTCTTCCTCTCTCTTCCTCCTCTCTCTTCCTCCTCTCTCTTCCTTCTCTCTCTTCCTCTTCTCTCCTCTTCCTCTCTCTTCCTCCTTACTCTTGCTCCTCTCTCATCCTCGTCTCTCTTTCTCTTCTCTCTTCCTCCTCTCTCCTCCTCCTCTCTCTTTCTCCTCTCTGTTCCTCCTGTCTCCTCCTTCTCTCTCCTCTTCCTCTCTCTTCCTCCTCTCTCTTCCTTCTCTCTCCTCCTCCTCTCTCCTCCTCCTCTCTCCTCTTCCACTCTCTTCCTCCTCTCTCTTCCTCCTCTCTCCTCTTCCTCTCTCTTACTCCTCACTCTTGCTCCTCTCTTATCCTCGTCTCTCTTCCTCCTCTCTCATCCTCCTCTCTCTTCCTCCTCTCTCCTCTTCCTCTCTCTTCCTCCTCTCTCTTCCTCTTCTCTCATCTTCCTCTCTCTTCCTCTTCTCTCTTAGTCCTCTCTCCTCTCCTCTCTCCTCTTCCTCTCTCTTCCTCCTCACTCTTGCTCCTCTCTCTTCCTCCTCTCTCTTCCTCCTCTCTCTTCCTCCTCTCTCTTCCTCTTCTCTCTTCCTCCTCTCTCGTCTTCCTCTCTCTTCCTCCTCTCTCTTCCTCTTCTCTCCTCTTCGTCTCTCTTCCTCTTCTCTCTTCCTCTTCTCTATTCCTCCTCTCTCCTCTTCCTCTCTCTTCCTCCTCTCTCTTCTTTCTCTCTCCTCTTCCTCTCTCTTCTTCTTCTCTCTTCTTACTCTCTCTTCCTCATCTCTCTTCCTCCTCACTCTTCCTCCTCTCTCTTCCTCCTCTCTCTTCCGCGTCTTTCTTCCTCCTCTCTCCTCCTTCTCACTCCTCCTCCTCTCTCTTCCTCCTATCTCTTCCTCCTGTCTCCTCCTCTTCTCTCTTCCTCCTCTCTCTGCCCCTTGTCTCTTCCTCCTCTCTCTTCGTCCTCTCTCATCATCTTCTCTCCTCTTTCTCTCTTTTCCTCCTCACTCTTACTGCTCTCTCATCCTCGTCTCTCTTCCTCCTCTCTCTTCCTCCTCTCTCTTCCTCTTCTCTCCTCTTCCTCTCTCTTCCTCTTCTCTCTTCCTCCTCTCTCCTCCTCCTCTCTCCTCTTCCTCTCTCTTCCTCCTCACTCTTGCTCCTCTCTCTTACTGCTCTCTCTTCCTCCTCTCTCTATCTCCTCTCTCCTCTTCCTCTCTCTTCCTCCTCTCTCTTCCTCCTCTCTCTTCCGCCTCTCTCTTCCTCCTCTCTCATCATCTCCTCTCCTCTTCCTCTCTCTTCCTCCTCACTCTTGCTCCTCTCTCTTCCTCCTCTCTCTTCCTCCTCTCTCTTCCTCCTCTCTCTTCCTCTTCTCTCTTCCTCCTCTCTCCTCTTCCTCTGTCTTCCTCCTCTCTCTTCCTCTTCTCTCCTCTTCCTCTCTCTTCCTCTTCTCTCTTCCTCTTCTCTCTTCCTCCACTCTCCTCTTCCTCTCTCTTCCTCCTCTCTCTTCCTCCTCTCTCCTCTTCCTCTCTCTTCCTCCTCTCTCTTCCTCCTCTCTCTTCCTCCTCTCTCTTCCTCCTCTCTCCTCTTCCTCTCTCCTCTTCCTCTCTCTTCCTTCTCTCTCTTCCTCCTCTCTCTTCCTCCTCTCTCTTCCTCCTTTCTTTTCCTCCTCTCTCCTCCTCCTCTCTCCTTTTCCTCTCTCTTCCTTCTCTCTCTTCCTCCTCTCTCTTCCTCCTCTCTCTTCCTTCTCTCTCTTCCGCATCATTCTTCCTCTTCTCTCCTCCTCCGCACTCCTCTTCCTGTATCTTCCTCCTCTCTATTCCTCCTCTCTCTTCCTCCTCTCTCTTCCTCCTCTCTCTTCCTCCTCTGTCCTCTTCCTCTCTCTTCCTGCTCTCTCTTACTCTCTCTCCTCTTCCTCTCTCTTCCTCCTCTCTCTTCCTCCTCTCTCTTCCTCCTCTCTCTTCCTCCTCTCTCCTCCTCATCTCTCTTCCTCCTCTCTCTTCCTCCTCTCTCCTCCTCATCTCTCTTCCTCTTCTCTCTTCCTCCTCTCTCCTCTTCCTCGCTCTTCCTCCTCTCTCTTCCTCCTCTCTCTAATTCCTCTCTCTTCCTCCACTCTCCTCTTCCTCTCTCTTCCTCTTCTCTCTTCCTCCTCTGTCCTCCTCCTCTCCCCTCTTCCTCTCTCTTCCTCCTCACTCTTGCTCCTCTCTCTTCCTCCTCTCTCTTCCTCCACTCTCCTCTTCCTCTGTCTTCCTCCTCTCTCTTCCTTCTCTCTCCTCCTCCTCTCTCCTCCTCCTCTCTCCTCTTCCTCTCTCTTCCTCCTCTCTAATCCTCCTCTATCCTTTTCTCTCTGTTCCTGCTCTCTCTTACCCTCTCTCCTCTTCCTCTATCTTCCTCCTCTCTCTTCCTCCTCTCTCTTCCTCCTCTCTCTTCCTCCTCTCTCTTCCTCCTCTCTCCCCTTCCTCTCTCTTCCTCCTCTCTCTTCCTTCTCTCTCTTCCTGCTCTCTCTTCCTCCTCTCTCTTCCTCCTCTCTCTTCCTCCTCTGTCCTCTTCCTCTCTCTTCCTGCTCTCTCTAACTCTCTCTCCTCTTCCTCTATCTTCCTCCTCTCTCTTCCTCCTCTCTCTTCCTCCACTCTCTTCCTCCTCTCTCTTCCGCCTATTTCTTCCTCCTCTCTCCCCCTCCTCACTCCTCTTCTTGTATCTTCCTCCTCTCTCTTCCTCCTCTCTCTTCCTCCTCTCTCCTCCTCCTCTCTCCTGTTCCTCTCTCTTCCTCCTCTCTCTTCTTCCTCTCTCTTCCTGCTCTCTCTTCCTCCTCTCTCCTCCTCCTCTCTCTTCCTCCTCTCTCTTCCTCCTCTCTCTTCCTCCTCTCTCTTCCTCCTCTCTCTTCCTCCTCTCTCTTCCGCTTCTCTCCTCTTCCTCTCTCTTCCTCCTCAATCTTGCTCCTCTCTCATCCTCGTCTCTCTTCCTCCTCTCTCTTTCTCCTGTCTCTTCCTCCTCTCTCCTCCTCCTCTCTCTTCCTCCTCTCTCTTCCTCCTCTCTATTCCTCCTCTCTCTTCCTCCTCTCTCTTCTTCCTCTCTCTTCCTCCTCTCTCTTCCTCCTCTCTCTTCCTCCTCTCTATTCCTCCTCTCTCTTCCGCCTCTTTCTTCCTCCTCTCTCCTCCTTCTCACTCCTCCTCCTCTCTCTTCCTCCTATCTCTTCCTCCTCTCTCCTCCTCCTCTCTCTTCCTCCTTTCTTTTCCTCCTCTCTCCTCCTCCTCTCTCCTTTTCCTCTCTCTTCCTTCTCTCTCTTCCTCCTCTCTCTTCCTCCTCTCTCTTCCTTCTCTCTCTTCCGCATCATTCTTCCTCTTCTCTCCTCCTCCGCACTCCTCTTCCTGTATCTTCCTCCTCTCTCTTCCTCCTCTCTCTTCCTCCTCTACCTTCCTCCTCTCTCTTCCTCCTCTGTCCTCTTCCTCTCTCTTCCTGCTCTCTCTTACTCTCTCTCCTCTTCCTCTCTCTTCCTCCTCTCTCTTCCTCCTCTCTCTTCCTCGTCTCTCTTCCTCCTCTCTCCTCCTCATCTCTCTTCCTCCTCTCTCTTCCTCCTCTCTCCTCCTCATCTCTCTTCCTCCTCTCTCTTCCTCCTCTCTCTTCCTCCTCTCTCTTCCTCCTCTCTCCTCTTCCTCTCTCTTCCCCCTCTCTCTCCTCCTCTCTCTTCCTCCTCTCTCTTCCCCCTCTCTCCACTTCCTCTCTCTTCCTCTTCTCTCTTCCTCCTCTCTCTTCCTCCTCTCTCTTTCTCCTCCCTCCTCTTCGTCTCTCTTCCTCCTCTCTCTTCCTCCTCTCACCTCCTCTTCTCTCTCCTTCCTCACTCTTCCTCCTCTGTCTTCCTTCTCTCTCTTCCTCTTCTCTCTTCCTCCTCTCTCCTCTTCCTCTCTATTCCTCCTCTCTCCTCTTCCTCTCTCTTCCTCCTCTCTCTTCCTCCTCTCTCTTCCTCATCTCTCTTCCACCTCTCTCTTCCTCCTCTCTGCTCATCCTCTATCCTCTTCCTCTCTCTTCCTCGCTCAATTCCTCCTCTCTCCTCTTCCTCTCTCTTCTTTATCTCTCTTCCCCGTCTCTCTTTCTCCTCTCTCTTCCTCCTCTCTCTTCCTCCTATCTACTCCTAATCTCTCTTCTTCCTCTCTCTTCCTCCTTTCTCCTCTTTCTCTCTCTTCCTCCTCTCTCTTCCTCCTCTGTCTTCTTCCTCTCTCTTCCTCCTCTCTCTTCTGCCTCTCTCTTCCTCCTCTCTCCTCTTCCTGTCTCTTCCTTCTCTCTCTTCCTCCTCTCTCCTCCTCCTCTCTCCTCTTCCTCTCTCTTCCTCCTCTCTCTTCCTCCTCTCTCTTCCTCCTCTGTCTTCCCCCTCTCTCTTACTCCTCTCTCTTCCTCCTCTCTCTTCCTCCTCTCTCTTCTCCCTTCCTATTTCTCCTCTCTCTTCCTCAACACTCTTCCTCCTCTCTCTTCGACCTCGCTCCTCGTCTTCTCTATTCCTTCTCTCTCTTCCTCCTCTCTCCTCCTCCTCTCTCCTCTTCCTCTCTCTTCCTCCACTCCCTTGCTCCTCTCTTTTCCTCCTCTCTCTTCCTTCTCTCTCTTCCTCCTCTCTCTTCCTCCTCTCTCTTTTTCATCTCTCTTCCTCCTCTCTGTTCCTCCTCTCTCTTCCTCCTCTCTCTTACTCCTCTCTCTTCCTCCACTCTATTGCAACACTCTCTCCCTCCTATCTCCTCTTCTTCTCTCTTCCTCCTCTCTCTTCCTCCTCTCTCTTCCTCCTCTCTCTTCCTCTTCTCTCCTCTTACTCTCTCTTCCTCCTCTATCTTTCTCCGGTCTCCTCTTCCTCTATCTTCCTCCTCTCTTCCTCCTCTCTCTTCTTCCTCTCTGCTCTTCCTCTCTCTTCCTCCTCTCTCTTCCTCCTATCACTTCCTCCTCTCTCTTCCCCCTACTCTTGCTCCTCTCTCCTCTTCATCTTTCTTCCTCCTCTCTCTTCCTTCTCTGTCTTCTTCCTCTCTATTCCTCCTCTCTCCTCCTCCTCCTTCTTCCTCCTCTCTCTTTCTCCTGTCTCTTCCTCCTCGCTCCTCTTTCTCTCTCTTCCTCCTCTCTCTTCCTCCTCTCTCCTCTTCTTCTCTCTTCCTCCTATCTCTTCCTCCTCTCTCTTCCTCCTCTCTCTTCCTCATCTCTCCTCTTCTTCTCTCTTCCTCCTCTCTCTTCCTCTTCTCTCCTCCACCTCTCTCCTCTTCGTCTCTCTTCCTCGTCTCTCTTCCTCTTCTCTCTTCCTCCTCTCTCCTCTTCCTCTCTCTTCATCCTCTCTCTTCCTCCTCTCTCTTCTTCCTCTCTATTACTCCTCTCTCCACCACCTCACTCATCCTCCTCTCTCTTCCTCATCTCTCTTCCTCCTCTCTCTTCCTCCTCTCTCCTACTCCTCTCTCTTCATTATCTCTCCACCTCCTCTCTCTTCCTCCTCTCTCCTCCTCCTCTCTCTTCCTCCTCCCTCATACTACTGTTGTCTTACTCTCTCTTCCTCCTCTCCCTTCCTCCTGTTTCTTCCTCCTCTCTCTTCCTCCTCTCTCTTCCTCCTCTCTCCTCCTTCTCTCTCTTCCTCCTCTCTCTTCCTCCTCTCTATTCCTCCTCTCTCATCCTCCTCTCTCTTCCTCCCCTCTCTTCCTCCTCTCTCCTCCTCCTCTCTCCTCCTACTCTCTCTTCCTCCTCTCTCTTCCTCCTCTCTCCTCCTCCTCTCTCTCCTCTCTATTCCTCCTCTCTCCTCCTTCTCTCTCTACCTCCTCTCTATTCCTCCGCTCTCTTCCTCCCCTACCTTCCTCCTCTCTCTTCCTCCTATCTCTTCCTCCGCTCTCCTCCTCCTCTCTCTTCCTCATCTCTCCTCCTTGTCTCTCCTCTTCCTCTCTCTTTTCCTCTCTCTTCCTCCTCACTCTTCCTCCTCTCTCCTCTTTCTCTCTCTTCCTTCTCTCTCTTCCTCCTCTCTCTTCCCCCTCTCTCTTCCTCCTCTCTCCTCCTCCTCCTCTCTCTTCCTCCTCTCTCCTCTTCCTCTCTCTTCTTCCTCTCTCTTCCTCCTCTCTCTTCCGCCTCTCCCTTCCTCCTCTCTCTTCCTCCTCTCCCCTCCTCCTCTCCCTCCTCTCTTTTCCTCCTCTATCCTCCTCCTCTCTCTACCTCCTCTCTCTTCCTCCGCTCTCTTCCACCTGTCTCTTCCTCCTCTCTCTTCCTTCTCTCTCTTCTTCCTCTCTATTCCTCCACTCTCCTCCTCCTCCCTCTTCCTCCTCTCTCTTCCTCCTCTCTCTTCCTCCTCTCTCTTCCTCCTCTCTCTTCCTTCTCTCTCTTAATCCTCTCTCTTCCTTCTCTCTCCTCCTCCCTCTCCTCCATCTCTCTCCTATTCCTCTCTCTTGCTCCTCTCTCTTCCTCCTCGCTCCTCTTCCTCTCTCTTCCTCCTCTCTATTCCTCCTCTCTCCTCCTCCTCCCTCTTCCTCCTCTCTCTTCCTCCTCTCTCTTCCTCCTCGCTCCTCTTCCTCGCTCTTCCTCCTCACTCTTCCTCCTCTCTCCTCTTCCTCTCTTCCTCCTCTCTCTTCCTCCTCTCTCATCCTCCTCTCTCTTCCTCATCTCTCCTCTTCTTCTCTCTTCCTCCTCTCTCTTCCTCTTCTCTCCTCCACCTCTCTCCTCTTCCTCTCTCTTCCTCCTCTCTCTTCCTCTTCTCTCTTCCTCCTCTATCCTCTTCCTCTCTCTTCCTCCTCTCTCCTCCTCCTCTCTCCTCTTACTCTATCTTCCTCCTCTCTCTTCCTCCTCTCTCCTCATCCTCTCCCTCCTCTCTATTCCTCCTCTCTCCTCCTCCTCTCTCTTCCTCATCTCTCATCCTTGTCTCTCCTCTTCCTCTCTCTTCCTCCTCTCTCTTCCTCCTTTCTCTTCCTCCTTTCTCTTCCTTCTCTCTCCTCCTCCTCTCTCCTCATACTCTCTCTTCCTCCTCTCTCTTCCTCATCTCTCTTCCTCCTCTCTCCTCCTCCTCACTCATCCTCATCTCTCTTACCTCCTCTCTCTCTTCCACTCTCTTCCTCCTCTATATTACTCCTGTCTCTTACTCCTCTCTCTTCCTCCTCACTCTTCATTTCTCTTCATCCTCTCCCTTCCTCTTCTCTCCACCACCTCTCTCCTCTTCCTCTCTCTTCCTCCTCTCTCTTCCTCCAGTCTCTTCCTCCTCTCTCCTCTTCCTCTCTCTTCCTCCTCTCTGTTCCTCCTCTCTCTTCCTCCTCTCTCCTCTTTCTCTCTCTTCCTCCTCTCTCTTCCTCCTCTCACTTCCTCCTCTCTCCTCTTACTCTCTCTTCCTCCTCTATCTTTCTCTGGTCTCCTCTTCCTCTCTCTTCCTCCTCTCTTCCTCCTCTCTCTTCCTCCTCTCTACTCTTCCTCTCTCTTCCTCCTCTCTCTTCCTCCTCTCTCTTCCTCCTCTCTCTTCCTCATCTCTCCTCTTCCTCTGTCTTCCACCTCTCTCTTTTCCTCTCCTCCACTCCACCTCTCTCCTCTTCCTCTCTCTTCCTCCTCTCTCTTCCTCCTCTCTCTTCCTCCTCTCTCTTCTTCCTCTCTATTCCTCCTCTCTCGTCCTCAAATCTCATCCTCCTCTCTCTTCCTCATCTCTCTTCCTCCTCTCTCTTCCTCCTCTCTCCTCCTCCTCTCTCTTCCTCCTCCCTCTTATTCCTCTCGTCTTTCTCTCTCTTCCTCCTCTCCCTTCCTCCTGTTTCTTCTTCCTCTCTCTTCCTCCGCTCTCTTCCTCCTCTCTCCTCCTCCTCACTCTTCCTCCTCTCTCTTCCTTCTCTCTCCTCCTCCTCTCTCTTCCTCCTCTCTCTTCCTCCTCTCTCCTCCTCCACTCCCTCCTCTCTATTGCTCCTCTCTCCTCCACCTCTCTCTACCTCCTCTCTCTTCCTCCGCTCTCTTCCACCTGTCTCTTCCTCCTCTCTCCTCCTACTCTCTCTTCCTCCTCTCTCTTCCTCCTCTATATTACTCCTGTCTCTTCCTCCTCTCTCTTCCTCCTTTCTCTTCCTCCTCTCTCCTCTTCCTCTCTCTTCCTCCTCTCTCTACCTCTTCTCTCCTCTTCCTCTCTCGTCCTCCTCTCTCTTCCTCCTCTCTCCTCTTCCTCTCTCTTCCTCCTCTCTCTTCTTCCTCTCTCCTCTTCCTCTCTCTTCCTCCTCTCTCTTCCTCCTCTCTCTTCCTCCTCTCTCCTCTTCCTCTCTCTTCCTCCTCTCTCTTCCTCCTCTCTCCTCTTCCTCTCTCTTCCTCCTCTCTCTTCTTCCTCTCTCCTCTTCCTCTCTCTTCCTCCTCTCTCTTCCTCCTCTCTCTTCCTCCTCTCTCCTCTTCCTCTCTCTTCCTCCTCTCTCTTCCTCCTCTCTCCTCTTCCTCTCTCTTCCTCCTCTCTCTTCCTCCTCTCTCTTCCTCCTCTCTCTTCCTCCTCTCTCCTCCTCCTCTCTATTCATTCTCTCTCTTCTTCCTCTCTCTTCCTCCTCTCTCTTCCTCCTCTCTCTTCCTCCTCTCTACTCCTCCTCTCTCTTCCTCCTCTCTCTTCCTCCTCTCTCTTCCTCCTCTCTCCTCCTCCTCTCTATTCATTCTCTCTCTTCTTCCTCTCTCTTCCTCCTCTCTCTTCCTCCTCTCTCTTCCTCCTCTCTCCTCCTCCTCTCTATTCATTCTCTCTCTTCTTCCTCTCTCTTCCTCCTCTCTCTTCCTCCTCTCTCTTCCTCCTCTCTTCTCCTCCTCTCTCATCCTCCTCTCTCTTCCTCCTCTCTCCTCTTTCTCTCTCTTCCTCCTCTCACTTCTTCCCGTCTCTTCCTCCTCTCTCATCCTCCTCTCTCTTCCTATTCTCACTTCCTCCTCTCTCTTCCTCCTATCTCTTACTCCTCACTCTTCCTACTCTCCCCTCCTCCTCTCTCTTCCTCCTCTCTCCTCCTCCTCTTTCTTCCTCCTCTCTCTACCTCCTCTCTCGTCCTCCTTACGCTTCCTCCTCTCTCTTCCTGCTTTCTTCTCCTCTTCTGTCTTCTTCCTCTCATGTCTTCCTCTCTCTTTCTCTTCTCCTCTCTCCACCTCCTCTCTCCTCTTCCTCTCTCTTCTTCCGCTCTCTTTCTTCCTCTCTCTTCCCCCTGTCTCTTCCTCCTCTTTCTTCCTCCTCTCTCCTCCTCCTCTCCCTCCTCTCTATTCCTCCTATATCCTCCTCCTCTCTCTACCTCCTCTCTCATCCTCCGCTCTCTTCCACCTGTCTCTTCCTCCTCTCTCTTCCTTCTCTGTCTTCTTCCTCTCTATTCCTCCTCTCTCCTCCTCCTCCCTCTTCCTCCTCTCTCTTCCTCCTCTCTGTTCCTCCGCTCACCTCCTCCTCTCTCTTCCTCCTCTCTACTCCTCCTCTCTCCTCTTCATATTTCTTCCTCCTCTCTGATCCTCCTCTCTCTTCTTCCTCTCTATTCTCCTCTCTCCTCCTCCTCCCTCTTCCTCTTCTCTCTTCCTCCTCTCTCTCCTCCTCTCTCCTCCTCCTCTCTCTTCCTCCTCTCTCTTCCTCCTCTCTCTTCTCCTCTCTCTTCCTCCTCTCTCTTAATCCTCTCTCTCCTTCTCTCTCCTCCTCTTCTCTCCTCCATCTCTCTCCTATTCCTCTCTCTTCCACCGCTCTCTTCCTCCTCGCTCCTCTTCCTCTCTCTTCCTCCTCTCCCTTCCTCCTCTCTGCTCTTCCTCTCTCTTCCTCCTCTCTCTTCCTCCTCTCATCCTCCTCCCTCTTCCTTATCTCTCCTCTTCTTCTCTCTTCCTCCTCTCTCTTCCTCTTCTCTCCTCCACCTCTCTCCTCTTCCTCTCTCTTCCTCCTCTCTCTTCCTCTTCTCTCTTCCTCCTCTCTCCTCTTCCTCTCTCTTCCTCCCCTCTCTTCCTCCTCTCTCTTCTTCCTCTCTATTCCTCCTCTCTCCTCCTCCTCTCTCATCCTCCTCTCTCTTCCTAATCTCTCTTCCTCCTCTCTCTTCCTCCTCTCTCCTACTCCTCTCTCTTCATTATCTCTCCACCTCCTTTCTCTTCCTCCTCTCTCTTCCTCATCTCTCTTCCTCCTCTCTCCTCCTTCTCTCTATTCCTTCTCTCTCTTCCTTCTCTCTCCTCCTCCTCTCTCTTCCTCCCCTCTCTTCCTCCTCTCTCCTCCTCCTCTCTCCTCCTACTCCTCTTCCTCCTCTCTCTTCCTCCTCTCTCCTCCTCCTCTCCCTCCTCTCTATTCCTCCTCTCTCCTCCTCCTCTCTCTTCCTCATCTCTCATCCTTGTCTCTCCTCTTCCTCTCTCTTCCTCCTCTCTCTTCCTCCTCTCTCTTCCTCCTCTCTCCTCCTCCTCACTCATCCTCCTCTCTCTTCCTCCACTCTCTTCCTCCTCTCTCTTCCTCCACTCTCTTCCTCCTCTCTCCTCTTCCTCTCTCTTCCTCACTCTCTTCCTCCTCTCTCCTCTTCCTCTCTCTTCTTCCTCTCTCTTCCTCCTCTCTCTTCCTCCTCTCTCCTCTTACTCTCTCTTCCTCCCCTATCTTTCTCCGGTCTCCTCTTCCTCTCTCTTCCTCCTCTCTCTTCCTCCTATCACTTTCTCCTCTCTCTTCTCCCTACTCTTGCTCCTCTCTCCTCCTCATCTTTCTTACTCTTCTCTCTTCCTTCTCTCTCCTCCTCCTCTATCTTCCTCCTCTCTCTTCTTCCTCTCTCCTCTTGCTCTCTCTTCGTCCTCTCTCTTCTCCTCCCTCTTCTCCTCTCTCTTCTTCCTCTCTCTTCCTCCTACCTCTTCCTCTTCTCTCTTCCTCCTCACTCATCTTCCTCTCTCCTCATCCTCGCTCTTTCTCCTCTCTCTTCTCCTCTCTCCTCCTCATCTCTCTTCTGCCTCTATCTTCCTCCTCTCTCTTCCTCCTCTGTCTTCCTCCTCTCTCTCCTCCTCTCTCCTATACCTCACACTTCCTCCTCTCTCTTACTCCTCTCTGCTCCTCCTCTCTCCTCTTCCTCTCACATCCTCTTCTCTCTTCCTCCTCTCTCTTTCTTCTCTCCTCCTCCTCCTCTCTCCTCTTCCTCTCACTTCCTCCTCTCTCTTCCTCCTCTCTCTTACTCCTCTCTCCTCCTCTCTCTTCCTCTTTTCTCCTACTCCTCACTCTTCCTCCTCTCTCTTCCTCCTCTCTCTTCCTCCTCTCTCCTCTTTCACTCTCTTCTCCTCTCTCTTCCTCCTCCCTCTTCCTCCTCTCTCCTCATCCTCTCTCTTCCTCCTCTCTCCTCCTCCTCTCTCCTCTTCCTCTCTCTTCCTCCTCTCTCTTCCTCCTCTCTCCTCTTCCTCTCTCCTCTTCCTTTCTCTTCCTCCTCTCTCTTCATCCTCTCTCCTCTTTCATTCTGTTCCTCGTCTCTCTTCCTCCTCTCTCTTCCTCCTCTCTATTCCTCAACTTTTCTATTACTCTCTCTTCCTCCTCAATCCTCCTCCTCTCTCATCCTCCTCTCTCTACCTCCTCTCTCCTCTTCCTCCACACTCTTCCTCCTCTGTCTTCATCCTCTCTCTCCTCCTCTCTCCTCTTCGTCTCTATTCCTCCTCTCTCCTCCTCCTCCCTCTTCCTCCTCTCTCCTCTTCCTCTCACTTCCTCCTGTCTCTTCCTCCGCTCTCTTTCTCCTCTCTCCTCTTCCTCTCTCTTCCTCCTCTCTCTTGCTCCTCTCTCTTCCTCCTCTCTCCTCCTCCTCTCTCTTCCTCCTCTCTCTTCCTCCTCTCTCTTCCTCCTCTCTCCTCCTCATTTCTCCTCTTCCTCTCACTTCCTCTTCTCTCTTCCTCCTCTCTCCTCTTCCTCCCTCCTCCTCCTCTCTCTTCTTCCTCTCTCTTCCTCCTACCTCTTCCTCCTCTATCTTCCTCCTCTCTCATCTTCCTCTCTCCTCATCCTCCCTCTTCCTCCTCTCTCTTCCTCCTCTCTCCTCCTCATCTCTCTTCTGCCTCTATCTTCCTCCTCTCTCTTCCTCCTCTCTCTTCCTCCTCTCTCTTCCTCCTCTCTCCTATACCTCACACTTCCTCCTCTCTCTTACTCCTCTCTCCTCCTCCTCTCTCTTACTCCTCTCTCTTCCTCCTCTCTCTTCCTCTTTTCTCCTACTCCTCACTCTTCCTTCTCTCTCTTCCTTCTCTCTCTTCCTCCTCTCTCCTCTTTCACTCTCTTCTCCTCTCTCTTGCTCCTCCCTCTTCCTCCTCTCTCTTCCTCCTCTCTCTTCCTTCTCTCTCCTCCTCCTCTCTCCTCTTTCTCTGTCTTCCTCCTCTCTCTTACTCCTCTCCCTTCTGCCTCTCTCATCCTCCTCTCTCTTCCTCCTCTCTCCTCCTCCTCTCGTTTCCTCCTGTCTCTTCCTCCTCTCTCCTCCTCCTCTCTCTTCCTCCTCTTTCCTCCTCCTCTCTCTTCCTCCTCTCTCTTCCTCCTCTCTCCTCCTCCTCTCTCTTCTTCCTCTCTCCTCTTCCTCTCTCTTCCTCCTCTCTCTTCCTCATCTTCCTCCTCTCTCTTCCTTCTCTCTCTTCCTCCTCTCTCCTCCTCCTCTCTCCTCCCCCTGTCTCTTCCTCCTCTCTCTTCCTCTTCTCTCTTCCACCTCTCTCCTCTTCCTCTCTCTTCCTCCTCTCTCTTCCTCCTCTCTCTTCCTCCTCTGTCTTCATCCTCTCTCCTCTTCTCTCTTCCTCCTCTCTCTTCCTCCTTTCTCTTCCTCCTCTCTCTTCCTCCTCTCTCTTCCTCCTCTCTCCTATACCTCACACTTCCTCCTCTCTCTTACTCCTCTCTCCTCCTCCTCTCTCTTCCTCCTCTCTCTTCCTCCTCTCTCTTCCTCTTTTCTCCTACTCCTCACTCTTCCTTCTCTCTCTTCCTTCTCTCTCTTCCTCCTCTCTCCTCTTTCACTCTCTTCTCCTCTCTCTTGCTCCTCCCTCTTCCTCCTCTCTCTTCCTCCTCTCTCTTCCTCTTCTCTCTTCCTCCTCTCTCCTCTTCCTCTCTCTTCCTCCTCTCTCTTCCTCCTCTCTCTTCTTCCTCTCTCTTCCTCCTCTCTCTTCTTTCTCTCTCTTCCTCCTCTCTCCTCCTCCTCTCTCTTCCTCCTCTCTCTTTCTCCTCTCTCTTCCTCATCTCTCTTCCTCTTCTCTCTTCCTCCTCTCTCCTCTTCCTCTGTCTTCCTCCTCTCTCTTCCTTCTCTCTCCTCCTCCTCTCTCCTCTTCCTCTCTCTTCCTCCTCTCTCTTCCTCCTCTCTCATCCTCCTCTCTCTTCCTCCTCTCTCTTCTTCCTCTATCTTCCTCCTCTCTTTTCCTCCTCTCTCATCCTCGTCTCTCTTCCTCCTCTCTCATCCTCCTCTCTCCTCTTCCTCTCTCTTCCTCCTCTCTCTTCCTCCTCACTCTTCCTCCTCTCTCTTCCTCTTCTCTCATCTTCCTCTCTCTTCCTCTTCTCTCTTCCTCCTCTCTCCTCTCCTCTCTCCTCTTCCTCTCTCTTCCTCCTCACTCTTGCTCCTCTCTCTTCCTCCTCTCTCTTCCTCCTCTCTCTTCCTCCTCTCTCTTCCTCTTCTCTCTTCCTCCTCTCTCGTCTTCCTCTCTCTTCCTCCTCTCTCTTCCTCTTCTCTCCTCTTCGTCTCTCTTCCTCTTCTCTCTTCCTCTTCTCTCTTCCTCCTCTCTCCTCTTCCTCTCTCTTCCTCCTCTCTCTTCTTTCTCTCTCCTCTTCCTCTCTCTTCTTCTTCTCTTTTCTTCCTCTCTCTTCCTCCTCTCTCTTCCTCCTCACTCTTCCTCCTCTCTCTTCCTCCTCTCTCTTCCTCCTCTCTCTTCCTCCTCTCTATTCCGCTTCTCTCCTCTTCCTCTCTCATCCTCCTCACTCTTGCTCCTCTCTCTTCCTCGTCTCTCTTCCTCCTCTCTCTTTCTCCTATCTCTTCTTCCTCTCTCCTCCTCCTCTCTCTTCCTCCTCTCTCTTCCTTCTCTCTCTGCCTCCTCTCTCTTCCTCCTCTCTCTTCCTCCTCTCTCTTCCGCCTCTTTCTTCCTCCTCTCTCCTCCTTCTCACTCCTCTTCCTCTCTCTTCATCCTCACTCTTGCTCCTCTCTCTTACTCCTCTCTCTTCCTCCTCTCTCTTCCTCATCTCTCTTCCTCTTCTCTCTTCCTCCTCTCTCCTCTTCCTCTCTCTTCCTCCTCTCTCTTCCTCCTCTCTCTTCTTCCTCTCTCTTCCTCCTCTCTCTTCTTCCTCTCTCTTCCTCCTCTCTCCTCCTCCTCTCTCTTCCTCCTCTCTCTTTCTCCTCTCTCTTCCTCATCTCTCTTCCTCTTCTCTCTTCCTCCTCTCTCCTCTTCCTCTGTCTTCCTCCTCTCTCTTCCTTCTCTCTCCTCCTCCTCTCTCCTCTTCCTCTCTCTTCCTCCTCTCTCTTCCTCCTCTCTCATCCTCCTCTCTCTTCCTCCTCTCTCTTCTTCCTTTATCTTCCTCCTCTCTCTTCCTCCTCTCTCATCCTCGTCTCTCTTCCTCCTCTCTCATCCTCCTCTCTCCTCTTCCTCTCTCTTCCTCCTCTCTCTTCCTCCCCACTCTTCCTCCTCTCTCTTCCTCTTCTCTCTTCCTCCGCTCTCCTCTTCCTCTCTCTTCCTCCTCTCTCTTCCTTCTCTCTCCTCCTCCTCTCTCCTCCTCCTCTCTCCTCTTCCTGTCTCTTCCTCCTCTCTCTTCCTCCTCTCTCCTCATCCTCTCTCTTACTCCTCACTCTTGCTCATCTCTTATCCTCGTCTCTCTTCCTCCTCTCTCATCCTCCTCTCTCCTCTTCCTCTCTCTTCCTCCTCTCTCTTCCTCCTCACTCTTCCTCCTCTCTCTTCCTCTTCTCTCTTCCTCCGCTCTCCTCTTCCTCTCTCTTCCTCCTCTCTCTTCCTCCTCTCTCCTCCTCTTCTCTCCTCCTCATCTCTCCTCTTCCTGTCTCTTCCTCCTCTCTCTTCCTCCTCTCTCCTCTTCCTCTCTCTTACTCCTCACTCTTGCTCATCTCTTATCCTCGTCTCTCTTCCTCCTCTCTCATACTACTCTCTCTTCCTCCTCTCTCCTCTTCCTCTATCTTCCTCCTCTCTCTTCCTCCTCTCTCTTCCTGCTTTCTCCTCCTCCACTCTCCTCTTCCTCTCTCTTCCTCCTCTCTGTTCCTCCTCTCTCTTCTTCCTCTCTCTTCCTCCTCTCTCTTCCTCCTCTCTCTTCCTCCTCTCTCCTCTTCCTCTATCCTCTTCCTCTCTCTTCCTCCTCTCTCTTCCTCCTCTCTCTTCCTTCTCTCTCTTCCTCTTCTCTCCTCTTCCTCTCTCTTCCTCCTTACTCTTGCTCCTCTCTCATCCTCGTCTCTCTTTCTCTTCTCTCTTCCTCCTCTCTCCTCCTCCTCTCTCTTTCTCCTCTCTGTTCCTCCTGTCTCCTCCTTCTCTCTCCTCTTCCTCTCTCTTCCTCCTCTCTCTTCCTTCTCTCTCCTCCTCCTCTCTCCTCCTCCTCTCTCCTCTTCCACTCTCTTCCTCCTCTCTCTTCCTCCTCTCTCCTCTTCCTCTCTCTTACTCCTCACTCTTGCTCCTCTCTTATCCTCGTCTCTCTTCCTCCTCTCTCATCCTCCTCTCTCTTCCTCCTCTCTCCTCTTCCTCTCTCTTCCTCCTCTCTCTTCCTCTTCTCTCATCTTCCTCTCTCTTCCTCTTCTCTCTTAGTCCTCTCTCCTCTCCTCTCTCCTCTTCCTCTCTCTTCCTCCTCACTCTTGCTCCTCTCTCTTCCTCCTCTCTCTTCCTCCTCTCTCTTCCTCCTCTCTCTTCCTCTTCTCTCTTCCTCCTCTCTCGTCTTCCTCTCTCTTCCTCCTCTCTCTTCCTCTTCTCTCCTCTTCGTCTCTCTTCCTCTTCTCTCTTCCTCTTCTCTATTCCTCCTCTCTCCTCTTCCTCTCTCTTCCTCCTCTCTCTTCTTTCTCTCTCCTCTTCCTCTCTCTTCTTCTTCTCTCTTCTTACTCTCTCTTCCTCATCTCTCTTCCTCCTCACTCTTCCTCCTCTCTCTTCCTCCTCTCTCTTCCGCGTCTTTCTTCCTCCTCTCTCCTCCTTCTCACTCCTCCTCCTCTCTCTTCCTCCTATCTCTTCCTCCTGTCTCCTCCTCTTCTCTCTTCCTCCTCTCTCTGCCCCTTGTCTCTTCCTCCTCTCTCTTCGTCCTCTCTCATCATCTTCTCTCCTCTTTCTCTCTTTTCCTCCTCACTCTTACTGCTCTCTCATCCTCGTCTCTCTTCCTCCTCTCTCTTCCTCCTCTCTCTTCCTCTTCTCTCCTCTTCCTCTCTCTTCCTCTTCTCTCTTCCTCCTCTCTCCTCCTCCTCTCTCCTCTTCCTCTCTCTTCCTCCTCACTCTTGCTCCTCTCTCTTACTGCTCTCTCTTCCTCCTCTCTCTATCTCCTCTCTCCTCTTCCTCTCTCTTCCTCCTCTCTCTTCCTCCTCTCTCTTCCGCCTCTCTCTTCCTCCTCTCTCATCATCTCCTCTCCTCTTCCTCTCTCTTCCTCCTCACTCTTGCTCCTCTCTCTTCCTCCTCTCTCTTCCTCCTCTCTCTTCCTCCTCTCTCTTCCTCTTCTCTCTTCCTCCTCTCTCCTCTTCCTCTGTCTTCCTCCTCTCTCTTCCTCTTCTCTCCTCTTCCTCTCTCTTCCTCTTCTCTCTTCCTCTTCTCTCTTCCTCCACTCTCCTCTTCCTCTCTCTTCCTCCTCTCTCTTCCTCCTCTCTCCTCTTCCTCTCTCTTCCTCCTCTCTCTTCCTCCTCTCTCTTCCTCCTCTCTCTTCCTCCTCTCTCCTCTTCCTCTCTCCTCTTCCTCTCTCTTCCTTCTCTCTCTTCCTCCTCTCTCTTCCTCCTCTCTCTTCCTCCTTTCTTTTCCTCCTCTCTCCTCCTCCTCTCTCCTTTTCCTCTCTCTTCCTTCTCTCTCTTCCTCCTCTCTCTTCCTCCTCTCTCTTCCTTCTCTCTCTTCCGCATCATTCTTCCTCTTCTCTCCTCCTCCGCACTCCTCTTCCTGTATCTTCCTCCTCTCTATTCCTCCTCTCTCTTCCTCCTCTCTCTTCCTCCTCTCTCTTCCTCCTCTGTCCTCTTCCTCTCTCTTCCTGCTCTCTCTTACTCTCTCTCCTCTTCCTCTCTCTTCCTCCTCTCTCTTCCTCCTCTCTCTTCCTCCTCTCTCTTCCTCCTCTCTCCTCCTCATCTCTCTTCCTCCTCTCTCTTCCTCCTCTCTCCTCCTCATCTCTCTTCCTCTTCTCTCTTCCTCCTCTCTCCTCTTCCTCGCTCTTCCTCCTCTCTCTTCCTCCTCTCTCTAATTCCTCTCTCTTCCTCCACTCTCCTCTTCCTCTCTCTTCCTCTTCTCTCTTCCTCCTCTGTCCTCCTCCTCTCCCCTCTTCCTCTCTCTTCCTCCTCACTCTTGCTCCTCTCTCTTCCTCCTCTCTCTTCCTCCACTCTCCTCTTCCTCTGTCTTCCTCCTCTCTCTTCCTTCTCTCTCCTCCTCCTCTCTCCTCCTCCTCTCTCCTCTTCCTCTCTCTTCCTCCTCTCTAATCCTCCTCTATCCTTTTCTCTCTGTTCCTGCTCTCTCTTACCCTCTCTCCTCTTCCTCTATCTTCCTCCTCTCTCTTCCTCCTCTCTCTTCCTCCTCTCTCTTCCTCCTCTCTCTTCCTCCTCTCTCCCCTTCCTCTCTCTTCCTCCTCTCTCTTCCTTCTCTCTCTTCCTGCTCTCTCTTCCTCCTCTCTCTTCCTCCTCTCTCTTCCTCCTCTGTCCTCTTCCTCTCTCTTCCTGCTCTCTCTAACTCTCTCTCCTCTTCCTCTATCTTCCTCCTCTCTCTTCCTCCTCTCTCTTCCTCCACTCTCTTCCTCCTCTCTCTTCCGCCTATTTCTTCCTCCTCTCTCCCCCTCCTCACTCCTCTTCTTGTATCTTCCTCCTCTCTCTTCCTCCTCTCTCTTCCTCCTCTCTCCTCCTCCTCTCTCCTGTTCCTCTCTCTTCCTCCTCTCTCTTCTTCCTCTCTCTTCCTGCTCTCTCTTCCTCCTCTCTCCTCCTCCTCTCTCTTCCTCCTCTCTCTTCCTCCTCTCTCTTCCTCCTCTCTCTTCCTCCTCTCTCTTCCTCCTCTCTCTTCCGCTTCTCTCCTCTTCCTCTCTCTTCCTCCTCAATCTTGCTCCTCTCTCATCCTCGTCTCTCTTCCTCCTCTCTCTTTCTCCTGTCTCTTCCTCCTCTCTCCTCCTCCTCTCTCTTCCTCCTCTCTCTTCCTCCTCTCTATTCCTCCTCTCTCTTCCTCCTCTCTCTTCTTCCTCTCTCTTCCTCCTCTCTCTTCCTCCTCTCTCTTCCTCCTCTCTATTCCTCCTCTCTCTTCCGCCTCTTTCTTCCTCCTCTCTCCTCCTTCTCACTCCTCCTCCTCTCTCTTCCTCCTATCTCTTCCTCCTCTCTCCTCCTCCTCTCTCTTCCTCCTTTCTTTTCCTCCTCTCTCCTCCTCCTCTCTCCTTTTCCTCTCTCTTCCTTCTCTCTCTTCCTCCTCTCTCTTCCTCCTCTCTCTTCCTTCTCTCTCTTCCGCATCATTCTTCCTCTTCTCTCCTCCTCCGCACTCCTCTTCCTGTATCTTCCTCCTCTCTCTTCCTCCTCTCTCTTCCTCCTCTACCTTCCTCCTCTCTCTTCCTCCTCTGTCCTCTTCCTCTCTCTTCCTGCTCTCTCTTACTCTCTCTCCTCTTCCTCTCTCTTCCTCCTCTCTCTTCCTCCTCTCTCTTCCTCGTCTCTCTTCCTCCTCTCTCCTCCTCATCTCTCTTCCTCCTCTCTCTTCCTCCTCTCTCCTCCTCATCTCTCTTCCTCCTCTCTCTTCCTCCTCTCTCTTCCTCCTCTCTCTTCCTCCTCTCTCCTCTTCCTCTCTCTTCCCCCTCTCTCTCCTCCTCTCTCTTCCTCCTCTCTCTTCCCCCTCTCTCCACTTCCTCTCTCTTCCTCTTCTCTCTTCCTCCTCTCTCTTCCTCCTCTCTCTTTCTCCTCCCTCCTCTTCGTCTCTCTTCCTCCTCTCTCTTCCTCCTCTCACCTCCTCTTCTCTCTCCTTCCTCACTCTTCCTCCTCTGTCTTCCTTCTCTCTCTTCCTCTTCTCTCTTCCTCCTCTCTCCTCTTCCTCTCTATTCCTCCTCTCTCCTCTTCCTCTCTCTTCCTCCTCTCTCTTCCTCCTCTCTCTTCCTCATCTCTCTTCCACCTCTCTCTTCCTCCTCTCTGCTCATCCTCTATCCTCTTCCTCTCTCTTCCTCGCTCAATTCCTCCTCTCTCCTCTTCCTCTCTCTTCTTTATCTCTCTTCCCCGTCTCTCTTTCTCCTCTCTCTTCCTCCTCTCTCTTCCTCCTATCTACTCCTAATCTCTCTTCTTCCTCTCTCTTCCTCCTTTCTCCTCTTTCTCTCTCTTCCTCCTCTCTCTTCCTCCTCTGTCTTCTTCCTCTCTCTTCCTCCTCTCTCTTCTGCCTCTCTCTTCCTCCTCTCTCCTCTTCCTGTCTCTTCCTTCTCTCTCTTCCTCCTCTCTCCTCCTCCTCTCTCCTCTTCCTCTCTCTTCCTCCTCTCTCTTCCTCCTCTCTCTTCCTCCTCTGTCTTCCCCCTCTCTCTTACTCCTCTCTCTTCCTCCTCTCTCTTCCTCCTCTCTCTTCTCCCTTCCTATTTCTCCTCTCTCTTCCTCAACACTCTTCCTCCTCTCTCTTCGACCTCGCTCCTCGTCTTCTCTATTCCTTCTCTCTCTTCCTCCTCTCTCCTCCTCCTCTCTCCTCTTCCTCTCTCTTCCTCCACTCCCTTGCTCCTCTCTTTTCCTCCTCTCTCTTCCTTCTCTCTCTTCCTCCTCTCTCTTCCTCCTCTCTCTTTTTCATCTCTCTTCCTCCTCTCTGTTCCTCCTCTCTCTTCCTCCTCTCTCTTACTCCTCTCTCTTCCTCCACTCTATTGCAACACTCTCTCCCTCCTATCTCCTCTTCTTCTCTCTTCCTCCTCTCTCTTCCTCCTCTCTCTTCCTCCTCTCTCTTCCTCTTCTCTCCTCTTACTCTCTCTTCCTCCTCTATCTTTCTCCGGTCTCCTCTTCCTCTATCTTCCTCCTCTCTTCCTCCTCTCTCTTCTTCCTCTCTGCTCTTCCTCTCTCTTCCTCCTCTCTCTTCCTCCTATCACTTCCTCCTCTCTCTTCCCCCTACTCTTGCTCCTCTCTCCTCTTCATCTTTCTTCCTCCTCTCTCTTCCTTCTCTGTCTTCTTCCTCTCTATTCCTCCTCTCTCCTCCTCCTCCTTCTTCCTCCTCTCTCTTTCTCCTGTCTCTTCCTCCTCGCTCCTCTTTCTCTCTCTTCCTCCTCTCTCTTCCTCCTCTCTCCTCTTCTTCTCTCTTCCTCCTATCTCTTCCTCCTCTCTCTTCCTCCTCTCTCTTCCTCATCTCTCCTCTTCTTCTCTCTTCCTCCTCTCTCTTCCTCTTCTCTCCTCCACCTCTCTCCTCTTCGTCTCTCTTCCTCGTCTCTCTTCCTCTTCTCTCTTCCTCCTCTCTCCTCTTCCTCTCTCTTCATCCTCTCTCTTCCTCCTCTCTCTTCTTCCTCTCTATTACTCCTCTCTCCACCACCTCACTCATCCTCCTCTCTCTTCCTCATCTCTCTTCCTCCTCTCTCTTCCTCCTCTCTCCTACTCCTCTCTCTTCATTATCTCTCCACCTCCTCTCTCTTCCTCCTCTCTCCTCCTCCTCTCTCTTCCTCCTCCCTCATACTACTGTTGTCTTACTCTCTCTTCCTCCTCTCCCTTCCTCCTGTTTCTTCCTCCTCTCTCTTCCTCCTCTCTCTTCCTCCTCTCTCCTCCTTCTCTCTCTTCCTCCTCTCTCTTCCTCCTCTCTATTCCTCCTCTCTCATCCTCCTCTCTCTTCCTCCCCTCTCTTCCTCCTCTCTCCTCCTCCTCTCTCCTCCTACTCTCTCTTCCTCCTCTCTCTTCCTCCTCTCTCCTCCTCCTCTCTCTCCTCTCTATTCCTCCTCTCTCCTCCTTCTCTCTCTACCTCCTCTCTATTCCTCCGCTCTCTTCCTCCCCTACCTTCCTCCTCTCTCTTCCTCCTATCTCTTCCTCCGCTCTCCTCCTCCTCTCTCTTCCTCATCTCTCCTCCTTGTCTCTCCTCTTCCTCTCTCTTTTCCTCTCTCTTCCTCCTCACTCTTCCTCCTCTCTCCTCTTTCTCTCTCTTCCTTCTCTCTCTTCCTCCTCTCTCTTCCCCCTCTCTCTTCCTCCTCTCTCCTCCTCCTCCTCTCTCTTCCTCCTCTCTCCTCTTCCTCTCTCTTCTTCCTCTCTCTTCCTCCTCTCTCTTCCGCCTCTCCCTTCCTCCTCTCTCTTCCTCCTCTCCCCTCCTCCTCTCCCTCCTCTCTTTTCCTCCTCTATCCTCCTCCTCTCTCTACCTCCTCTCTCTTCCTCCGCTCTCTTCCACCTGTCTCTTCCTCCTCTCTCTTCCTTCTCTCTCTTCTTCCTCTCTATTCCTCCACTCTCCTCCTCCTCCCTCTTCCTCCTCTCTCTTCCTCCTCTCTCTTCCTCCTCTCTCTTCCTCCTCTCTCTTCCTTCTCTCTCTTAATCCTCTCTCTTCCTTCTCTCTCCTCCTCCCTCTCCTCCATCTCTCTCCTATTCCTCTCTCTTGCTCCTCTCTCTTCCTCCTCGCTCCTCTTCCTCTCTCTTCCTCCTCTCTATTCCTCCTCTCTCCTCCTCCTCCCTCTTCCTCCTCTCTCTTCCTCCTCTCTCTTCCTCCTCGCTCCTCTTCCTCGCTCTTCCTCCTCACTCTTCCTCCTCTCTCCTCTTCCTCTCTTCCTCCTCTCTCTTCCTCCTCTCTCATCCTCCTCTCTCTTCCTCATCTCTCCTCTTCTTCTCTCTTCCTCCTCTCTCTTCCTCTTCTCTCCTCCACCTCTCTCCTCTTCCTCTCTCTTCCTCCTCTCTCTTCCTCTTCTCTCTTCCTCCTCTATCCTCTTCCTCTCTCTTCCTCCTCTCTCCTCCTCCTCTCTCCTCTTACTCTATCTTCCTCCTCTCTCTTCCTCCTCTCTCCTCATCCTCTCCCTCCTCTCTATTCCTCCTCTCTCCTCCTCCTCTCTCTTCCTCATCTCTCATCCTTGTCTCTCCTCTTCCTCTCTCTTCCTCCTCTCTCTTCCTCCTTTCTCTTCCTCCTTTCTCTTCCTTCTCTCTCCTCCTCCTCTCTCCTCATACTCTCTCTTCCTCCTCTCTCTTCCTCATCTCTCTTCCTCCTCTCTCCTCCTCCTCACTCATCCTCATCTCTCTTACCTCCTCTCTCTCTTCCACTCTCTTCCTCCTCTATATTACTCCTGTCTCTTACTCCTCTCTCTTCCTCCTCACTCTTCATTTCTCTTCATCCTCTCCCTTCCTCTTCTCTCCACCACCTCTCTCCTCTTCCTCTCTCTTCCTCCTCTCTCTTCCTCCAGTCTCTTCCTCCTCTCTCCTCTTCCTCTCTCTTCCTCCTCTCTGTTCCTCCTCTCTCTTCCTCCTCTCTCCTCTTTCTCTCTCTTCCTCCTCTCTCTTCCTCCTCTCACTTCCTCCTCTCTCCTCTTACTCTCTCTTCCTCCTCTATCTTTCTCTGGTCTCCTCTTCCTCTCTCTTCCTCCTCTCTTCCTCCTCTCTCTTCCTCCTCTCTACTCTTCCTCTCTCTTCCTCCTCTCTCTTCCTCCTCTCTCTTCCTCCTCTCTCTTCCTCATCTCTCCTCTTCCTCTGTCTTCCACCTCTCTCTTTTCCTCTCCTCCACTCCACCTCTCTCCTCTTCCTCTCTCTTCCTCCTCTCTCTTCCTCCTCTCTCTTCCTCCTCTCTCTTCTTCCTCTCTATTCCTCCTCTCTCGTCCTCAAATCTCATCCTCCTCTCTCTTCCTCATCTCTCTTCCTCCTCTCTCTTCCTCCTCTCTCCTCCTCCTCTCTCTTCCTCCTCCCTCTTATTCCTCTCGTCTTTCTCTCTCTTCCTCCTCTCCCTTCCTCCTGTTTCTTCTTCCTCTCTCTTCCTCCGCTCTCTTCCTCCTCTCTCCTCCTCCTCACTCTTCCTCCTCTCTCTTCCTTCTCTCTCCTCCTCCTCTCTCTTCCTCCTCTCTCTTCCTCCTCTCTCCTCCTCCACTCCCTCCTCTCTATTGCTCCTCTCTCCTCCACCTCTCTCTACCTCCTCTCTCTTCCTCCGCTCTCTTCCACCTGTCTCTTCCTCCTCTCTCCTCCTACTCTCTCTTCCTCCTCTCTCTTCCTCCTCTATATTACTCCTGTCTCTTCCTCCTCTCTCTTCCTCCTTTCTCTTCCTCCTCTCTCCTCTTCCTCTCTCTTCCTCCTCTCTCTACCTCTTCTCTCCTCTTCCTCTCTCGTCCTCCTCTCTCTTCCTCCTCTCTCCTCTTCCTCTCTCTTCCTCCTCTCTCTTCTTCCTCTCTCCTCTTCCTCTCTCTTCCTCCTCTCTCTTCCTCCTCTCTCTTCCTCCTCTCTCCTCTTCCTCTCTCTTCCTCCTCTCTCTTCCTCCTCTCTCCTCTTCCTCTCTCTTCCTCCTCTCTCTTCTTCCTCTCTCCTCTTCCTCTCTCTTCCTCCTCTCTCTTCCTCCTCTCTCTTCCTCCTCTCTCCTCTTCCTCTCTCTTCCTCCTCTCTCTTCCTCCTCTCTCCTCTTCCTCTCTCTTCCTCCTCTCTCTTCCTCCTCTCTCTTCCTCCTCTCTCTTCCTCCTCTCTCCTCCTCCTCTCTATTCATTCTCTCTCTTCTTCCTCTCTCTTCCTCCTCTCTCTTCCTCCTCTCTCTTCCTCCTCTCTACTCCTCCTCTCTCTTCCTCCTCTCTCTTCCTCCTCTCTCTTCCTCCTCTCTCCTCCTCCTCTCTATTCATTCTCTCTCTTCTTCCTCTCTCTTCCTCCTCTCTCTTCCTCCTCTCTCTTCCTCCTCTCTCCTCCTCCTCTCTATTCATTCTCTCTCTTCTTCCTCTCTCTTCCTCCTCTCTCTTCCTCCTCTCTCTTCCTCCTCTCTTCTCCTCCTCTCTCATCCTCCTCTCTCTTCCTCCTCTCTCCTCTTTCTCTCTCTTCCTCCTCTCACTTCTTCCCGTCTCTTCCTCCTCTCTCATCCTCCTCTCTCTTCCTATTCTCACTTCCTCCTCTCTCTTCCTCCTATCTCTTACTCCTCACTCTTCCTACTCTCCCCTCCTCCTCTCTCTTCCTCCTCTCTCCTCCTCCTCTTTCTTCCTCCTCTCTCTACCTCCTCTCTCGTCCTCCTTACGCTTCCTCCTCTCTCTTCCTGCTTTCTTCTCCTCTTCTGTCTTCTTCCTCTCATGTCTTCCTCTCTCTTTCTCCTCTCTCCACCTCCTCTCTCCTCTTCCTCTCTCTTCTTCCGCTCTCTTCTTCCTCTCTCTTCCCCCTGTCTCTTCCTCCTCTTTCTTCCTCCTCTCTCCTCCTCCTCTCCCTCCTCTCTATTCCTCCTATATCCTCCTCCTCTCTCTACCTCCTCTCTCATCCTCCGCTCTCTTCCACCTGTCTCTTCCTCCTCTCTCTTCCTTCTCTGTCTTCTTCCTCTCTATTCCTCCTCTCTCCTCCTCCTCCCTCTTCCTCCTCTCTCTTCCTCCTCTCTGTTCCTCCGCTCACCTCCTCCTCTCTCTTCCTCCTCTCTACTCCTCCTCTCTCCTCTTCATATTTCTTCCTCCTCTCTGATCCTCCTCTCTCTTCTTCCTCTCTATTCCTCCTCTCTCCTCCTCCTCCCTCTTCCTCTTCTCTCTTCCTCCTCTCTCTTCCTCCTCTCTCCTCCTCCTCTCTCTTCCTCCTCTCTCTTCCTCCTCTCTCTTCCTCCTCTCTCTTCCTCCTCTCTCTTAATCCTCTCTCTTCCTTCTCTCTCCTCCTCTTCTCTCCTCCATCTCTCTCCTATTCCTCTCTCTTCCACCGCTCTCTTCCTCCTCGCTCCTCTTCCTCTCTCTTCCTCCTCTCCCTTCCTCCTCTCTGCTCTTCCTCTCTCTTCCTCCTCTCTCTTCCTCCTCTCTCATCCTCCTCCCTCTTCCTTATCTCTCCTCTTCTTCTCTCTTCCTCCTCTCTCTTCCTCTTCTCTCCTCCACCTCTCTCCTCTTCCTCTCTCTTCCTCCTCTCTCTTCCTCTTCTCTCTTCCTCCTCTCTCCTCTTCCTCTCTCTTCCTCCCCTCTCTTCCTCCTCTCTCTTCTTCCTCTCTATTCCTCCTCTCTCCTCCTCCTCTCTCATCCTCCTCTCTCTTCCTAATCTCTCTTCCTCCTCTCTCTTCCTCCTCTCTCCTACTCCTCTCTCTTCATTATCTCTCCACCTCCTTTCTCTTCCTCCTCTCTCTTCCTCATCTCTCTTCCTCCTCTCTCCTCCTTCTCTCTATTCCTTCTCTCTCTTCCTTCTCTCTCCTCCTCCTCTCTCTTCCTCCCCTCTCTTCCTCCTCTCTCCTCCTCCTCTCTCCTCCTACTCTCTCTTCCTCCTCTCTCTTCCTCCTCTCTCCTCCTCCTCTCCCTCCTCTCTATTCCTCCTCTCTCCTCCTCCTCTCTCTTCCTCATCTCTCATCCTTGTCTCTCCTCTTCCTCTCTCTTCCTCCTCTCTCTTCCTCCTCTCTCTTCCTCCTCTCTCCTCCTCCTCACTCATCCTCCTCTCTCTTCCTCCACTCTCTTCCTCCTCTCTCTTCCTCCACTCTCTTCCTCCTCTCTCCTCTTCCTCTCTCTTCCTCCACTCTCTTCCTCCTCTCTCCTCTTCCTCTCTCTTCTTCCTCTCTCTTCCTCCTCTCTCTTCCTCCTCTCTCCTCTTACTCTCTCTTCCTCCCCTATCTTTCTCCGGTCTCCTCTTCCTCTCTCTTCCTCCTCTCTCTTCCTCCTATCACTTTCTCCTCTCTCTTCTCCCTACTCTTGCTCCTCTCTCCTCCTCATCTTTCTTACTCTTCTCTCTTCCTTCTCTCTCCTCCTCCTCTATCTTCCTCCTCTCTCTTCTTCCTCTCTCCTCTTGCTCTCTCTTCGTCCTCTCTCTTCCTCCTCCCTCTTCCTCCTCTCTCTTCTTCCTCTCTCTTCCTCCTACCTCTTCCTCTTCTCTCTTCCTCCTCTCTCATCTTCCTCTCTCCTCATCCTCGCTCTTTCTCCTCTCTCTTCCTCCTCTCTCCTCCTCATCTCTCTTCTGCCTCTATCTTCCTCCTCTCTCTTCCTCCTCTGTCTTCCTCCTCTCTCTTCCTCCTCTCTCCTATACCTCACACTTCCTCCTCTCTCTTACTCCTCTCTGCTCCTCCTCTCTCCTCTTCCTCTCACATCCTCTTCTCTCTTCCTCCTCTCTCTTTCTTCTCTCTCCTCCTCCTCTCTCCTCTTCCTCTCACTTCCTCCTCTCTCTTCCTCCTCTCTCTTACTCCTCTCTCTTCCTCCTCTCTCTTCCTCTTTTCTCCTACTCCTCACTCTTCCTCCTCTCTCTTCCTCCTCTCTCTTCCTCCTCTCTCCTCTTTCACTCTCTTCTCCTCTCTCTTCCTCCTCCCTCTTCCTCCTCTCTCCTCATCCTCTCTCTTCCTCCTCTCTCCTCCTCCTCTCTCCTCTTCCTCTCTCTTCCTCCTCTCTCTTCCTCCTCTCTCCTCTTCCTCTCTCCTCTTCCTTTCTCTTCCTCCTCTCTCTTCATCCTCTCTCCTCTTTCATTCTGTTCCTCGTCTCTCTTCCTCCTCTCTCTTCCTCCTCTCTATTCCTCAACTTTTCTATTACTCTCTCTTCCTCCTCAATCCTCCTCCTCTCTCATCCTCCTCTCTCTACCTCCTCTCTCCTCTTCCTCCACACTCTTCCTCCTCTGTCTTCATCCTCTCTCTTCCTCCTCTCTCCTCTTCGTCTCTATTCCTCCTCTCTCCTCCTCCTCCCTCTTCCTCCTCTCTCCTCTTCCTCTCACTTCCTCCTGTCTCTTCCTCCGCTCTCTTTCTCCTCTCTCCTCTTCCTCTCTCTTCCTCCTCTCTCTTGCTCCTCTCTCTTCCTCCTCTCTCCTCCTCCTCTCTCTTCCTCCTCTCTCTTCCTCCTCTCTCTTCCTCCTCTCTCCTCCTCATTTCTCCTCTTCCTCTCACTTCCTCTTCTCTCTTCCTCCTCTCTCCTCTTCCTCCCTCCTCCTCCTCTCTCTTCTTCCTCTCTCTTCCTCCTACCTCTTCCTCCTCTATCTTCCTCCTCTCTCATCTTCCTCTCTCCTCATCCTCCCTCTTCCTCCTCTCTCTTCCTCCTCTCTCCTCCTCATCTCTCTTCTGCCTCTATCTTCCTCCTCTCTCTTCCTCCTCTCTCTTCCTCCTCTCTCTTCCTCCTCTCTCCTATACCTCACACTTCCTCCTCTCTCTTACTCCTCTCTCCTCCTCCTCTCTCTTACTCCTCTCTCTTCCTCCTCTCTCTTCCTCTTTTCTCCTACTCCTCACTCTTCCTTCTCTCTCTTCCTTCTCTCTCTTCCTCCTCTCTCCTCTTTCACTCTCTTCTCCTCTCTCTTGCTCCTCCCTCTTCCTCCTCTCTCTTCCTCCTCTCTCTTCCTTCTCTCTCCTCCTCCTCTCTCCTCTTTCTCTGTCTTCCTCCTCTCTCTTACTCCTCTCCCTTCTGCCTCTCTCATCCTCCTCTCTCTTCCTCCTCTCTCCTCCTCCTCTCGTTTCCTCCTGTCTCTTCCTCCTCTCTCCTCCTCCTCTCTCTTCCTCCTCTTTCCTCCTCCTCTCTCTTCCTCCTCTCTCTTCCTCCTCTCTCCTCCTCCTCTCTCTTCTTCCTCTCTCCTCTTCCTCTCTCTTCCTCCTCTCTCTTCCTCATCTTCCTCCTCTCTCTTCCTTCTCTCTCTTCCTCCTCTCTCCTCCTCCTCTCTCCTCCCCCTGTCTCTTCCTCCTCTCTCTTCCTCTTCTCTCTTCCACCTCTCTCCTCTTCCTCTCTCTTCCTCCTCTCTCTTCCTCCTCTCTCTTCCTCCTCTGTCTTCATCCTCTCTCCTCTTCTCTCTTCCTCCTCTCTCTTCCTCCTTTCTCTTCCTCCTCTCTCTTCCTCCTCTCTCTTCCTCCTCTCTCCTATACCTCACACTTCCTCCTCTCTCTTACTCCTCTCTCCTCCTCCTCTCTCTTCCTCCTCTCTCTTCCTCCTCTCTCTTCCTCTTTTCTCCTACTCCTCACTCTTCCTTCTCTCTCTTCCTTCTCTCTCTTCCTCCTCTCTCCTCTTTCACTCTCTTCTCCTCTCTCTTGCTCCTCCCTCTTCCTCCTCTCTCTTCCTCCTCTCTCTTCCTTCTCTCTCCTCCTCCTCTCTCCTCTTCCTCTGTCTTCCTCCTCTCTCTTACTCCTCTCCCTTCTGCCTCTCTCATCCTCCTCTCTCTTCCTCCTCTCTCCTCCTCCTCTCGTTTCCTCCTGTCTCTTCCTCCTCTCTCCTCCTCCTCTCTCTTCCTCCTCTCTCCTCCTCCTCTCTCTTCCTCCTCTCTCTTCCTCCTCTCTCCTCCTCCTCTCTCTTCTTCCTCTCTCCTCTTCCTCTCTCTTCCTCCTCTCTCTTCCTCATCTTCCTCCTCTCTCTTCCTTCTCTCTCTTCCTCCTCTCTCCTCCTCCTCTCTCCTCCCCCTGTCTCTTCCTTCTCTCTCTTCCTTCTCTCTCTTCCTCTTCTCTCTTCCACCTCTCTCCTCTTCCTCTCTCTTCCTCCTCTCTCTTCCTCCTCTCTCTTCCTCCTCTCTCTTCCTCCTCTGTCTTCATCCTCTCTCCTCTTCTCTCTTCCTCCTCTCTCTTCCTCCTTTCTCTTCCTCCTCTCTCTTCCTCCTCTCTCTTAATCCTCTCTCTTCCTTCTCTCTCTTCCTCCTCTCTCTTCCTCATCTCTCTTCCTCCACTCTCTTCCTCCTCTCTCCACCTCCTCACTACTCCTCCTCTCTCTTCCTCTTCTCTCTTCCTCCTCTCTCTTCCTCGTCTCTCTTCCTCCTCATTCTTCCTTTTCTCTCCTCCTCCTCTCTCCACCTCCTCTCTCATCCTCCTCACTCTTCCTCATGTCTCTTCCTCCACTCTCTTCCTCCTCTCTCCTACTCCTCTCTCTTCATTATCTCTCCTCCTCCTCTCTCTTCCTCCTCCCACTTATTCCTCTCGTCTTTCTCTCTCTTCCTCCTCTCCCTTCCTCCTGTTTCTTCCTCCTCTCTCTTCCTCCTCTCTCTTCCTCCTCTCTCCTCCTCCTGTCTCTTCCACCTCTCTATTCCTCCTCTCTCTTCCCCCTCTCTCCTCCTCCTCTCTCTTCCTCATCTCTCATCCTTGTCTCTCCTCTTCCTCTCTCTTCTTCCTTTCTCTTCCTCCTTTCTCTTCCTCCTCTCTCTTCCTCCTCTCTCCTCCTCCTCTCTCCTCATACTCTCTCTTCCTCCTCTTTCTTACTCCTCTCTCTTCCTCCTCTCTCCTCCTCCTCACTCATCCTCCTCTCTCTTCCTCTTCTTTCTCTTCCTCTCTCTTCCTCCTCTATATTACTCCTGTCTCTTCCTCTTCTCTCCTCCACCTCTCTCCTCTTCCTCTCTCTTCCTCCTCTATCTTTCTCCTGTCTCCTCTTCCTCTCTCTTCCTCCTCTCTCTTCCTGCTCTCTCTTCCTCCTCTCGGCTCTTCCTCTCTCTTCCTCCTCTCTCTTCCTCCACTCTCCTCTTCCTCTCTCTTCCTCCTCTCTCTTCCTCCTCTCTCTTCCTCCTCTCTCCTCCTCCTCTCTCTTCCTTCTTTATCTTCTTCCTCTCTCTTCCTCCTCTCTCTTCCTCCTATCACTTCCTCCGCTCTCTTCCCCCTCTATCTTGCTCCTTTCTCCTCTTCATCTTTCTTCCTCCTCTCTTAACGTCCTCTCTCTTCTTCCTCTCTATTCCTCCTCTCTCCTCCTCCTCCCTCTTCCTCTTCTCTCTTCCTCCTCTCTCTTCCTCCTCTCTCCTCCTCCTCTCTCTTCTTCCTCTCTCTTCCTCCTCTCTTCCTCCTCTCTCTTTCTCCTCTCTCTTCCTCCTCTCTCTTCCTCCTCTCTCTTAATCCTCTCTCTTCCTTCTCTATCCTCCTCCTCTCTCCTCCATCTCTCTCCTATTCCTCTCTTCCTCCTCTCTCTTCCTCCTCTCTCTTCCTCCTGTCTCTTAATCCTCTCTCTTCCTTCTCTATCCTCCTCCTCTCTCCTCCATCTCTCTCCTATTCCTCTCTCTTCGTCCTCTCTCTTCCTCCTGTCTGCTCTTCCTCTCTCATCCTCCTCTCTCTTCCTCATCTCTCTTACTCCTCTCTCTTCCTCTTCTCTCCTACTATTCTCTCTTCATTATCTCTCCACCTCCTCTCTCTTCCTCCTCTCCCTTCCTCCTGTCTCTTCTTCCTCTCTCTTCCTCCTCTCTCTTCCTCCTCTCTCTTCCTCCTCTCTCCTCCTACTCTCTCTTCCTCCTCTCTCTTCCTCCTCTCTCCTCCTCCTCTCCCTCCTCTCTATTCCTCCTCTTTCCTCCTCCTCTCTCTACCTCCTCTCTCTTCCTCCTCTCTCCTCTTCCTCTCTCTTCCTCCTCTCTCAACCTCCTCTCTCTTCCTCCTCTCTCCTCCTCCTCTCTCTTCCTCATCTCTCCTCCTTGTCTCTCCTCTTCTTCTCTCTTCCTCCTCTCGCTTCCTCCTTTCTCATCCCCCTCTCTCTTCCTCCTCTCTCTCTTCCTCTCTCTTCCTCCTCTATATTACTCCTGTCTCTTCCTCCTCTCTCTTCCTCCTCTCTCTTCCTCCTCTCTCCTCTTCCTCTCTCTTCCTTCTCTCTCTACATCTTCTCTCTTCTTCCTCTCTCTTCCTTCTCTCTCTTCCTCCTCTCTCCTCTTCCTCTCTCTTCCTCCTCTCTCTTCCTCCTCTCTCCTCTTACTCTCTCTTCCTCCTCTTTCTTCCTCCTCTCTCTTCCTCCTCTCTTCTCTTCCTCTCTCTTCCTCCTCTCTCTTCCTCCTCTCTCCTCTTCCTCTCTTCCTCCTCTCTCTTCCTGCTCTCTCTTCCTCCTCTCTCTTGATCCTCTCTCCTCCTCCTCTCTTTTCATTCTCTCTCTTCTTCCTGTCTCTTCCTCATCTCTCTTCCTCCTCTCTCTTCCTCCTCTCTCTTCCTCCTCATTCTTCTTTTTCTCTCCTCCTCTTCTCTCCACCTCCTCTCTCCTCCTCCTCTCTCTTCCTCCTCTCTCTTCCTTCACTCTCCTCTTCCTCTCTCTTCCTCCTTTCTCTTCCTCCTTTCTCTTCCTCCTCTCTCTTCCTCCTCTCTCCTCCTCCTCTCTCCTCATACTCTCTCTTCCTCCTCTCTCTTACTCCTCTCTCTTCCTCCTCTCTCCTCCTCCTCACTCATCCTCCTCTCTCTTCCTCCTCTTTCTCTTCCTCTCTCTTCCTCCTGTATATTACTCCTGTCTCTTCCTCCTCTCTCTTCCTCCTCTCTCCTCTTCCTTTCTCTTCATCCTCTCTCTTCCTCTTCTCTCCTCCACCTCTCTCCTCTTCCTCTCTCTTCCTCCTCTCTCTTCCTCCACTCTCTTCCTCCTCTCTCCTCTTCCTCTCTCTTCCTCCTCTCTCTTACTACTCTCCCTTCTGCCTCTCTCATATTCCTCTCTCTTCCTCCTCTCTCCTCCTCCTCTCATTTCCTCCTGTCTCTTCCTCCTCTCTCCTCCTCCTCTCTCTTCCTCCTCTCTCCTCTTCCTCTCTCTTCCTCCTCTCTCTTCCTCCTCTCTCCTCTTCCTCTCTCTTCCTCCTCTCTCTTCCTCCTCTCTCTTCCTCCTCTCTCCTCTTCCTCTCTCTTCCTCCTCTCTCTTCCTCCTCTCTCCTCTTCCTCTCTCTTCCTCCTCCTCTTCCTCCTCTCTCTTCCTCCTCTCTCTTGATCCTCTCTCCTCCTCCTCTCTTTTCATTCTCTCTCTTCTTCCTCTCTCTTCCTCCTCTCTCTTCCTCCTCTCTACTCCTCCTCTCTCTTGCTCCTCTCTCCTCCTCCTCTCTTTTCATTCTCTCTCTTCTTCCTCTCTCTTCCTCCTCTCTCTTCCTCCTCTCTACTCCTCCTCTCTCTTCCTCCTCTCAATTCCTCCTCTCTCTTCCTCCTCTCCCTTCCTCGTCTCTCTTTCCCCACTCTCTTACTCTTCTCTCTTCCTCCTCTCTCTTCCACTTCTCTCCTCCTCCTCTCTCTTCCTCCTCTCTCCTCCTCCTCTCTCCTCCTACTCTCTCTTCTTCCTCTCTCATCCTCGTATCTCTTCCTCCTCTCTCATCTTCCTCTCAATTCCACCTCTCTATTCCTCCTCTCTCCTCCTCCTCTCTCTTCCTCCTCTCTCTTCCTCATCTCTCTTCCTCCTCTCTCCTCCTCCTCTCTCTTCCTCCTCTCTCTTCCTCTTCTCTCATCCACCTCTCTCCTCTTCCTCTCTCTTCCTCCTCTCTCTTCCTCCTTTCTCTTCCTCCTCTCTCTTCCTCCTCTCTCTTCCTCCTCCTCTTCCTCCTCTCTCTTCCTCCTCACTCTTCCTCCTCTCTCCTCCTTCTCTCTCTTCCTCATCTCTCTTCTTAATCTCTCCTCCTCCTCTCTCTTCCTCATCTCTCCTCTTCCTCACTCTTCCTCCTCTCTTTTCCTCCTCTCTCTTCCTCCTCTCTCCTCCTCCTCTCTCTTCCACCTCTCTCTTCCTCCTCTCTCCTCCTCCTCTCTCTTCTTAATCTCTCCTCTTCCTCTCTCTTCCTCCTCTCTCCCCTTCCTCAACTTCCTCCTCTCTCTTCCTCCTCTGTCCTCCTCGCTCCTCTTTTTCTCACTTCCTCCTCTCTCTTCCTCCTCTCTCTTCCTCCTCTCTCTTCCTCATCTCTCCTCTTCCATTCTCTTTCTCCTCCTCTCTCTTCCTCCTCTCTCTTCTTAACCTCTATTCCTCCTCACTCTTCCTCCTCTCCCTTCCTCCTCTCTCTTCCCCCACTCTCTTCCTCCTCTCTCTACCTCCTCTCTCTTCCACTTCTCTCCTCCTCCTCTCTCTTCCTCCTCTCTCCTACTACTCTCTCATCCTCCTCTCTGTTCCTCCTCTCTCATCTTCCTCTCATTTCCACCTCTCTATTCCTCCTCTCTCCTCCTCCTCTCTCTTCCTCCTCTCTCTTCCTCGTCTCTCTTCCTCCTCTCTCCTCCTCCTCTCTCTTCCTCCTCTCTCTTCCTCCTCTCTGCTCTTCCTCTCTCTTCCTCCTCTCTCCTCCTCCTCTCTCCTCCTCATCTGTCCTCTTCCTCACTCTTCCTCCTCTCTCTTACTCCTCTCTCTTCCTTCTCTCTCCTCCTCCTCTCTCCTCTTCCTCTGTCTTCCTCCTCTCTCTTACTCCTCTCCATTCTGCCTCTCTCATCCTACTCTCTCTTCCTCCTCTCTCATCCTCCTCTCATTTCCTCCTGTCTCTTCCTCCTCTCTCCTCCTCCTCTCTCTTCCTCCTCTCTCCTCCTCCTCTCTCTTCCTCGTCTCTCTTCCTCCTCTCTCCTCCTCCTCTGTCTTCTTCCTCTCTCCTCTTCCTCTCTCTTCATCCTCTCTCTTCCTCATCTTCCTCCTCTCTCTTCCTTCTCTCTCTTCCTCCTCTATCCTCCTCCTCTCTCCTCCTCCTGTCTCTTCATCCTCTCTCTTCCTCCTCTCTCTTCTTCCTCTCTCTTCCTCCTCTCTTCTCTTCCTCTCTCTTCCTCCTCTCTCTTCCTCCTCTCTCCTCTTCCTCTGTCTTCCTCCTCTCTCTTCCTCTTCTCTCTTCCACCTCTCTCCTCTTCCTCTCTCCTCCTCTTCTCTCTTCCTCCTCTCTCTTCCTCCTTTCTCTTCCTCCTCTCTCTTCCTCCTCTCTCTTAATCCTCTCTCTTCCTTCTCTCTCTTCCTCCTCTCTCTTCCTCATCTCTCTTCCTCCTCTCTCCACCTCCTCACTACTCCTCCTCTCTCTTCCTCCTCTCTCTTCCTCCTCTCTCTTCCTCGTCTCTCTTCCTCCTCATTCTTCCTTTTCTCTTCTCCTCCTCTCTCCACCTCCTCTCTCCTCCTCCTATCTCTTCCTCCTCTCTCTTTCTCCTCTCTCTTCCTCCTCTCTCTTCCTCCTCTTTCTTCCTCCTCTCTCTTCCTCCTCTCTCTTCCACTTCTCTCCTCCTCCTCTCTCTTCCTCTTCTCTCCTCTTCCTCTCTCCTCTTCCTCTCTCTTCCTCCTCTCTCTTCCTCCTCTCTCGTCAACCTCTCTCCTCCTTTTCTCTCTTCCACCTCTCTCTTCCTCCTCTCTCCTCCTCCTCTCCCTTCTTAATCTCTCCTCTTCCTCTTTCTTCCTCCTCTCTCCCCTTCCTCAACTTCCTCCTCTCTCTTCCTCCTCTGTCCTCCTCGCTCCTCTTTTTCTCACTTCCTCTTCTCTCTTCCTCCTCTCTCTTCTTCCTCTCTATACCTCCTCTCACTTCCTCCTCTCTCTTCCTCCTCTCTCTTCCTCCTCTCTCTTCCTCATCTCTCCTCTTCCATTCTCTTTCTCCTCCTCTCTCTTCCTCCTCTCTCTTCTTAATCTCTATTCCTCCTCTCTCTTCCTCCTCTCCCTTCCTCCTCTCTATTCCCCCACTCTCTTCCTCCTCTCTCTAACTCCTCTCTCTTCCACTTCTCTCCTCCTCCTCTCTCTTCCTCCTCTCTCCTCCTCCTCTGTCCTCCTACTCTCTCTTCTTCCTTTCTCTTCCTTCTCTCTCTTCCTCCTCTCTCCTACTCCTCTCTCATCCTCCTCTCTCTTCCTCCTCTCTCTTCCTCCTCTCTCTTCCTCCTCTCTCCTCTTCCTCCTATATTCCTTCTCTGTCCTCCTCCTCCCTCTTCCTCCTCTCTCTTCCTCCTCTCTCTTCCTCCTCTCTCCTCCTCCTCTCTCTTCCTCCTCTCTCTTCCTCCTCTCTCCTCCTCCTCTCTCTTCTTCCTCTCTCTTTCTCCGTTCTCTTCCACCTCTCTCTTCCTCCTCTCTCTTCCTTCTCTCTGTTCCTCCTCTCTCCTCTTCCTCTCACTTCCTCCTCTCTCTTACACCTCTCTCTTCCTCCTCTCTCTTCCTCCTATCTCCTCCTCCTCTCTACTTCTCCTCACTCTTCCTCCTCTCTCCTCCTCCTCTCTCTTCCTCCTCTCACCTCATCCTCTTTCTTCCTCCTCTCTCTTCCTCCTCTCTCCTACTCCTGTCTCTTCCTCCTCTCTCTTCCTCGTCTCTCTTCCTCCTCTCTCCTCTTCCTCTCTATTCCTCCTCTCTCCTCCTCCTCCCTCTTCCTCCTCTCTCTTCCTCCTCTCTCTTCCTCCTCTCTCTTCCTTCTCTCTCTTCCTACGCTCTCTTCCTCCTCTCTCATCCTCCACTCTCTTCTTCCTCTCTCTTTCTCCTTTCTCTTCAACCTGTCTCTTCCTCCTCTTTATTCCTTCTCTCTCCTCCTCCTCTCTCCTCTTCCTCTCTCTTCCTCCTCTCTCTTCCTCCTCTCTCTTCCTCCTCTCTCCTCCTCCTCTCTCATCCTCCTCTCTCTTCCTCCTCTCTCATCTTCCTCTCTCTTCCTCCTCTCTCTTCCTCCTCTCTCTTCCTCCTCTCTCTTCCTCCTCTCTCCTCTTCCTCCTCTATTCCTTCTCTGTCCTCCTCCTCCCTCTTCCTCCTCTCTCTTCCTCCTCTCTCTTCCTCCTCTCTCCTCCTCCTCTCTCTTCCTCCTCTCTCTTCCGTCTCTCTCCTCCTCCTCTCTCCTCTTCCTATCACTTCCTCCTCTCTCTCCTCCTCTCTCTTCCTCCTCTCTCTTCCTCCTCTCTCCTCCTCCTCTGTCTTCCTTCTCGCTCCTCCTCCTCTCTCCTCCTCCTCTCTCCTGTTCCTCTCTCTTCCTCCTCTCTCCTCCTCCTCTCTCTTCTTCCTCTCTCTTTCTCTGTTCTATTCCACCTGTCTCTTCCTTCTCTCTCTTCCTTCTCTCTCCTCCTCCTCTCTCCTCTTCCTCTCTCCTACTCCTCTCTCTTCCTCCTCTCTCTTCCTCCTCTCTCTTCCTCCTCTCTCTTCCTCCTCTCTCCTCCTCCACTCTCTTCGTCCTCTCTCTTCCTCATCTCTCCTCCTCCTCTCTCTTTCTCCTCGCTCTTCCTCCTCTCTCCTCCTCCTCACTCATCCTCCTCTCTCTTCCTCCTCTGTCCTGTTCCTCTCTCTTCCTCCTCTCTCTTCCTCCTGTCTCTTCCTCCTGTCTCTTCCTCCTTTCTCTTCCTCCTCTCTCTTCCTCCTCTATCCTCTTCCTCTCTCTTCCACCTGTATATTACTCCTCTCTCTTCCTCCTCTCTTTTCCTCCTCTCTCCTCTTCCTTTCTCTTCCTCCTCTCTATTACTCTTCTCTCCTCCGCCTCTCTCCTCTTCTTCTCTCTTCCTCCTCTCTCTTCCTCCTCTCTCTTCCTCCTCTCTCCTCATCCTCTCTCCTCCTCCTCTCTCTTCTTCCTCTGTCTACCTCCTATCTCCTCCTTCTCTCTCATCCTCCTCTTTCTTCCTCCTCTCTCCTCTTCCTCTCTATTCCTCTTCTCTCATCCTCCTCTCTCTTCCTCCTCTCTCTTCCTCCTCTCTCTTCCTCCTCACTCTTCCTCCTCTCTATTCTTCCTCTCTCTTCCTCCTCTCTCTTCCTCCTCTGTCCTCTTCCTCTCTATACCTCCTCTCTCTTCTTCCTCTCTATTCCTCCTCTCTCCTCCTACTCTCTCTTCCTCCTTCCTCTTCCTCCTCTCTCTTCCTCCTCTCTCTTCCGTCTCTCTCCACCTCCTCTCTCCTCTTCCTCTCTCTCCGTCCTCTATCCTTTTCCTGCCTCTTCCTCCTCTCTCTTCCTCCTCTCTCTTCCTCCTCTCTCCTCTTCCTCTCTCTTCGTCCTCTCTCTTCCTCCTCTCTCTTCCTCCTCTCACTTCCTCCTCTCTCTTCTTCCTCTCTATTCCTCCTCTCTCCTCCTCCTCTCTCTTCCTCCTCTCTCTTCCTCCGGTCTCTTCCTCCTCTTTCCTCCTCCTCTCTCCTCCTACTCTCTCTTCCTCCTCTCTTTTCCTCCTCTCTTTTCCTCCTCTCTCCTCCTCCTCACTCATCCTCCTCTCTCTTCCTCCTCTCTCCTCTTCCTCCACACTCTTCCTCCTAGTCTTCCTCCCTTCTCTTCCTCCTCCCTCTTCCTACTCTCTCTTCCTCCTCTCTCTTCCTCCTCTCTCTTCCTCCTCTCTCTTCCTCCGCTCTCTTCCTCCTCTCTCATCCTCCTCTCTCTTCTTCCTCTCTCTTTCTCCTTTCTCTTCAACCTGTCTCTTCCTCCTCTCTCTTCCTTCTCTCTCCTCCTCCTCTCTCCTCTAACTCTCTCTTCCTCCTCTCTCTTCCTCCTCTCTCTTCCTCCTCTCTCCTCTTCCTCTCTCTTCCTCCTCTCTCTTCCTCCTCTCTCCTCCTCCTCTCTCTTCCTCCTCTCTCTTCCTCCTCTCTCCTCCTCCTCTCTCTTCTTCCTCTCTCTTTCTCCGTTCTCTTCCACCTCTCTTCCTCCTCTCTCTTCCTTCTCTCTCCTCATCATCTCTCCTCTTCCTCTCACTTCCTCCTCTCTCTTCCTCCTCTCTCTTCCTCCTGTCTCTTCCTCCTCTCTCCTCCTCCTCTCTCCTACTCCTCACTCTTCCTCCTCTCTCCTCCTCCTCTCTCTTCCTCCTCTCACCTCATCCTCTTTCTTCCTCCTCTCTCTTCCTCCTCTCTCCTCCTACTCTCTCTTCCTCCTCTCACCTCATCCTCTTTCTTCCTCCTCTCTCTTCCTCCTTCTCCTCCTACTCTCTCTTACTCCTCTCTCTTCCTCCTCTCTCTTCCTTCTTTCTCCTCTTCCACTCTATTCCTCCTCTCTCCTCCTCCTCCCTCTTCCTCCTCTCTCTTCCTCCTCTCTCTTCCTCCTCTCTCTTCCTCCTCTCTCTTACTCCTCTCTCTTCCTCCGCTCTCTTCCTCCTCTCTCATCCTCCTCTCTCTTCTTCCTCTCTCTTTCTACTTTCCCTTCAACCTGTCTCTTCCTTCTCTCTCTTCCTTCTCTCTCCTCCTCCTCTCTCCTCTTCCTCTCTCTTCCTCCTCTCTCTTCCTCGTCTCTCTACCTCCTCTCTCCTCTTCCTCTCTCTTCCTCCTCCCTCTTCCTCCTCTCTCCTCTTCCTCTCTCTTCCTCCTCTCTCTTGCTCCTCTCTCTTCTTCCTCTCTCCTCTTCCTCTCTCTTCCTCCTCTCTCTTCCTCCTCTCTCCTCTTCCTCTCTATTCCTCCTCTCTCCTCTTCCTCTCTCTTCCTCCTCTCTCATCCTCCTCTCTACTCTTCCACTCTCATCCTCCTCTCTATTCCTCCTCTCTCCTCCTCCTATCTCTTCCTCCTCTCTCTTCCTCCTCTCTCTTCCTCCTCACACTTCCTCCTCTCTACTCTTCCTCTCTCTTCCTCCTCTCTCTTCCTCCTCTGTCCTCTTCCTCTCTGTACCTCCTCTCTCCTCCTCCTCTCTCTTCCTCCTCTCTCTTCCTCCTCTCTATTCCTCCTCTCTCTTCTTCCTCTCTATTCCTCCTCTCTCTTCCTCCTCTCTCCTCCTCCTCTCTCTTCTTCCTCTCTCTTTCTCCGTTCTCTTCCACCTGTCTCTTCCTCCTCTCTCTACCTTCTCTCTCCTCCTCCTCTCTACTCTTCCTCTCTCTTCCTCCTCTCTCTTCCACCTCTCTCTTCCTCCTCTGTCCTCCTCCTCTCTCTTCCTCCTCTCTCTTCATCCTCTCTCATCCTCCTCTCTCTTCTTCCTCTCTCTTTCTCCGTTCTCTTCCACCTCTCTCTTCCTCCTCTCTCTTCCTTCACTCTCCTCCTCCTCTCTCCTCTTCCTCTCACTTCCTCCTCTCTCTTCCTCCTCTCTCTTCCTCCTGTCTCTTCCTCCTCTCTCCTCCTCCTCTCTCCTACTCCTCACTCTTCCTCCTCTCTCCTCCTCCTCTCTCTTCCTCCTCTCACCTCATCCTCTTTCTTCCTCCTCTCTCTTCCTCCTCTCTCCTCCTACTCTCTCTTCCTCCTCTCTCTTCCTCCTCTCTCTTCCTCCTGTCTCCTCTTCCTCTCTATTCCTCCTCTCTCCTCCTCCTCTCTCTTCCTCCTCTCTCTTCCTCCTGTCTCCTCTTCCTCTCTCTTCCTCCTCTCTCCTCTTCCTCTCTCTTCCTCCTCCCTCTTCCTCCTATCTCCTCTTCCTCTCTCTTCCTCCTCTCTCTTCCTCCTCTCTCTTCTTCCTCTCTCCTCTTCCTCTCTCTTCCTCCTCTCTCTTCCTCCTCTCTCCTCTTCCTCTCTATTACTCCTCTCTCCTCTTCCTCTCTCTTCCTCCTCTCTCATCCTCCTCTCTACTCTTCCACTCTCATCCTCCTCTCTATTCCTCCTCTCTCCTCCTCCTCTCTCTTCCTCCTCTCTCTTCCTCCTCTCTCTTCCTCCTCACACTTCCTCCTCTCTACTCTTCCTATCTCTTCCTCCTCTCTCTTCCTCCTCTGTCCTCTTTCTCTCTTTACCTCCTCTCTCCTCCTCCTTTCTCTTCCTCCTCTCTCTTCCTCCTCTCTCTTACTCCTCTCTCTTCTTCCTCTCTATTCCTTCTCTCTCTTCCTCCTCTCTCCTCCTCCTCTCTCTTCTTCCTCTCTCTTTCTCCGTTCTCTTCCACCTGTCTCTTCCTCCTCTCTCTTCCTTCTCTCTCCTCCTCCTCTCTACTCTTCCTCTCTCTTCCTCCTCTCTCTTCCTCCTCTCTCTTCCTCCTCTGTCATCCTCCTCTCTCTTCCTCCTCTCTCTTCCTCCTCTCTCCTCTTGCTCTCTCTTCCTCCTCTCTCTTCCTCCTCTCTCCTCCTCCTCTCTCTTCCTCCTCTCTCTTCCTCCTCTCTCCTCCTCCTCTCTCTTCTTCCTCTCTCTTTCTCCTTTCTCTTCCACCTCTCTTCCTCCTCTCTCTTCCTTCTCTCTCCTCATCATCTCTCCTCTTCCTCTCACTTCCTCCTCTCTCTTCCTCCTCTCTATTCCTCCTGTCTCTTCCTCCTCTCTCCTCCTCCTCTCTCCTACTCCTCACTCTTCCTCCTCTCTCCTCCTCCTCTCTCTTCCTCCTCTCACCTCATCCTCTTTCTTCCTCCTCTCACTTCCTCCTCTCTCCTCCTACTCTCTCTTCCTCCTCTCTCTTTCTCCTCTCTCTTACTCCTCTCTCCTCCTCCTCTCTCTTCCTCCTCTCTCTTCCTCCTCTCTCCTCCACCCCTCTTATCCTCCTCTCTCTTCCTCCTCTCTCTTCCTCCTCTCTCTTCCTCCTCTCTCTTCCTCACACTTCCTCCTCTCTACTCTTCCTCTCTCTTCCTCCTCTCTCTTCCTCCTCTCTCTTCCTCCTCTCTCCTCCTCCTCTCTATACCTCCTCTCTCCTCCTCCTCTCTCTTCCTCTTCTCTCTTCCTCCTCTCTCTTCCTCCTCTCTCATCTTCCTCTCTCTTTCTCCGTTCTCTTCCACCTCTCTTCCTCCTCTCTCTTCCTTCTCTCTCCTCATCATCTCTCCTCTTCCTCTCACTTCCTCCTCTCTCTTCCTCCTCTCTCTTCCTCCTGTCTCTTCCTCCTCTCTCCTCCTCCTCTCTCCTACTCCTCACTCTTCCTCCTCTCTCCTCCTCCTCTCTCTTCCTCCTCTCACCTCATCCTCTTTCTTCCTCCTCTCTCTTCCTCCTCTCTCCTCCTACTCTCTCTTCCTCCTCTCACCTCATCCTCTTTCTTCCTCCTCTCTCTTCCTCCTCTCTCCTCCTACTCTCTCTTACTCCTCTCTCTTCCTCCTCTCTCTTCCTTCTTTCTCCTCTTCCACTCTATTCCTCCTCTCTCCTCCTCCTCCCTCTTCCTCCTCTCTCTTCCTCCTCTCTCTTCCTCCTCTCTCTTCCTCCTCTCTCTTCCTCCTCTCTCTTACTCCTCTCTCTTCCTCCGCTCTCTTCCTCCTCTCTCATCCTCCTCTCTCTTCTTCCTCTCTCTTTCTACTTTCCCTTCAACCTGTCTCTTCCTTCTCTCTCTTCCTTCTCTCTCCTCCTCCTCTCTCCTCTTCCTCTCTCTTCCTCCTCTCTCTTCCTCGTCTCTCTACCTCCTCTCTCCTCTTCCTCTCTCTTCCTCCTCCCTCTTCCTCCTCTCTCCTCTTCCTCTCTCTTCCTCCTCTCTCTTGCTCCTCTCTCTTCTTCCTCTCTCCTCTTCCTCTCTCTTCCTCCTCTCTCTTCCTCCTCTCTCCTCTTCCTCTCTATTCCTCCTCTCTCCTCTTCCTCTCTCTTCCTCCTCTCTCATCCTCCTCTCTACTCTTCCACTCTCATCCTCCTCTCTATTCCTCCTCTCTCCTCCTCCTATCTCTTCCTCCTCTCTCTTCCTCCTCTCTCTTCCTCCTCACACTTCCTCCTCTCTACTCTTCCTCTCTCTTCCTCCTCTCTCTTCCTCCTCTGTCCTCTTCCTCTCTGTACCTCCTCTCTCCTCCTCCTCTCTCTTCCTCCTCTCTCTTCCTCCTCTCTATTCCTCCTCTCTCTTCTTCCTCTCTATTCCTCCTCTCTCTTCCTCCTCTCTCCTCCTCCTCTCTCTTCTTCCTCTCTCTTTCTCCGTTCTCTTCCACCTGTCTCTTCCTCCTCTCTCTTCCTTCTCTCTCCTCCTCCTCTTTACTCTTCCTCTCTCTTCCTCCTCTCTCTTCCACCTCTCTCTTCCTCCTCAGTCCTCCTCCTCTCTCTTCCTCCTCTCTCTTCATCCTCTCTCATCCTCCTCTCTCTTCTTCCTCTCTCTTTCTCCGTTCTCTTCCACCTCTCTCTTCCTCCTCTCTCTTCCTTCACTCTCCTCCTCCTCTCTCCTCTTCCTCTCACTTCCTCCTCTCTCTTCCTCCTCTCTCTTCCTCCTGTCTCTTCCTCCTCTCTCCTCCTCCTCTCTCCTACTCCTCACTCTTCCTCCTCTCTCCTCCTCCTCTCTCTTCCTCCTCTCACCTCATCCTCTTTCTTCCTCCTCTCTCTTCCTCCTCTCTCCTCCTACTCTCTCTTCCTCCTCTCTCTTCCTCCTCTCTCTTCCTCCTGTCTCCTCTTCCTCTCTATTCCTCCTCTCTCCTCCTCCTCTCTCTTCCTCCTCTCTCTTCCTCCTGTCTCCTCTTCCTCTCTCTTCCTCCTCTCTCCTCTTCCTCTCTCTTCCTCCTCCCTCTTCCTCCTATCTCCTCTTCCTCTCTCTTCCTCCTCTCTCTTCCTCCTCTCTCTTCTTCCTCTCTCCTCTTCCTCTCTCTTCCTCCTCTCTCTTCCTCCTCTCTCCTCTTCCTCTCTATTACTCCTCTCTCCTCTTCCTCTCTCTTCCTCCTCTCTCATCCTCCTCTCTACTCTTCCACTCTCATCCTCCTCTCTATTCCTCCTCTCTCCTCCTCCTCTCTCTTCCTCCTCTCTCTTCCTCCTCTCTCTTCCTCCTCACACTTCCTCCTCTCTACTCTTCCTATCTCTTCCTCCTCTCTCTTCCTCCTCTGTCCTCTTTCTCTCTTTACCTCCTCTCTCATCCTCCTTTCTCTTCCTCCTCTCTCTTCCTCCTCTCTCTTCCTCCTCTCTCTTCTTCCTCTCTATTCCTTCTCTCTCTTCCTCCTCTCTCCTCCTCCTCTCTCTTCTTCCTCTCTCTTTCTCCGTTCTCTTCCACCTGTCTCTTCCTCCTCTCTCTTCCTTCTCTCTCCTCCTCCTCTCTACTCTTCCTCTCTCTTCCTCCTCTCTCTTCCTCCTCTCTCTTCCTCCTCTGTCATCCTCCTCTCTCTTCCTCCTCTCTCTTCCTCCTCTCTCCTCCTCCTAGCTCCTACTCCTCACTCTTCCTCCTCTCTCCTCCTCCTCTCTCTTCCTCCTCTCTCTTCCTCACACTTCCTCCTCTCTACTCTTCCTCTCACTTCCTCCTCTCTCTTCCTCCTCTCTCCTCCTCCTCTCTATACCTCCTCTCTCCTCCTCCTCTCTCTTCCTCTTCTCTCTTCCTCCTCTCTCTTCCTCCTCTCTCTTCTTCGTCTCTATTCCTCCTCTCTCGTCCTCCGCTCTCTTCCTCCTCTCTCTTCCTCCTCTCTCTTCCTCCTCTCTCCTCCTCCTCTCTCTTCCTCCTCTCTCTTCCTCCTCTCTCCTCCTCCCCTCTCTTCTACCTCTCTCTTCCTCCTCTCTCTTCTTCCTCTCTTTTCCTCCTCTCTCTTCCTCCTCTCTCCTCCTCCTCTCTCATCCTCCTCTCTCTTCCTCCTCTCTCCTCTTCCTCCACACTCTACCTCCTCTGTCTTCCTCCCTTCTCTTCCTCCTCTCTTCCTCCTCTCTCTTCCTCCTCTCTCTTCCTCCTCTCTCTTCCTCCTCTCTCCTCCTCCTCTCTCTTCTTCCTCTCCCTTTCTCCGTTCTCTTCCACCTGTCTCTTCCTCCTCTCTCTTCCTTCTCTCTCCTCCTCCTCTCTACTCTTCCTCTCTCTTCCTCCTCTCTCTTCCTCCTCTCTCTTCCTCCTCTGTCATCCTCCTCTCTCTCCCTCCTCTCTCTTCCTCCTCTCTCTTCCTCCTCTCTCTTCCTCCTCTCTCTTCCTCCTCTCTCCTCTTCCTCTCTCTTCGTCCTCTCTCTTCCTCCTCTCTCTTCCTCCTCTCTCCTCTTCGTCTCTCTTCGTCCTCTCTCTTCTTCCTCTCTCTTCCTCCTCTCTCCTCCTCCTCTCTCATCCTCCTCTCACCTCATCCTCTCTCTTCCTCCTCTCTCATCTTCCTCTCTCTTCCTCCTCTGTCTTCCTCCTCCCTCTTCCGCCTCTCTCTTCCTCCTCTCTCTTCCTCCTCTCTCCTCCTCCTCTCTCTTCCTCCTCTCTCTTCCTCCTCTCTCCCCCTCCTCTCTCTTCTTCCTCTCTCTTTCTCCGTTCTCTTCCACCTCTCTCTTCCTCCTCTCTCTTCCTTCTCTCTCCTCCTCCTCTCTCCTCTTCCTCTCACTTCCTCCTTTCTCTTCCTCCTCTCTCTTCCTCCTGTCTCTTCCTCCTCTCTCCTCCTCCTCTCTCCTACTCCTCACTCTTCCTCCACTCTCATCCTCCTCTCTCTTCCTCCTCTCACCTCATCCTCTTTCTTCCTCCTCTCTCTATCTCCTCTCTCCTCCTACTCTCTCTTCCTCCTCTCTCTTCCTCCTCTGTCTTCCTCCTCTCTCCTCTTCCTCTCTATTCCTCCTCTCTCCTCCTCCTCCCTCTTCCTCCTCTCTCTTCCTCCTCTCTCTTCCTCCTCTCTCTTCCTCCTCTCTCTTCCTCCGCTCTCTTCCTCCTCTCTCATACTCCTCTCTCTTCTTCCTCTCTCTTTCTCCTTTCTCTTCAACCTGTCTCTTCCTCCTCTCTCTTCCTTCGCTCTCTTCCTCCTGTCCCCTCTTCTCTCTCTTCCTCCTCTCTCCTCCTCCTCTCTCTTCCTCCTGTCCCCTCTTCTCTCTCTTCCTCCTCTCTCCTCCTCCTCTCTCTTCCTCCTGTCCCCTCTTCTCTCTCTTCCTCCTCTCTCCTCCTCCTCTCTCTTCCTCCTTTCTTTTCCTCCTCTCTCTTACTCCTCTCTCTTCCTTCCCTCTCCTCCTCCTCTATCTTCGTCCTCTCTCCTCCTCCTCTCTCTTCCGCCTCTCTCTTCTTCCTCTCTCCTCTTCCTCTCTCTTCCTCCTCTCTCGTCCTCCTCTCTCTTCCTCCTCTCTCTTCCGCCTCTCTCTTCGTCCTCTCTCCTCCTCCACTCTCTTCCTCCTCGCTCCTCCTCCTCACTCCTCTTCCTCTCTCTTCCTTCTCTCTCCTCTTCCTCTCCCTTCCTCCTCTCTCTTCCTGCTCTGTCTTCCTCCTCTCTCCACCTCCTCTCCTCTTTCCTCCTCCTCTCTATCATCCTCTCTCCTCCTCCTCTCTCCCCCTACTCTCTCTTCCTCTTTCTCTTCTTCCTCTCTCTTCCTCCTCTCTCTTCCTCCTCTCTGCTCTTCCTCTCTCTTCTTCCTCTCTCTTCCTCTTCTCTCCTCCACCTCCCTTCTCTTCCTCTCTCCTCCTCCTCTCTCTTCCTCCTCTCTCTTCCTCCTCCATCTTCCTCCTCTCTCCTCCTCCTCTCTCATCCTCCTCTATCTTCATCCTCTCTCATCTTCCTCTCTCTTCCACCTCTCTATTCCTCGTCTCTCCTCCTCCTCTCTATTCCTACTCTCTCTTCCTCCTCTCTCTTCCTCCTCTCTCATCCTCCTCTCTCTTCCTCCTCTCTCTTCCTCGTCTCTCCTCTTCATCTTTCTTCCTCCTCTCTCTTCCTCCTCTCTCTTCTTCCTCTCTATTCCTCCTTTCTCCTCCTCCTCTCTCCTCCTCCTCTCTCTTCCTCCTCTCTCTTCCTCCTCTCTCCTCCTCCTCTCTCTTCCTCCTCTCTCTTCCTCCACTCTCTCCACCTGTCTCTTCCTCCTCTCTCCTCCTCCTCTCTCTTCCTCCTTTCTCTTCCTCCTCTCAATTCCTCCTCTCTCCTCCTCCTCTCTCATCCTCCTCTCTCTTCCTCCTCTCTCCTCTTCTCTCTCTTCCTCCTCTCTCTTCCTCCTCTCTCTTCCTCCTCTCTCATCCTCATCTCTCTTCCTGTTCTCACTTCCTCCTCTCTCTTCCTCCTATCTCTTACTCCTCACTCTTCCTCATCTCTCCTCCTCCTCTCTCTTCCTCCTCTCTCCTCCTCCTCTCTCTTCCTCCTCTCTCTTCCTCCTCTCTCCTCCTCCTCTCTCTTCCTCCTCTCTCTTCCTCCTCTCTCTTACTCCTCTCTCTTCCTTCTCTCTCCTCCTCCTATATCTTCCTCCTCTCTCCTCCTGCTCTCTCTTCCTCCTCTCTCTTCTCCTCTATCCTCTTCCTCTCTCTTCCTCCTCTCTCTTCCTCCTCTCTCTTCCTCCTCTCTGTTCCTCCTCTCTCTTCCTCCTCTCTATTCCTCGTCTCTCCTCCTCCTCTCTCTTCCTCCTCTCTCTTCCTCCTCTCTCTTCCACTTCTCTCCTCCTCCTCTCTCTTCCTCCTCTCTCGTCCTCCTCTCTCTTCCTCCTCTCTCTTCCTCCTCTCTCGTCCTCCTCTCCCTTCCTCCTCTCTCTTCCTCCACTCTCTTCCACCTGTGTCTTCCTCCTCTCTCCTCCTCCTCTCTCTTCCTCCTCTCTCTTCCTCCTCTCTCCTACTACTCTCTCTTCCTCCTCTCTCTTCCTCCTCTCTCCTCCTCCTCTCTCTTCCTCCTCTCTCTTCCTGCTCTCTCCTCCTCCTCTCTCTTCCTCCTCTCTCTTCCTCCTCTCTCATCCTCCTCTCTCTTCCTCCTCTCTCTTCCTCCGCTCTCTTCCTCCTCTCTCTTCCTCCTCTCTCTTCCTCCTCTCCTCCTCCTCTCTCTTCCTCCTCTCTCCTCCTCCTCTCTCTTCCTCCTCTCTCTTCCTCCTCTCTCTTCCTCCTCTCTCTTCCTCCACTCTCATCCTCCTCTCTCTTCCTTCTCTCTCTTCCTCCGCTCTCTTCCTCCTCTCTCTTCCTACTCTCTCTTCCTCTTCTCTCCTCTACCTCTCTCTTCCTCCTCTCTATTACTCCTGTCTCTTTCTTCTCTCTCTTCCTCCTCTCTCCTCTTCCTCTCTCTTCCTTATCTCTCTTCCTCCTCGCTCTTCCTCCTCTCGCCTCTTCCTCTCTATTTCTCCTCTCTCCTCCTCCTCTCTCTTTATCCTGTCTCTTCCTCCTCTCTCTTCCTCCTCTCTCTTCCTCCTCTCTCTTCCTCCTCTCTTTTCCTCCTCTCTCTTCCTCCTCTCTCCTCCTCCTCTCTAATCTTCCTCTCGCTTCCTCTTCTCTCTTCATCCTCTCTCCTCCTCCTCTCTCCACATACTCTCTCTTCTTCCTCGCTCTTCCTCCTCTCTCTTCCTCCTCTCTCCTCCTCCTCTCTCTTCCTCCTCTCTCTTCCTCCTCTCTCTTCCAACTGTCTCTTCCTCCTCTCTCCTCCTCCTCTCTCATCCTCCTCTCTGATCCTCCTCTCTCATCTTCCTCTCTCTATCACCTCTCTATTCCTCCACTCTCCTCCTCCTCTCTCCTCCTCCTCTCTCTTCCTCCTCTCTCTTCCTCCTCTCTCCTCCTCCTCTCTCTTCCTCCTCTCTCTTCCGCCTCTCTCTTCGTCCTCTCTCCTCCTCCTCTCTCTTCCTCCTCGCTCCTCCTCCTCACTCCTCTTCCTCTCTCTTCCTTCTCTCTCCTCTTCCTCTCCCTTCCTCCTCTCTCTTCCTGCTCTGTCTTCCTCCTCTCTCCACCTCCTCTCCTCTTTCCTCCTCCTCTCTATCCTCCTCTCTCCTCCTCCTCTCTCCCCCTACTCTCTCTTCCTCTTTCTCTTCTTCCTCTCTCTTCCTCCTCTCTCTTCCTCCTCTCTGCTCTTCCTCTCTCTTCTTCCTCTCTCTTCCTCTTCTCTCCTCCACCTCCCTTCTCTTCCTCTCTCCTCCTCCTCTCTCTTCCTCCTCTCTCTTCCTCCTCCATCTTCCTCTCTCTCCTCCTCCTCTCTCATCCTCCTCTATCTTCATCCTCTCTCATCTTCCTCTCTCTTCCACCTCTCTATTCCTCGTCTCTCCTCCTCCTCTCTATTCCTACTCTCTCTTCCTCCTCTCTCTTCCTCCTCTCTCATCCTCCTCTCTCTTCCTCCTCTCTCTTCCTCGTCTCTCCTCTTCATCTTTCTTCCTCCTCTCTCTTCCTCCTCTCTCTTCTTCCTCTCTATTCCTCCTTTCTCCTCCTCCTCTCTCCTCCTCCTCTCTCTTCCTCCTCTCTCTTCCTCCTCTCTCCTCCTCCTCTCTCTTCCTCCTCTCTCTTCCTCCACTCTCTTCCACCTGTCTCTTCCTCCTCTCTCCTCCTCCTCTCTCTTCCTCCTTTCTCTTCCTCCTCTCTCTTCCTCCTCTCTCCTCCTCCTCTCTCATCCTCCTCTCTCTTCCTCCTCTCTCCTCTTTCTCTCTCTTCCTCCTCTCTCTTCCTCCTCTCTCTTCCTCCTCTCTCATCCTTATCTCTCTTCCTGTTCTCACTTCCTCCTCTCTCTTCCTCCTATCTCTTACTCCTCACTCTTCCTCCTCTCTCCTCCTCCTCTCTCTTCCTCCTCTCTCCTCCTCCTCTCTCTTCCTCCTCTCTCTTCCTCCTCTCTCCTCCTCCTCTCTCTTCCTCCTCTCTCTTCCTCCTCTCTCTTACTCCTCTCTCTTCCTTCTCTCTCCTCCTCCTATATCTTCCTCCTCTCTCCTCCTGCTCTCTCTTCCTCCTCTCTCTTCTCCTCTATCCTCTTCCTCTCTCTTCCTCCTCTCTCTTCCTCCTCTCTCTTCCTCCTCTCTCTTCCTCCTCTCTCTTCCTCCTCTGTATTCCTCGTCTCTCCTCCTCCTCTCTCTTCCTCCTCTCTCTTCCACTTCTCTCCTCCTCCTCTCTCTTCCTCCTCTCTCGTCCTCCTCTCTCTTCCTCCTCTCTCTTCCTCCTCTCTCGTCCTCCTCTCCCTTCCTCCTCTCTCTTCCTCCACTCTCTTCCACCTGTCTCTTCCTCCTCTCTCCTCCTCCTCTCTCTTCCTCCTCTCTCTTCCTTCTCTCTCCTACTCCTCTCTCTTCCTCCTCTCTCTTCCTCCTCTCTCCTCCTCCTCTCTCTTCCTCCTCTCTCTTCCTCCTCTCTCCTCCTCCTCTCTCTTCCTCCTCTCTCTTCCTCCTCTCTCATCCTCCTCTCTCTTCCTCCTCTCTCTTCCTCCGCTCTCTTCCTCCTCTCTCTTCCTCCTCTCTCCTCCTCCTCTCTCTTCCTCCTCTCTCTTCCTCCTCTATCCTCCTCTATCTTCCTCCTCTCTCTTCCTCCTCTCGCCTCTTCCTACCTATTCCTCCTCTCTCCTCCTCCTCTCTCTTTATCCTGTTCCTTCCTCCTCTCTCTTCCTCCTCTCTCCTCTTCTCTTTTCCTCCTCTCTCTTCCTCCTCTCTCTTCCTCCTCTCTCCTCTTCTCTCTTCCTCCTCTCTCTTCCTCCTCTCTCTTCATCCTCTCTCCTCCTCCTCTCTCCACCTACTCTCTCTTCTTCCTCGCTCTTCCTCCTCTCTCTTCCTCCTCTCTCCTCCTCCTCTCTCTTCCTCTTCTCTCTTCCTCCTCTGTCTTTCAACTGTCTCTTCCTCCTCTCTCCTCCTCCTCTCTCATCCTCCTCTCTCTTCTTCTTCTCTCTTCCTCCTCTCTCTTATTCCTCTCTCTTCCTTCTCTTTCCTCCTCTCTCATCCATCTCTCTCCTATTCCTCTCTCTTCCTCCTCTCTCTTCCTCCTCTCTCTTCCTCCTCTCTCCTCCTCCTCTCTCTTCCTCCTCTCTCTTCCTCCTCTCTCCTCCTCCTCTCTCTTCCTCCTCTCTCTTCCTCCGCTCTCTTCCACCTCTCACTTCCTCCTCTCTCTTCCTCCTCTCTCCTCCACCTCTCTCTTCCTCCTCTCTCATCCTCCGCTCTCTTCCAACTCTCACTTCCTCCTCTCTCTTACTCCTCTCTTTTCCTTCTCTCTCTTCCTCCTCTCTCTTCCTCCTCTTTCCTCTTCCTCTCTCTTCCTCCTCTCTCTTCCTCCTCTCTCTTCCTCCTCTCTCTGCCTCCTCTCTCTTCCTCCTCTCACTTCCTCCTCTCTCTTCCTCCTCTCTCCTCTTCATCTTTCTTCCACCTCTCTCTTCCTCCTCTCTCTTCTTCCTCTCTATTCCTCCTCTCTCCTCCTCCTCTCTCTTCCTCCTCTCTCTTCCTCCTCTCTCCTCCTCCTCTCTCTTCCTCCTCTCTCTTCCTCCGCTCTCTTCCACCTGTCTCTTCCTCCTGTCTCCTCCTCCTCTCTCTTCCTCGTCTCTCTTCCCCCTCTCTCCTCTTCCTCTCTCTTCCTCCTCTCTCTTCCTCCTCTCTCCTCCTCCTCTCTCATCCTCCTCTCTCTTCCTCCTCTCTCTTCCTTCTCTCTCATCCTCATCTCTCTTCCTGTTCTCACTTCCTCCTCTCTCTTCCTCCTATCTCTTACTCCTCACTCTTCCTCCTCTCTCCTCCTCCTCTCTCTTATTCCTCTCTCCTCCTCCTCTCTCTTCCTCCTCTCTCTTCCTCCTCTCTCCTCCTCCTCTCTCTTCCTCCTCTCTCTTCCTCCTCTCTCTTACTCCTCTCTCTTCCTTCTCTCTCCTCCTCCTATATCTTCCTCCTCTCTCCTCCTGCTCTCTCTTCCTCCTCTCTCTTCTCCTCTATCCTCTTCCTCTCTCTTCCTCCTCTCTCTTCCTCCTCTCTCTTCCTCCTCTCTGTTCCTCCTCTCTCTTCCTCCTCTCTATTCCTCGTCTCTCCTCCTCCTCTCTCTTCCTCCTCTCTCTTCCTCCTCTCTCTTCCACTTCTCTCCTCCTCCACTCTCTTCCTCCTCTCTCGTCCTCCTCTCTCTTCCTCCTCTCTCTTCCTCCTCTCTCGTCCTCCTCTCCCTTCCTCCTCTCTCTTCCTCCACTCTCTTCCAACTGTCTCTTTCTCGTCTCTCCTCCTCCTCTCTCTTCCTCCTCTCTCTTCCTCCTTTCTCCTACTCCTCTCTCTTCCTCCTCTCTCTTCCTCCTCTCTCCTCCTCCTCTCTCTTCCTCCTCTCTCTTCCTCCTCTCTCCTCCTCCTCTCCCTCCTCTCTCTTCCTCCTCTCTCATCCTCAACTCTCTTCCTCCTCTCTCTTCCTCCTCTCTCTTCCTCCTCTCTCTTCCTCCTCTCTCCTCCTCCTCTCTCTTCCTCCTCTCTCTTCCTCCTCTCTCCTCCTCCTCTCTCTTCCTCCTCTCTCTTCCTCCTCTCTCTTTCTCCTCTCTCTTCCTCCTCTCTCGTCCTCCTCTCTCTTCCTCCTCTCTCTTCCTCCGCTCTCTTCATCCTCTCTCTTCCTCCTCTCTCTTCCTCTTCTCTCCTCTACCTCTCTCTTCCTCCTCTCTATTACTCCTGTCTCTTTCTTCTCTCTCTTCCTCCTCTCTCCTCTTCCTCTCTCTTCCTTATCTCTCTTCCTCCTCTCTCTTCCTCCTCTCGCCTCTTCATCTCTCTTCCTCCTCTCTCTTCCTGCTCTCTCTTCCTCCACTCTCCTCTTCCTCTCTCTTCCTCCTCTCTCTTCCTCCTCTCGCTTTCTCCTCTATCGTCCTCCTCTCTCCCCCTCCTCTCTCTTCCTCCTCTCTCTTCTTCCTCTCTCCTCTTCCTCTCTCTTCCTCCTCTGTCTTCCTCCTCTCTCTTCCTCCTCTCTGCTCTTCCTCTCACTTCCACCTCTGTCTTCCTCCTCTCTCTTCCTCCTCTCTCCTCCTCCTCTCTCTTCCTCCTCTCTCTTCCTCCACTCTCTTCCTCCTCTCTCCTCCTCCTCTCTCTTCTTCTTCTCTCTTCCTCCTCTCTCTTAATCCTCTCTCTTCCTTCTCTTTCCTCCTCCTCTCTCATCCATCTCTCTCCTATTCCTCTCTCTTCTTCCTCTCTCTCCCTCCTCTCTCTTCCTCCTCTCTCCTCCTCCTCTCTCTTCCTCCTCTCTCTTCCTCCTCTCTCTTCCTCCTCTCTCTTCCTCCTCTCTCCTCCTCCTCTCTCTTCCTCCTCTCTCGTCCTCCTCTCTCTTCCTCCTCTCTCTTCCTCCTCTCTCGTCCTCCTCTCCCTTCCTCCTCTCTCTTCCTCCACTCTCTACCAACTGTCTCTTTCTCCTCTCTCCTCCTCCTCTCTCTTCCTCCTCTCTCTTCCTCCTCTCTCCTACTCCTCTCTCTTCTTCCTCTCTCCTCTTCCTCTCTCTTCCTCCTCTGTCTTCCTCCTCTCTCTTCCTCCTCTCTGCTCTTCCTCTCACTTCCACCTCTCTTTTCCTCCTCTCTCTTCCTCCTCTCTCCACCTCTTCTCTCTTCCTCCTCTCTCTTCCTCCACTCTCTTCCTCCTCTCTCCTCCTCCTCTCTCTTCTTCTTCTCTCTTCCTCCTCTCTCTTAATCCTCTCTCTTCCTTCTCTTTCCTCCTCCTCTCTCATCCATCTCTCTCCTATTCCTCTCTCTTCTTCCTCTCTCTTCCTCCTCTCTCTTCCTCCTCTCTCCTCCTCCTCTCTCTTCCTCCTCTCTCTTCCTCCACTCTCTTCCTCCTCTCTCTTCCTCCTCTCTCCTCCTCCTCTCTCTTCCTCCTCTCTCTTCCTCCTCTCTCCTCCTCCTCTCTCTTCCTCCTCTCTCTTCCTCCGCTCTCTTCCACCTCTCACTTTCTCCTCTCTCTTACTCCTCTCTCTTCCACCTCTCCCTACTCTCTCATCCTCCTCTCTCTTCCTCCTCTCTCTTCCTCCTCTCTCTTCCTCCTCTCTCCTCCTCCTCTCTCTTCCTCCTCTCTCTTCCTCCTCTCTCCTCCACCTCTCTCTTCCTCCTCTCTCTTCCTCCTCTCTCCTCCTCCTCTCTGTTCCTCCTCGCTCCTCCTCCTCACTCCTCTTCCTCTCTCTTCCTCCTCTCTCTTCCTCCTCTCTCTTCCTCTTCTCTCCTCTTCCTCTCTCTTCCTCCTCTCTCCTCCTCCTCTCTCTTCCTCCTCTCTCTTCCTCCTCTCTCTTCCTCCTCTCTCTTCCTCCTGTCTCTTCCTCCTCTCTCTTCATTCTCTCTCCTCCTCCTCTATCTTCCTCCTCTCTCCTCCTCCTCTCTCTTCCTCCTCTCTCTTCTTCCTCTCTCCTCTTCCTCTCTCTTCCTCCTCTGTCTTCCTCCTCTCTCTTCCTCCTCTCTGCTCTTCCTCTCACTTCCACCTCTCTCTTCCTCCTCTCTCTTCCTCCTCTCTCCTCCTCCTCTCTCTTCCTCCTCTCTCTTCTTCCACTCTCTTCCTCCTCTCTCCTCCTCCTCTCTCTTCTTCTTCTCTCTTCCTCCTCTCTCTTAATCCTCTCTCTTCCTTCTCTTTCCTCCTCCTCTCTCATCCATCTCTCTCCTATTCCTCTCTCTTCTTCCTCTCTCTTCCTCCTCTCTCTTCCTCCTCTCTCCTCCTCCTCTCTCTTCCTCCTCTCTGTTCCTCCTCTCTCTTCCTCCTCTCTCTTCCTTCTCTCTCCTCCTCCTCTCTCTTCCTCCTCTCTCGTCCTCCTCTCTCTTCCTCCTCTCTCTTCCTCCTCTCTCGTCCTCCTCTCCCTTCCTCCTCTCTCTTCCTCCACTCTCTACCAACTGTCTCTTTCTCCTCTCTACTCCTCCTCTCTCTTCCTCCTCTCTCTTCCTCCTCTCTCCTACTCCTCTCTCTTCTTCCTCTCTCCTCTTCCTCTCACTTCCACCTCTCTCTTCCTCCTCTCTCTTCCTCCTCTCTCCTCCTCCTCTCTCTTCCTCCTCTCTCTTCCTCCACTCTCTTCCTCCTCTCTCCTCCTCCTCCTCTTCTTCTCTCTTCCTCCTCTCTCTTAATCCTCTCTCTTCCTTCTCTTTCCTCCTCCTCTCTCATCCATCTCTCTCCTATTCCTCTCTCTTCTTCCTCTCTCTTCCTCCTCTCTCTTCCTCCTCTCTCCTCCTCCTCTCTCTTCCTCCTCTCTCTTCCTCCTCTCTCTTCCTCCTCTCTCTTCCTCCTCTCTCCTCCTCCTCTCTCTTCCTCCTCTCTCTTCCTCCTCTCTCCTCCTCCTCTCTCTTCCTCCTCTCTCTTCCTCCGCTCTCTTCCACCTCTCACTTCCTCCTCTCTCTTACTCCTCTCTCTTCCACCTCTCTCTTCCTACTCTCTCATCCTCCTCTCTCTTCCTCCTCTCTCTTCCTCCTCTCTCTTCCTCCTCTCTCCTCCTCCTCTCTCTTCCTCCTCTCTCTTCCTCCTCTCTCCTCCACCTCTCTCTTCCTCCTCTCTCTTCTCCGCTCTCTTCCACCTCTCACTTCCTCCTCTCTCTTACTCCTCTCTTTTCCTTCTCTCTCTTCCTCCTCTCTCTTCCTCCTCTTTCCTCTTCCTCTCTCTTCCTCCTCTCACTTCCTCCTCTCTCTTCCTCCTCTCTCCTCTTCATCTTTCTTCCACCTCTCTCTTCCTCCTCTCTCTTCTTCCTCTCTATTCCTCCTCTCTCCTCCTCCTCTCTCTTCCTCCTCTCTCTTCCTCCTCTCTCCTCCTCCTCTCTCTTCCTCCTCTCTCTTCCTCCGCTCTCTTCCAACTGTCTCTTCCTCCTGTCTCCTCCTCCTCTCTCTTCCTCGTCTCTCTTCCCCCTCTCTCCTCTTCCTCACTCTTCCTCCTCTCTCTTCCTCCTCTCTCCTCCTCCTCTCTCTTCCTCCTCTCTCTTCCTCCTCTCTCTTCCTCCTCTCTCTTCCTCCTCTCTCCTCCTCCTCTCTCTTCCTCCTCTCTCTTCCTCCTCTCTCCTCCTCCTCTCTCTTCCTCCTCTCTCTTCATCCGCTCTCTTCCACCTCTCACTTCCTCCTCTCTCTTACTCCTCTCTCTTCCACCTCTCTCTTCCTACTCTCTCATCCTCCACTCTCTTCCTCCTCTCTCTTCCTCCTCTCTCCTCCTCCTCTCTCTTCCTCCTCTCTCTTCCTCCTCTCTCCTCTTCCTCTCTCTTCCTCCTCTCTCTTCCTCCACTCTCTTCCTCCTCTCTCCTCCTCCTCTCTCTTCTTCTTCTCTCTTCCTCCTCTCTCTTAATCCTCTCTCTTCCTTCTCTTTCCTCCTCCTCTCTCATCCATCTCTCTCCTATTCCTCTCTCTTCTTCCTCTCTCTTCCTCCTCTCTCTTCCTCCTCTCTCCTCCTCCTCTCTCTTCCTCCTCTCTCTTCCTCCTCTCTCTTCCTCCTCTCTCTTCCTCCTCTCTCCTCCTCCTCTCTCTTCCTCCTCTCTCTTCCTCCTCTCTCCTCCTCCTCTCTCTTCCTCCTCTCTCTTCCTCCGCTCTCTTCCACCTCTCACTTCCTCCTCTCTCTTACTCCTCTCTCTTCCACCTCTCCCTACTCTCTCATCCTCCTCTCTCTTCCTCCTCTCTCTTCCTCCTCTCTCTTCCTCCTCTCTCCTCCTCCTCTCTCTTCCTCCTCTCTCTTCCTCCTCTCTGCTCCACCTCTCTCTTCCTCCTCTCTCTTCCTCCTCTCTCCTCCTCCTCTCTGTTCCTCCTCGCTCCTCCTCCTCACTCCTCTTCCTCCTCTCTCTTCCTCCTCTCTCTTCCTCCTCTCTCCTCCTCCTCTCTCTTCCTCCTCTCTCTTCCTCCTCTCTCCTCCTCCTCTCTCTTCCTCCTCTCTCTTCCTCCGCTCTCTTCCACCTCTCACTTCCTCCTCTCTCTTACTCCTCTCTCTTCCACCTCTCTCTTCCTACTCTCTCATCCTCCTCTCTCTTCCTCCTCTCTCTTCCTCCTCTCTCTTCCTCCTCTCTCCTCCTCCTCTCTCTTCCTCCTCTCTCTTCCTCCTCTCTCCTCCACCTCTCTCTTCCTCCTCTCTCTTCTCCGCTCTCTTCCACCTCTCACTTCCTCCTCTCTCTTACTCCTCTCTTTTCCTTCTCTCTCTTCCTCCTCTCTCTTCCTCCTCTTTCCTCTTCCTCTCTCTTCCTCCTCTCACTTCCTCCTCTCTCTTCCTCCTCTCTCCTCTTCATCTTTCTTCCACGTCTCTCTTCCTCCTCTCTCTTCTTCCTCTCTATTCCTCCTCTCTCCTCCTCCTCTCTCTTCCTCCTCTCTCTTCCTCCTCTCTCCTCCTCCTCTCTCTTCCTCCTCTCTCTTCCTCCGCTCTCTTCCAACTGTCTCTTCCTCCTGTCTCCTCCTCCTCTCTCTTCCTCGTCTCTCTTCCCCCTCTCTCCTCTTCCTCACTCTTCCTCCTCTCTCTTCCTCCTCTCTCCTCCTCCTCTCTCTTCCTCCTCTCTCTTCCTCCTCTCTCTTCCTCCTCTCTCTTCCTCCTCTCTCCTCCTCCTCTCTCTTCCTCCTCTCTCTTCCTCCTCTCTCCTCCTCCTCTCTCTTCCTCCTCTCTCTTCATCCGCTCTCTTCCACCTCTCACTTCCTCCTCTCTCTTACTCCTCTCTCTTCCACCTCTCTCTTCCTACTCTCTCATCCTCCACTCTCTTCCTCCTCTCTCTTCCTCCTCTCTCCTCCTCCTCTCTCTTCCTCCTCTCTCTTCCTCCTCTCTCCTCTTCCTCTCTCTTCCTCCTCTCTCTTCCTCCACTCTCTTCCTCCTCTCTCCTCCTCCTCTCTCTTCTTCTTCTCTCTTCCTCCTCTCTCTTAATCCTCTCTCTTCCTTCTCTTTCCTCCTCCTCTCTCATCCATCTCTCTCCTATTCCTCTCTCTTCTTCCTCTCTCTTCCTCCTCTCTCTTCCTCCTCTCTCCTCCTCCTCTCTCTTCCTCCTCTCTCTTCCTCCTCTCTCTTCCTCCTCTCTCTTCCTCCTCTCTCCTCCTCCTCTCTCTTCCTCCTCTCTCTTCCTCCTCTCTCCTCCTCCTCTCTCTTCCTCCTCTCTCTTCCTCCGCTCTCTTCCACCTCTCACTTCCTCCTCTCTCTTACTCCTCTCTCTTCCACCTCTCCCTACTCTCTCATCCTCCTCTCTCTTCCTCCTCTCTCTTCCTCCTCTCTCTTCCTCCTCTCTCCTCCTCCTCTCTCTTCCTCCTCTCTCTTCCTCCTCTCTGCTCCACCTCTCTCTTCCTCCTCTCTCTTCCTCCTCTCTCCTCCTCCTCTCTGTTCCTCCTCGCTCCTCCTCCTCACTCCTCTTCCTCCTCTCTCTTCCTCCTCTCTCTTCCGCCTCTCTCTTCGTCCTCTCTCCTCCTCCTCTCTCTTCCTCCTCGCTCCTCCTCCTCACTCCTCTTCCTCTCTCTTCCTTCTCTCTCCTCTTCCTCTCCCTTCCTCCTCTCTCTTCCTGCTCTGTCTTCCTCCTCTCTCCACCTCCTCTCCTCTTTCCTCCTCCTCTCTATCCTCCTCTCTCCTCCTCCTCTCTCCCCCTACTCTCTCTTCCTCTTTCTCTTCTTCCTCTCTCTTCCTCCTCTCTCTTCCTCCTCTCTGCTCTTCCTCTCTCTTCCTCCTCTCTCTTCCTCTTCTCTCCTCCACCTCCCTTCTCTTCCTCTCTCCTCCTCCTCTCTCTTCCTCCTCTCTCTTCCTCCTCCATCTTCCTCCTCTCTCCTCCTCCTCTCTCATCCTCCTCTATCTTCATCCTCTCTCATCTTCCTCTCTCTTCCACCTCTCTATTCCTCGTCTCTCCTCCTCCTCTCTATTCCTACTCTCTCTTCCTCCTCTCTCTTCCTCCTCTCTCATCCTCCTCTCTCTTCCTCCTCTCTCTTCCTCGTCTCTCCTCTTCATCTTTCTTCCTCCTCTCTCTTCCTCCTCTCTCTTCTTCCTCTCTATTCCTCCTTTCTCCTCCTCCTCTCTCCTCCTCCTCTCTCTTCCTCCTCTCTCTTCCTCCTCTCTCCTCCTCCTCTCTCTTCCTCCTCTCTCTTCCTCCACTCTCTTCCACCTGTCTCTTCCTCCTCTCTCCTCCTCCTCTCTCTTCCTCCTTTCTCTTCCTCCTCTCAATTCCTCCTCTCTCCTCCTCCTCTCTCATCCTCCTCTCTCTTCCTCCTCTCTCCTCTTTCTCTCTCTTCCTCCTCTCTCTTCCTCCTCTCTCTTCCTCCTCTCTCATCCTCATCTCTCTTCCTGTTCTCACTTCCTCCTCTCTCTTCCTCCTATCTCTTACTCCTCACTCTTCCTCATCTCTCCTCCTCCTCTCTCTTCCTCCTCTCTCCTCCTCCTCTCTCTTCCTCCTCTCTCTTCCTCCTCTCTCTTACTCCTCTCTCTTCCTTCTCTCTCCTCCTCCTATATCTTCCTCCTCTCTCCTCCTGCTCTCTCTTCCTCCTCTCTCTTCTCCTCTATCCTCTTCCTCTCTCTTCCTCCTCTCTCTTCCTCCTCTCTCTTCCTCCTCTCTGTTCCTCCTCTCTCTTCCTCCTCTCTATTCCTCGTCTCTCCTCCTCCTCTCTCTTCCTCCTCTCTCTTCCTCCTCTCTCTTCCACTTCTCTCCTCCTCCTCTCTCTTCCTCCTCTCTCGTCCTCCTCTCTCTTCCTCCTCTCTCTTCCTCCTCTCTCGTCCTCCTCTCCCTTCCTCCTCTCTCTTCCTCCACTCTCTTCCACCTGTCTCTTCCTCCTCTCTCCTCCTCCTCTCTCTTCCTCCTCTCTCTTCCTCCTCTCTCCTACTACTCTCTCTTCCTCCTCTCTCTTCCTCCTCTCTCCTCCTCCTCTCTCTTCCTCCTCTCTCTTCCTGCTCTCTCCTCCTCCTCTCTCTTCCTCCTCTCTCTTCCTCCTCTCTCATCCTCCTCTCTCTTCCTCCTCTCTCTTCCTCCGCTCTCTTCCTCCTCTCTCTTCCTCCTCTCTCTTCCTCCTCTCTCCTCCTCCTCTCTCTTCCTCCTCTCTCCTCCTCCTCTCTCTTCCTCCTCTCTCTTCCTCCTCTCTCTTCCTCCTCTCTCTTCCTCCACTCTCATCCTCCTCTCTCTTCCTTCTCTCTCTTCCTCCGCTCTCTTCCTCCTCTCTCTTCCTACTCTCTCTTCCTCTTCTCTCCTCTACCTCTCTCTTCCTCCTCTCTATTACTCCTGTCTCTTTCTTCTCTCTCTTCCTCCTCTCTCCTCTTCCTCTCTCTTCCTTATCTCTCTTCCTCCTCGCTCTTCCTCCTCTCGCCTCTTCCTCTCTATTTCTCCTCTCTCCTCCTCCTCTCTCTTTATCCTGTCTCTTCCTCCTCTCTCTTCCTCCTCTCTCTTCCTCCTCTCTCTTCCTCCTCTCTTTTCCTCCTCTCTCTTCCTCCTCTCTCCTCCTCCTCTCTAATCTTCCTCTCGCTTCCTCTTCTCTCTTCATCCTCTCTCCTCCTCCTCTCTCCACATACTCTCTCTTCTTCCTCGCTCTTCCTCCTCTCTCTTCCTCCTCTCTCCTCCTCCTCTCTCTTCCTCCTCTCTCTTCCTCCTCTCTCTTCCAACTGTCTCTTCCTCCTCTCTCCTCCTCCTCTCTCATCCTCCTCTCTGATCCTCCTCTCTCATCTTCCTCTCTCTATCACCTCTCTATTCCTCCACTCTCCTCCTCCTCTCTCCTCCTCCTCTCTCTTCCTCCTCTCTCTTCCTCCTCTCTCCTCCTCCTCTCTCTTCCTCCTCTCTCTTCCGCCTCTCTCTTCGTCCTCTCTCCTCCTCCTCTCTCTTCCTCCTCGCTCCTCCTCCTCACTCCTCTTCCTCTCTCTTCCTTCTCTCTCCTCTTCCTCTCCCTTCCTCCTCTCTCTTCCTGCTCTGTCTTCCTCCTCTCTCCACCTCCTCTCCTCTTTCCTCCTCCTCTCTATCCTCCTCTCTCCTCCTCCTCTCTCCCCCTACTCTCTCTTCCTCTTTCTCTTCTTCCTCTCTCTTCCTCCTCTCTCTTCCTCCTCTCTGCTCTTCCTCTCTCTTCCTCCTCTCTCTTCCTCTTCTCTCCTCCACCTCCCTTCTCTTCCTCTCTCCTCCTCCTCTCTCTTCCTCCTCTCTCTTCCTCCTCCATCTTCCTCCTCTCTCCTCCTCCTCTCTCATCCTCCTCTATCTTCATCCTCTCTCATCTTCCTCTCTCTTCCACCTCTCTATTCCTCGTCTCTCCTCCTCCTCTCTATTCCTACTCTCTCTTCCTCCTCTCTCTTCCTCCTCTCTCATCCTCCTCTCTCTTCCTCCTCTCTCTTCCTCGTCTCTCCTCTTCATCTTTCTTCCTCCTCTCTCTTCCTCCTCTCTCTTCTTCCTCTCTATTCCTCCTTTCTCCTCCTCCTCTCTCCTCCTCCTCTCTCTTCCTCCTCTCTCTTCCTCCTCTCTCCTCCTCCTCTCTCTTCCTCCTCTCTCTTCCTCCACTCTCTTCCACCTGTCTCTTCCTCCTCTCTCCTCCTCCTCTCTCTTCCTCCTTTCTCTTCCTCCTCTCTCTTCCTCCTCTCTCCTCCTCCTCTCTCATCCTCCTCTCTCTTCCTCCTCTCTCCTCTTTCTCTCTCTTCCTCCTCTCTCTTCCTCCTCTCTCTTCCTCCTCTCTCATCCTTATCTCTCTTCCTGTTCTCACTTCCTCCTCTCTCTTCCTCCTATCTCTTACTCCTCACTCTTCCTCCTCTCTCCTCCTCCTCTCTCTTCCTCCTCTCTCCTCCTCCTCTCTCTTCCTCCTCTCTCTTCCTCCTCTCTCCTCCTCCTCTCTCTTCCTCCTCTCTCTTCCTCCTCTCTCTTACTCCTCTCTCTTCCTTCTCTCTCCTCCTCCTATATCTTCCTCCTCTCTCCTCCTGCTCTCTCTTCCTCCTCTCTCTTCTCCTCTATCCTCTTCCTCTCTCTTCCTCCTCTCTCTTCCTCCTCTCTCTTCCTCCTCTCTCTTCCTCCTCTCTCTTCCTCCTCTGTATTCCTCGTCTCTCCTCCTCCTCTCTCTTCCTCCTCTCTCTTCCACTTCTCTCCTCCTCCTCTCTCTTCCTCCTCTCTCGTCCTCCTCTCTCTTCCTCCTCTCTCTTCCTCCTCTCTCGTCCTCCTCTCCCTTCCTCCTCTCTCTTCCTCCACTCTCTTCCACCTGTCTCTTCCTCCTCTCTCCTCCTCCTCTCTCTTCCTCCTCTCTCTTCCTTCTCTCTCCTACTCCTCTCTCTTCCTCCTCTCTCTTCCTCCTCTCTCCTCCTCCTCTCTCTTCCTCCTCTCTCTTCCTCCTCTCTCCTCCTCCTCTCTCTTCCTCCTCTCTCTTCCTCCTCTCTCATCCTCCTCTCTCTTCCTCCTCTCTCTTCCTCCGCTCTCTTCCTCCTCTCTCTTCCTCCTCTCTCCTCCTCCTCTCTCTTCCTCCTCTCTCTTCCTCCTCTATCCTCCTCTATCTTCCTCCTCTCTCTTCCTCCTCTCGCCTCTTCCTACCTATTCCTCCTCTCTCCTCCTCCTCTCTCTTTATCCTGTTCCTTCCTCCTCTCTCTTCCTCCTCTCTCCTCTTCTCTTTTCCTCCTCTCTCTTCCTCCTCTCTCTTCCTCCTCTCTCCTCTTCTCTCTTCCTCCTCTCTCTTCCTCCTCTCTCTTCATCCTCTCTCCTCCTCCTCTCTCCACCTACTCTCTCTTCTTCCTCGCTCTTCCTCCTCTCTCTTCCTCCTCTCTCCTCCTCCTCCTCTCTTCCTCTTCTCTCTTCCTCCTCTCTCTTCCAACTGTCTCTTCCTCCTCTCTCCTCCTCCTCTCTCATCCTCCTCTCTCTTCTTCTTCTCTCTTCCTCCTCTCTCTTATTCCTCTCTCTTCCTTCTCTTTCCTCCTCTCTCATCCATCTCTCTCCTATTCCTCTCTCTTCCTCCTCTCTCTTCCTCCTCTCTCTTCCTCCTCTCTCCTCCTCCTCTCTCTTCCTCCTCTCTCTTCCTCCTCTCTCCTCCTCCTCTCTCTTCCTCCTCTCTCTTCCTCCGCTCTCTTCCACCTCTCACTTCCTCCTCTCTCTTCCTCCTCTCTCCTCCACCTCTCTCTTCCTCCTTCTCATCCTCCGCTCTCTTCCAACTCTCACTTCCTCCTCTCTCTTACTCCTCTCTTTTCCTTCTCTCTCTTCCTCCTCTCTCTTCCTCCTCTTTCCTCTTCCTCTCTCTTCCTCCTCTCTCTTCCTCCTCTCTCTTCCTCCTCTCTCTGCCTCCTCTCTCTTCCTCCTCTCACTTCCTCCTCTCTCTTCCTCCTCTCTCCTCTTCATCTTTCTTCCACCTCTCTCTTCCTCCTCTCTCTTCTTCCTCTCTATTCCTCCTCTCTCCTCCTCCTCTCTCTTCCTCCTCTCTCTTCCTCCTCTCTCCTCCTCCTCTCTCTTCCTCCTCTCTCTTCCTCCGCTCTCTTCCACCTGTCTCTTCCTCCTGTCTCCTCCTCCTCTCTCTTCCTCGTCTCTCTTCCCCCTCTCTCCTCTTCCTCTCTCTTCCTCCTCTCTCTTCCTCCTCTCTCCTCCTCCTCTCTCATCCTCCTCTCTCTTCCTCCTCTCTCTTCCTTCTCTCTCATCCTCATCTCTCTTCCTGTTCTCACTTCCTCCTCTCTCTTCCTCCTATCTCTTACTCCTCACTCTTCCTCCTCTCTCCTCCTCCTCTCTCTTATTCCTCTCTCCTCCTCCTCTCTCTTCCTCCTCTCTCTTCCTCCTCTCTCCTCCTCCTCTCTCTTCCTCCTCTCTCTTCCTCCTCTCTCTTACTCCTCTCTCTTCCTTCTCTCTCCTCCTCCTATATCTTCCTCCTCTCTCCTCCTGCTCTCTCTTCCTCCTCTCTCTTCTCCTCTATCCTCTTCCTCTCTCTTCCTCCTCTCTCTTCCTCCTCTCTCTTCCTCCTCTCTGTTCCTCCTCTCTCTTCCTCCTCTCTATTCCTCGTCTCTCCTCCTCCTCTCTCTTCCTCCTCTCTCTTCCTCCTCTCTCTTCCACTTCTCTCCTCCTCCACTCTCTTCCTCCTCTCTCGTCCTCCTCTCTCTTCCTCCTCTCTCTTCCTCCTCTCTCGTCCTCCTCTCCCTTCCTCCTCTCTCTTCCTCCACTCTCTTCCAACTGTCTCTTTCTCGTCTCTCCTCCTCCTCTCTCTTCCTCCTCTCTCTTCCTCCTTTCTCCTACTCCTCTCTCTTCCTCCTCTCTCTTCCTCCTCTCTCCTCCTCCTCTCTCTTCCTCCTCTCTCTTCCTCCTCTCTCCTCCTCCTCTCCCTCCTCTCTCTTCCTCCTCTCTCATCCTCAACTCTCTTCCTCCTCTCTCTTCCTCCTCTCTCTTCCTCCTCTCTCTTCCTCCTCTCTCCTCCTCCTCTCTCTTCCTCCTCTCTCTTCCTCCTCTCTCCTCCTCCTCTCTCTTCCTCCTCTCTCTTCCTCCTCTCTCTTTCTCCTCTCTCTTCCTCCTCTCTCGTCCTCCTCTCTCTTCCTCCTCTCTCTTCCTCCGCTCTCTTCCTCCTCTCTCTTCCTCCTCTCTCTTCCTCTTCTCTCCTCTACCTCTCTCTTCCTCCTCTCTATTACTCCTGTCTCTTTCTTCTCTCTCTTCCTCCTCTCTCCTCTTCCTCTCTCTTCCTTATCTCTCTTCCTCCTCTCTCTTCCTCCTCTCGCCTCTTCATCTCTCTTCCTCCTCTCTCTTCCTGCTCTCTCTTCCTCCACTCTCCTCTTCCTCTCTCTTCCTCCTCTCTCTTCCTCCTCTCGCTTTCTCCTCTATCGTCCTCCTCTCTCCCCCTCCTCTCTCTTCCTCCTCTCTCTTCTTCCTCTCTCCTCTTCCTCTCTCTTCCTCCTCTGTCTTCCTCCTCTCTCTTCCTCCTCTCTGCTCTTCCTCTCACTTCCACCTCTGTCTTCCTCCTCTCTCTTCCTCCTCTCTCCTCCTCCTCTCTCTTCCTCCTCTCTCTTCCTCCACTCTCTTCCTCCTCTCTCCTCCTCCTCTCTCTTCTTCTTCTCTCTTCCTCCTCTCTCTTAATCCTCTCTCTTCCTTCTCTTTCCTCCTCCTCTCTCATCCATCTCTCTCCTATTCCTCTCTCTTCTTCCTCTCTCTCCCTCCTCTCTCTTCCTCCTCTCTCCTCCTCCTCTCTCTTCCTCCTCTCTCTTCCTCCTCTCTCTTCCTCCTCTCTCTTCCTCCTCTCTCCTCCTCCTCTCTCTTCCTCCTCTCTCGTCCTCCTCTCTCTTCCTCCTCTCTCTTCCTCCTCTCTCGTCCTCCTCTCCCTTCCTCCTCTCTCTTCCTCCACTCTCTACCAACTGTCTCTTTCTCCTCTCTCCTCCTCCTCTCTCTTCCTCCTCTCTCTTCCTCCTCTCTCCTACTCCTCTCTCTTCTTCCTCTCTCCTCTTCCTCTCTCTTCCTCCTCTGTCTTCCTCCTCTCTCTTCCTCCTCTCTGCTCTTCCTCTCACTTCCACCTCTCTTTTCCTCCTCTCTCTTCCTCCTCTCTCCACCTCTTCTCTCTTCCTCCTCTCTCTTCCTCCACTCTCTTCCTCCTCTCTCCTCCTCCTCTCTCTTCTTCTTCTCTCTTCCTCCTCTCTCTTAATCCTCTCTCTTCCTTCTCTTTCCTCCTCCTCTCTCATCCATCTCTCTCCTATTCCTCTCTCTTCTTCCTCTCTCTTCCTCCTCTCTCTTCCTCCTCTCTCCTCCTCCTCTCTCTTCCTCCTCTCTCTTCCTCCTCTCTCTTCCTCCTCTCTCTTCCTCCTCTCTCCTCCTCCTCTCTCTTCCTCCTCTCTCTTCCTCCTCTCTCCTCCTCCTCTCTCTTCCTCCTCTCTCTTCCTCCGCTCTCTTCCACCTCTCACTTTCTCCTCTCTCTTACTCCTCTCTCTTCCACCTCTCCCTACTCTCTCATCCTCCTCTCTCTTCCTCCTCTCTCTTCCTCCTCTCTCTTCCTCCTCTCTCCTCCTCCTCTCTCTTCCTCCTCTCTCTTCCTCCTCTCTCCTCCACCTCTCTCTTCCTCCTCTCTCTTCCTCCTCTCTCCTCCTCCTCTCTGTTCCTCCTCGCTCCTCCTCCTCACTCCTCTTCCTCTCTCTTCCTCCTCTCTCTTCCTCCTCTCTCTTCCTCTTCTCTCCTCTTCCTCTCTCTTCCTCCTCTCTCCTCCTCCTCTCTCTTCCTCCTCTCTCTTCCTCCTCTCTCTTCCTCCTCTCTCTTCCTCCTGTCTCTTCCTCCTCTCTCTTCATTCTCTCTCCTCCTCCTCTATCTTCCTCCTCTCTCCTCCTCCTCTCTCTTCCTCCTCTCTCTTCTTCCTCTCTCCTCTTCCTCTCTCTTCCTCCTCTGTCTTCCTCCTCTCTCTTCCTCCTCTCTGCTCTTCCTCTCACTTCCACCTCTCTCTTCCTCCTCTCTCTTCCTCCTCTCTCCTCCTCCTCTCTCTTCCTCCTCTCTCTTCTTCCACTCTCTTCCTCCTCTCTCCTCCTCCTCTCTCTTCTTCTTCTCTCTTCCTCCTCTCTCTTAATCCTCTCTCTTCCTTCTCTTTCCTCCTCCTCTCTCATCCATCTCTCTCCTATTCCTCTCTCTTCTTCCTCTCTCTTCCTCCTCTCTCTTCCTCCTCTCTCCTCCTCCTCTCTCTTCCTCCTCTCTGTTCCTCCTCTCTCTTCCTCCTCTCTCTTCCTTCTCTCTCCTCCTCCTCTCTCTTCCTCCTCTCTCGTCCTCCTCTCTCTTCCTCCTCTCTCTTCCTCCTCTCTCGTCCTCCTCTCCCTTCCTCCTCTCTCTTCCTCCACTCTCTACCAACTGTCTCTTTCTCCTCTCTACTCCTCCTCTCTCTTCCTCCTCTCTCTTCCTCCTCTCTCCTACTCCTCTCTCTTCTTCCTCTCTCCTCTTCCTCTCACTTCCACCTCTCTCTTCCTCCTCTCTCTTCCTCCTCTCTCCTCCTCCTCTCTCTTCCTCCTCTCTCTTCCTCCACTCTCTTCCTCCTCTCTCCTCCTCCTCCTCTTCTTCTCTCTTCCTCCTCTCTCTTAATCCTCTCTCTTCCTTCTCTTTCCTCCTCCTCTCTCATCCATCTCTCTCCTATTCCTCTCTCTTCTTCCTCTCTCTTCCTCCTCTCTCTTCCTCCTCTCTCCTCCTCCTCTCTCTTCCTCCTCTCTCTTCCTCCTCTCTCTTCCTCCTCTCTCTTCCTCCTCTCTCCTCCTCCTCTCTCTTCCTCCTCTCTCTTCCTCCTCTCTCCTCCTCCTCTCTCTTCCTCCTCTCTCTTCCTCCGCTCTCTTCCACCTCTCACTTCCTCCTCTCTCTTACTCCTCTCTCTTCCACCTCTCTCTTCCTACTCTCTCATCCTCCTCTCTCTTCCTCCTCTCTCTTCCTCCTCTCTCTTCCTCCTCTCTCCTCCTCCTCTCTCTTCCTCCTCTCTCTTCCTCCTCTCTCCTCCACCTCTCTCTTCCTCCTCTCTCTTCTCCGCTCTCTTCCACCTCTCACTTCCTCCTCTCTCTTACTCCTCTCTTTTCCTTCTCTCTCTTCCTCCTCTCTCTTCCTCCTCTTTCCTCTTCCTCTCTCTTCCTCCTCTCACTTCCTCCTCTCTCTTCCTCCTCTCTCCTCTTCATCTTTCTTCCACCTCTCTCTTCCTCCTCTCTCTTCTTCCTCTCTATTCCTCCTCTCTCCTCCTCCTCTCTCTTCCTCCTCTCTCTTCCTCCTCTCTCCTCCTCCTCTCTCTTCCTCCTCTCTCTTCCTCCGCTCTCTTCCAACTGTCTCTTCCTCCTGTCTCCTCCTCCTCTCTCTTCCTCGTCTCTCTTCCCCCTGTCTCCTCTTCCTCACTCTTCCTCCTCTCTCTTCCTCCTCTCTCCTCCTCCTCTCTCTTCCTCCTCTCTCTTCCTCCTCTCTCTTCCTCCTCTCTCTTCCTCCTCTCTCCTCCTCCTCTCTCTTCCTCCTCTCTCTTCCTCCTCTCTCCTCCTCCTCTCTCTTCCTCCTCTCTCTTCATCCGCTCTCTTCCACCTCTCACTTCCTCCTCTCTCTTACTCCTCTCTCTTCCACCTCTCTCTTCCTACTCTCTCATCCTCCACTCTCTTCCTCCTCTCTCTTCCTCCTCTCTCCTCCTCCTCTCTCTTCCTCCTCTCTCTTCCTCCTCTCTCCTCTTCCTCTCTCTTCCTCCTCTCTCTTCCTCCACTCTCTTCCTCCTCTCTCCTCCTCCTCTCTCTTCTTCTTCTCTCTTCCTCCTCTCTCTTAATCCTCTCTCTTCCTTCTCTTTCCTCCTCCTCTCTCATCCATCTCTCTCCTATTCCTCTCTCTTCTTCCTCTCTCTTCCTCCTCTCTCTTCCTCCTCTCTCCTCCTCCTCTCACTTCCTCCTCTCTCTTCCTCCTCTCTCTTCCTCCTCTCTCTTCCTCCTCTCTCCTCCTCCTCTCTCTTCCTCCTCTCTCTTCCTCCTCTCTCCTCCTCCTCTCTCTTCCTCCTCTCTCTTCCTCCGCTCTCTTCCACCTCTCACTTCCTCCTCTCTCTTACTCCTCTCTCTTCCACCTCTCCCTACTCTCTCATCCTCCTCTCTCTTCCTCCTCTCTCTTCCTCCTCTCTCTTCCTCCTCTCTCCTCCTCCTCTCTCTTCCTCCTCTCTCTTCCTCCTCTCTGCTCCACCTCTCTCTTCCTCCTCTCTCTTCCTCCTCTCTCCTCCTCCTCTCTGTTCCTCCTCGCTCCTCCTCCTCACTCCTCTTCCTCCTCTCTCTTCCTCCTCTCTCTTCCTCTTCTCTCCTCTTCCTCTCTCTTCCTCCTCTCTCCTCCTCCTCTCTCTTCCTCCTCTCTCTTCCTCCTCTATCTTCCTCCTCTCTCCTCCTCCTGTCTCTTCCTCCTCTCTCTTCTTCCTCTCTCCTCTTCCTCTCTCTTCCTCCTCTGTCTTCCTCCTCTCTCTTCCTCCTCTCTGCTCTTCCTCTCACTTCCACCTCTCTCTTCCTCCTCTCTCTTCCTCCTCTCTCCTCCTCCTCTCTCTTCCTCCTCTCTCTTCTTCCACTCTCTTCCTCCTCTCTCCTCCTCCTCTCTCTTCTTCTTCTCTCTTCCTCCTCTCTCTTAATCCTCTCTCTTCCTTCTCTTTCCTCCTCCTCTCTCATCCATCTCTCTCCTATTCCTCTCTCTTCTTCCACTCTCTTCCTCCTCTCTCTTCCTCCTCTCTCCTCCTCCTCTCTCTTCCTCCTCTCTGTTCCTCCTCTCTCTTCCTCCTCTCTCTTCCTTCTCTCTCCTCCTCCTCTCTCTTCCTCCTCTCTCGTCCTCCTCTCTCTTCCTCCTCTCTCTTCCTCCTCTCTCGTCCTCCTCTCCCTTCCTCCTCTCTCTTCCTCCACTCTCTACCAACTGTCTCTTTCTCCTCTCTACTCCTCCTCTCTCTTCCTCCTCTCTCTTCCTCCTCTCTCCTACTCCTCTCTCTTCTTCCTCTCTCCTCTTCCTCTCTCTTCCTCCTCTGTCTTCCTACTCTCTCTTCCTCCTCTCTGCTCTTCCTCTCACTTCCAGCTCTCTCTTCCTCCTCTCTCTTCCTCCTCTCTCCTCCTCCTCTCTCTTCCTCCTCTCTCTTCCTCCACTCTCTTCCTCCTCTCTCCTCCTCCTCTCTCTTCTTCTTCTCTCTTCCTCCTCTCTCTTAATCCTCTCTCTTCCTTCTCTTTCCTCCTCCTCTCTCATCCATCTCTCTCCTATTCCTCTCTCTTCTTCCTCTCTCTTCCTCCTCTCTCTTCCTCCTCTCTCCTCCTCATCTCTCTTCCTCCTCTCTCTTCCTCCTCTCTCTTCCTCCTCTCTCTTCCTCCTCTCTCCTCCTCCTCTCTCTTCCTCCTCTCTCTTCCTCCTCTCTCCTCCTCCTCTCTCTTCCTCCTCTCTCTTCATCCGCTCTCTTCCACCTCTCACTTCCTCCTCTCTCTTACTCCTCTCTCTTCCACCTCTCTCTTCCTACTCTCTCATCCTCCTCTCTCTTCCTCCTCTCTCTTCCTCCTCTCTCCTCCTCCTCTCTCTTCCTCCTCTCTCTTCCTCCTCTCTCCTCCTCCTCTCTCTTCCTCCTCTCTCTTCCTCCGCTCTCTTCCACCTCTCACTTCCTCCTATCTCTTACTCCTCTCTCTTCCACCTCTCTCTTCCTACTCTCTCATCCTCCTCTCTCTTCCTCCTCTCTCTTCGTCCTCTCTCTTCCTCCTCTCTCCTCCTCCTCTCTCTTCCTCCTCTCTCCTCCTCCTCTCTCTTCATCCTCTCTCTTCCTCCTCTCTTTTCCTCCTCTCTCCTCCTCCTCTCCTTTCTTCCTCGCTCCTCCTCCTCTGTCCTATTCCTCTCTCTTCCTCCTCTTTCTTCCTCCTCTCCCTGCTCTCTCATCCTCCTCACTCATCCTCCTCCCTCTTCCACCTTTCTTCTCTTCCTCTCTCCTCCTCCTCTCTCTACCTTCCTGTCTCTTCCTCCTATCTCTTCCTCCTCTCTCTTCCTCCTCTGTCTTCCTCTTCTCTGCTCTTCCTCTCTCTTCCTCCTCTCTATTATTCCTGTCTCTTTCTTCTCTCTCTTCGTCCTCTCTCTTCCTCCTCTCTCATCCTCCTCTCTCTTCCTCCTCTCTCCTCCTCCTCTCTCTTCATCCTCTCTCTTCCTCCTCTCTTTTCCTCCTCTCTCCTCCTCCTCTCCTTTCTTCCTCGCTCCTCCTCCTCTGTCCTATTCCTCTCTCTTCCTCCTCTCTCTTCCTCCTCTCTCCTACTACTCTCTCTTCCTCCTCTCTCTTCCTCCTCTCTCCTCCTCCTCTCTCTTCCTCCTCTCTCTTCCTGCTCTCTCCTCCTCCTCTCTCTTCCTCCTCTCTCTTCCTCCTCTCTCATCCTCCTCTCTCTTCCTCCTCTCTCTTCCTCCGCTCTCTTCCTCCTCTCTCTTCCTCCTCTCTCTTCCTCCTCTCTCCTCCTCCTCTCTCTCCCTCCTCTCTCCTCCTCCTCTCTCTTCCTCCTCTCTCTTCCTCCTCTCTCTTCCTCCTCTCTCTTCCTCCACTCTCATCCTCCTCTCTCTTCCTTCTCTCTCTTCCTCCGCTCTCTTCCTCCTATCTCTTCCTACTCTCTCTTCCTCTTCTCTCCTCTACCTCTCTCTTCCTCCTCTCTATTACTCCTGTCTCTTTCTTCTCTCTCTTCCTCCTCTCTCCTCTTCCTCTCTCTTCCTTATCTCTCTTCCTCCTCGCTCTTCCTCCTCTCGCCTCTTCCTCTCTATTTCTCCTCTCTCCTCCTCCTCTCTCTTTATCCTGTCTCTTCCTCCTCTCTCTTCCTCCTCTCTCTTCCTCCTCTCTCTTCCTCCTCTCTTTTCCTCCTCTCTCTTCCTCCTCTCTCCTCCTCCTCTCTCCTCTTCCTCTCGCTTCCTCTTCTCTCTTCATCCTCTCTCCTCCTCCTCTCTCCACATACTCTCTCTTCTTCCTCGCTCTTCCTCCTCTCTCTTCCTCCTCTCTCCTCCTCCTCTCTCTTCCTCCTCTCTCTTCCTCCTCTCTCTTCCAACTGTCTCTTCCTCCTCTCTCCTCCTCCTCTCTCATCCTCCTCTCTGATCCTCCTCTCTCATCTTCCTCTCTCTATCACCTCTCTATTCCTCCACTCTCCTCCTCCTCTCTCCTCCTCCTCTCTCTTCCTCCTCTCTCTTCCTACTCTCTCCTCCTCCTCTCTCTTCCTCCTCTCTCTTCCGCCTCTCTCTTCGTCCTCTCTCCTCCTCCTCTCTCTTCCTCCTCGCTCCTCCTCCTCACTCCTCTTCCTCTCTCTTCCTTCTCTCTCCTCTTCCTCTCCCTTCCTCCTCTCTCTTCCTGCTCTGTCTTCCTCCTCTCTCCACCTCCTCTCCTCTTTCCTCCTCCTCTCTATCCTCCTCTCTCCTCCTCCTCTCTCCCCCTACTCTCTCTTCCTCTTTCTCTTCTTCCTCTCTCTTCCTCCTCTCTCTTCCTCCTCTCTGCTCTTCCTCTCTCTTCCTCCTCTCTCTTCCTCTTCTCTCCTCCACCTCCCTTCTCTTCCTCTCTCCTCCTCCTCTCTCCTCCTCCTTTCTCTTCCTCCTCCATCTTCCTCCTCTCTCCTCCTCCTCTCTCATCCTCCTCTATCTTCATCCTCTCTCATCTTCCTCTCTCTTCCACCTCTCTATTCCTCGTCTCTCCTCCTCCTCTCTATTCCTACTCTCTCTTCCTCCTCTCTCTTCCTCCTCTCTCATCCTCCTCTCTCTTCCTCCTCTCTCTTCCTCGTCTCTCCTCTTCATCTTTCTTCCTCCTCTCTCTTCCTCCTCTCTCTTCTTCCTCTCTATTCCTCCTTTCTCCTCCTCCTCTCTCCTCCTCCTCTCTCTTCCTCCTCTCTCTTCCTCCTCTCTCCTCCTCCTCTCTCTTCCTCCTCTCTCTTCCTCCACTCTCTTCCACCTGTCTCTTCCTCCTCTCTCCTCCTCCTCTCTCTTCCTCCTTTCTCTTCCTCCTCTCTCTTCCTCCTCTCTCCTCCTCCTCTCTCATCCTCCTCTCTCTTCCTCCTCTCTCCTCTTTCTCTCTCTTCCTCCTCTCTCTTCCTCCTCTCTCTTCCTCCTCTCTCATCCTTATCTCTCTTCCTGTTCTCACTTCCTCCTCTCTCTTCCTCCTATCTCTTACTCCTCACTCTTCCTCCTCTCTCCTCCTCCTCTCTCTTCCTCCTCTCTCCTCCTCCTCTCTCTTCCTCCTCTCTCTTCCTCCTCTCTCCTCCTCCTCTCTCTTCCTCCTCTCTCTTCCTCCTCTCTCTTACTCCTCTCTCTTCCTTCTCTCTCCTCCTCCTATATCTTCCTCCTCTCTCCTCCTGCTCTCTCTTCCTCCTCTCTCTTCTCCTCTATCCTCTTCCTCTCTCTTCCTCCTCTCTCTTCTCCGCTCTCTTCCACCTCTCACTTCCTCCTCTCTCTTAATCCTCTCTTTTCCTTCTCTCTCTTCCTCCTCTCTCTTCCTCCTCTTTCCTCTTCCTCTCTCTTCCTCCTCTCTCTTCTTCCTGTCTGTTCCTCCTCTCTCTGCCTCCTCTCTCTTCCTCCTCTCACTTCCTCCTCTCTCTTCCTCCTCTCTCCTCTTCATCTTTCTTCCACCTCTCTCTTCCTCCTCTCTCTTCTTCCTCTCTATTCCTCCTCTCTCCTCCTCCTCTCTCTTCCTCCTCTCTCTTCCTCCTCTCTCTTCCTCCGCTCTCTTCCAACTGTCTCTTCCTCCTGTCTCCTCCTCCTCTCTCTTCCTCGTCTCTCTTCCCCCTCTCTCCTCTTCCTCACTCTTCCTCCTCTCTCTTCCTCCTCTCCCCTCCTCCTCTCTCTTCCTCCTCTCTCTTCCTCCTCTCTCTTCCTCCTCTCTCTTCCTCCTCTCTCCTCCTCCTCTCTCTTCCTCCTCTCTCTTCCTCCTCTCTCCTCCTCCTCTCTCTTCCTCCTCTCTCTTCATCCGCTCTCTTCCACCTCTCACTTCCTCCTATCTCTTACTCCTCTCTCTTCCTCCTCTCTCTTCCTACTCTCTCATCCTCCTCTCTCTTCCTCCTCTCTCTTCGTCCTCTCTCTTCCTCCTCTCTCCTCCTCCTCTCTCTTCCTCCTCTCTCCTCCTCCTCTCTCTTCATCCTCTCTCTTCCTCCTCTCTTTTCCTCCTCTCTCCTCCTCCTCTCCTTTCTTCCTCGCTCCTCCTCCTCTGTCCTATTCCTCTCTCTTCCTCCTCTTTCTTCCTCCTCTCCCTGCTCTCTCATCCTCCTCACTCATCCTCCTCCCTCTTCCACCTTTCTTCTCTTCCTCTCTCCTCCTCCTCTCTCTACCTTCCTGTCTCTTCCTCCTATCTCTTCCTCCTCTCTCTTCCTCCTCTGTCTTCCTCTTCTCTGCTCTTCCTCTCTCTTCCTCCTCTCTATTATTCCTGTCTCTTTCTTCTCTCTCTTCGTCCTCTCTCTTCCTCCTCTCTCATCCTCCTCTCTCTTCCTCCTCTCTCCTCCTCCTCTCTCTTCATCCTCTCTCTTCCTCCTCTCTTTTCCTCCTCTCTCCTCCTCCTCTCCTTTCTTCCTCGCTCCTCCTCCTCTGTCCTATTCCTCTCTCTTCCTCCTCTCTCTTCCTCCTCTCTCCTACTACTCTCTCTTCCTCCTCTCTCTTCCTCCTCTCTCCTCCTCCTCTCTCTTCCTCCTCTCTCTTCCTGCTCTCTCCTCCTCCTCTCTCTTCCTCCTCTCTCTTCCTCCTCTCTCATCCTCCTCTCTCTTCCTCCTCTCTCTTCCTCCGCTCTCTTCCTCCTCTCTCTTCCTCCTCTCTCTTCCTCCTCTCTCCTCCTCCTCTCTCTCCCTCCTCTCTCCTCCTCCTCTCTCTTCCTCCTCTCTCTTCCTCCTCTCTCTTCCTCCTCTCTCTTCCTCCACTCTCATCCTCCTCTCTCTTCCTTCTCTCTCTTCCTCCGCTCTCTTCCTCCTCTCTCTTCCTACTCTCTCTTCCTCTTCTCTCCTCTACCTCTCTCTTCCTCCTCTCTATTACTCCTGTCTCTTTCTTCTCTCTCTTCCTCCTCTCTCCTCTTCCTCTCTCTTCCTTATCTCTCTTCCTCCTCGCTCTTCCTCCTCTCGCCTCTTCCTCTCTATTTCTCCTCTCTCCTCCTCCTCTCTCTTTATCCTGTCTCTTCCTCCTCTCTCTTCCTCCTCTCTCTTCCTCCTCTCTCTTCCTCCTATCTTTTCCTCCTCTCTCTTCCTCCTCTCTCCTCCTCCTCTCTCCTCTTCCTCTCGCTTCCTCTTCTCTCTTCATCCTCTCTCCTCCTCCTCTCTCCACATACTCTCTCTTCTTCCTCGCTCTTCCTCCTCTCTCTTCCTCCTCTCTCCTCCTCCTCTCTCTTCCTCCTCTCTCTTCCTCCTCTCTCTTCCAACTGTCTCTTCCTCCTCTCTCCTCCTCCTCTCTCATCCTCCTCTCTGATCCTCCTCTCTCATCTTCCTCTCTCTATCACCTCTCTATTCCTCCACTCTCCTCCTCCTCTCTCCTCCTCCTCTCTCTTCCTCCTCTCTCTTCCTCCTCTCTCTTCCTCCTCTCTCTTCCTCCACTCTCATCCTCCTCTCTCTTCCTTCTCTCTCTTCCTCCGCTCTCTTCCTCCTATCTCTTCCTACTCTCTCTTCCTCTTCTCTCCTCTACCTCTCTCTTCCTCCTCTCTATTACTCCTGTCTCTTTCTTCTCTCTCTTCCTCCTCTCTCCTCTTCCTCTCTCTTCCTTATCTCTCTTCCTCCTCGCTCTTCCTCCTCTCGCCTCTTCCTCTCTATTTCTCCTCTCTCCTCCTCCTCTCTCTTTATCCTGTCTCTTCCTCCTCTCTCTTCCTCCTCTCTCTTCCTCCTCTCTCTTCCTCCTCTCTTTTCCTCCTCTCTCTTCCTCCTCTCTCCTCCTCCTCTCTCCTCTTCCTCTCGCTTCCTCTTCTCTCTTCATCCTCTCTCCTCCTCCTCTCTCCACATACTCTCTCTTCTTCCTCGCTCTTCCTCCTCTCTCTTCCTCCTCTCTCCTCCTCCTCTCTCTTCCTCCTCTCTCTTCCTCCTCTCTCTTCCAACTGTCTCTTCCTCCTCTCTCCTCCTCCTCTCTCATCCTCCTCTCTGATCCTCCTCTCTCATCTTCCTCTCTCTATCACCTCTCTATTCCTCCACTCTCCTCCTCCTCTCTCCTCCTCCTCTCTCTTCCTCCTCTCTCTTCCTACTCTCTCCTCCTCCTCTCTCTTCCTCCTCTCTCTTCCGCCTCTCTCTTCGTCCTCTCTCCTCCTCCTCTCTCTTCCTCCTCGCTCCTCCTCCTCACTCCTCTTCCTCTCTCTTCCTTCTCTCTCCTCTTCCTCTCCCTTCCTCCTCTCTCTTCCTGCTCTGTCTTCCTCCTCTCTCCACCTCCTCTCCTCTTTCCTCCTCCTCTCTATCCTCCTCTCTCCTCCTCCTCTCTCCCCCTACTCTCTCTTCCTCTTTCTCTTCTTCCTCTCTCTTCCTCCTCTCTCTTCCTCCTCTCTGCTCTTCCTCTCTCTTCCTCCTCTCTCTTCCTCTTCTCTCCTCCACCTCCCTTCTCTTCCTCTCTCCTCCTCCTCTCTCTTCCTCCTCTCTCTTCCTCCTCCATCTTCCTCCTCTCTCCTCCTCCTCTCTCATCCTCCTCTATCTTCATCCTCTCTCATCTTCCTCTCTCTTCCACCTCTCTATTCCTCGTCTCTCCTCCTCCTCTCTATTCCTACTCTCTCTTCCTCCTCTCTCTTCCTCCTCTCTCATCCTCCTCTCTCTTCCTCCTCTCTCTTCCTCGTCTCTCCTCTTCATCTTTCTTCCTCCTCTCTCTTCCTCCTCTCTCTTCTTCCTCTCTATTCCTCCTTTCTCCTCCTCCTCTCTCCTCCTCCTCTCTCTTCCTCCTCTCTCTTCCTCCTCTCTCCTCCTCCTCTCTCTTCCTCCTCTCTCTTCCTCCACTCTCTTCCACCTGTCTCTTCCTCCTCTCTCCTCCTCCTCTCTCTTCCTCCTTTCTCTTCCTCCTCTCTCTTCCTCCTCTCTCCTCCTCCTCTCTCATCCTCCTCTCTCTTCCTCCTCTCTCCTCTTTCTCTCTCTTCCTCCTCTCTCTTCCTCCTCTCTCTTCCTCCTCTCTCATCCTTATCTCTCTTCCTGTTCTCACTTCCTCCTCTCTCTTCCTCCTATCTCTTACTCCTCACTCTTCCTCCTCTCTCCTCCTCCTCTCTCTTCCTCCTCTCTCCTCCTCCTCTCTCTTCCTCCTCTCTCTTCCTCCTCTCTCCTCCTCCTCTCTCTTCCTCCTCTCTCTTCCTCCTCTCTCTTACTCCTCTCTCTTCCTTCTCTCTCCTCCTCCTATATCTTCCTCCTCTCTCCTCCTGCTCTCTCTTCCTCCTCTCTCTTCTCCTCTATCCTCTTCCTCTCTCTTCCTCCTCTCTCTTCTCCGCTCTCTTCCACCTCTCACTTCCTCCTCTCTCTTAATCCTCTCTTTTCCTTCTCTCTCTTCCTCCTCTCTCTTCCTCCTCTTTCCTCTTCCTCTCTCTTCCTCCTCTCTCTTCTTCCTGTCTGTTCCTCCTCTCTCTGCCTCCTCTCTCTTCCTCCTCTCACTTCCTCCTCTCTCTTCCTCCTCTCTCCTCTTCATCTTTCTTCCACCTCTCTCTTCCTCCTCTCTCTTCTTCCTCTCTATTCCTCCTCTCTCCTCCTCCTCTCTCTTCCTCCTCTCTCTTCCTCCTCTCTCTTCCTCCGCTCTCTTCCAACTGTCTCTTCCTCCTGTCTCCTCCTCCTCTCTCTTCCTCGTCTCTCTTCCCCCTCTCTCCTCTTCCTCACTCTTCCTCCTCTCTCTTCCTCCTCTCCCCTCCTCCTCTCTCTTCCTCCTCTCTCTTCCTCCTCTCTCTTCCTCCTCTCTCTTCCTCCTCTCTCCTCCTCCTCTCTCTTCCTCCTCTCTCTTCCTCCTCTCTCCTCCTCCTCTCTCTTCCTCCTCTCTCTTCATCCGCTCTCTTCCACCTCTCACTTCCTCCTATCTCTTACTCCTCTCTCTTCCTCCTCTCTCTTCCTACTCTCTCATCCTCCTCTCTCTTCCTCCTCTCTCTTCGTCCTCTCTCTTCCTCCTCTCTCCTCCTCCTCTCTCTTCCTCCTCTCTCCTCCTCCTCTCTCTTCATCCTCTCTCTTCCTCCTCTCTTTTCCTCCTCTCTCCTCCTCCTCTCCTTTCTTCCTCGCTCCTCCTCCTCTGTCCTATTCCTCTCTCTTCCTCCTCTTTCTTCCTCCTCTCCCTGCTCTCTCATCCTCCTCACTCATCCTCCTCCCTCTTCCACCTTTCTTCTCTTCCTCTCTCCTCCTCCTCTCTCTACCTTCCTGTCTCTTCCTCCTATCTCTTCCTCCTCTCTCTTCCTCCTCTGTCTTCCTCTTCTCTGCTCTTCCTCTCTCTTCCTCCTCTCTATTATTCCTGTCTCTTTCTTCTCTCTCTTCGTCCTCTCTCTTCCTCCTCTCTCATCCTCCTCTCTCTTCCTCCTCTCTCCTCCTCCTCTCTCTTCATCCTCTCTCTTCCTCCTCTCTTTTCCTCCTCTCTCCTCCTCCTCTCCTTTCTTCCTCGCTCCTCCTCCTCTGTCCTATTCCTCTCTCTTCCTCCTCTCTCTTCCTCCTCTCTCCTACTACTCTCTCTTCCTCCTCTCTCTTCCTCCTCTCTCCTCCTCCTCTCTCTTCCTCCTCTCTCTTCCTGCTCTCTCCTCCTCCTCTCTCTTCCTCCTCTCTCTTCCTCCTCTCTCATCCTCCTCTCTCTTCCTCCTCTCTCTTCCTCCGCTCTCTTCCTCCTCTCTCTTCCTCCTCTCTCTTCCTCCTCTCTCCTCCTCCTCTCTCTCCCTCCTCTCTCCTCCTCCTCTCTCTTCCTCCTCTCTCTTCCTCCTCTCTCTTCCTCCTCTCTCTTCCTCCACTCTCATCCTCCTCTCTCTTCCTTCTCTCTCTTCCTCCGCTCTCTTCCTCCTCTCTCTTCCTACTCTCTCTTCCTCTTCTCTCCTCTACCTCTCTCTTCCTCCTCTCTATTACTCCTGTCTCTTTCTTCTCTCTCTTCCTCCTCTCTCCTCTTCCTCTCTCTTCCTTATCTCTCTTCCTCCTCGCTCTTCCTCCTCTCGCCTCTTCCTCTCTATTTCTCCTCTCTCCTCCTCCTCTCTCTTTATCCTGTCTCTTCCTCCTCTCTCTTCCTCCTCTCTCTTCCTCCTCTCTCTTCCTCCTATCTTTTCCTCCTCTCTCTTCCTCCTCTCTCCTCCTCCTCTCTCCTCTTCCTCTCGCTTCCTCTTCTCTCTTCATCCTCTCTCCTCCTCCTCTCTCCACATACTCTCTCTTCTTCCTCGCTCTTCCTCCTCTCTCTTCCTCCTCTCTCCTCCTCCTCTCTCTTCCTCCTCTCTCTTCCTCCTCTCTCTTCCAACTGTCTCTTCCTCCTCTCTCCTCCTCCTCTCTCATCCTCCTCTCTGATCCTCCTCTCTCATCTTCCTCTCTCTATCACCTCTCTATTCCTCCACTCTCCTCCTCCTCTCTCCTCCTCCTCTCTCTTCCTCCTCTCTCTTCCTACTCTCTCCTCCTCCTCTCTCTTCCTCCTCTCTCTTCCGCCTCTCTCTTCGTCCTCTCTCCTCCTCCTCTCTCTTCCTCCTCGCTCCTCCTCCTCACTCCTCTTCCTCTCTCTTCCTTCTCTCTCCTCTTCCTCTCCCTTCCTCCTCTCTCTTCCTGCTCTGTCTTCCTCCTCTCTCCACCTCCTCTCCTCTTTCCTCCTCCTCTCTATCCTCCTCTCTCCTCCTCCTCTCTCCCCCTACTCTCTCTTCCTCTTTCTCTTCTTCCTCTCTCTTCCTCCTCTCTCTTCCTCCTCTCTGCTCTTCCTCTCTCTTCCTCCTCTCTCTTCCTCTTCTCTCCTCCACCTCCCTTCTCTTCCTCTCTCCTCCTCCTCTCTCTTCCTCCTCTCTCTTCCTCCTCCATCTTCCTCCTCTCTCCTCCTCCTCTCTCATCCTCCTCTATCTTCATCCTCTCTCATCTTCCTCTCTCTTCCACCTCTCTATTCCTCGTCTCTCCTCCTCCTCTCTATTCCTACTCTCTCTTCCTCCTCTCTCTTCCTCCTCTCTCATCCTCCTCTCTCTTCCTCCTCTCTCTTCCTCGTCTCTCCTCTTCATCTTTCTTCCTCCTCTCTCTTCCTCCTCTCTCTTCTTCCTCTCTATTCCTCCTTTCTCCTCCTCCTCTCTCCTCCTCCTCTCTCTTCCTCCTCTCTCTTCCTCCTCTCTCCTCCTCCTCTCTCTTCCTCCTCTCTCTTCCTCCACTCTCTTCCACCTGTCTCTTCCTCCTCTCTCCTCCTCCTCTCTCTTCCTCCTTTCTCTTCCTCCTCTCTCTTCCTCCTCTCTCCTCCTCCTCTCTCATCCTCCTCTCTCTTCCTCCTCTCTCCTCTTTCTCTCTCTTCCTCCTCTCTCTTCCTCCTCTCTCTTCCTCCTCTCTCATCCTTATCTCTCTTCCTGTTCTCACTTCCTCCTCTCTCTTCCTCCTATCTCTTACTCCTCACTCTTCCTCCTCTCTCCTCCTCCTCTCTCTTCCTCCTCTCTCCTCCTCCTCCTCTCTTCCTCCTCTCTCTTCCTCCTCTCTCCTCCTCCTCTCTCTTCCTCCTCTCTCTTCCTCCTCTCTCTTACTCCTCTCTCTTCCTTCTCTCTCCTCCTCCTATATCTTCCTCCTCTCTCCTCCTGCTCTCTCTTCCTCCTCTCTCTTCTCCTCTATCCTCTTCCTCTCTCTTCCTCCTCTCTCTTCCTCCTCTCTCTTCCTCCTCTCTCTTCCTCCTCTCTCTTCCTCCTCTGTATTCCTCGTCTCTCCTCCTCCTCTCTCTTCCTCCTCTCTCTTCCACTTCTCTCCTCCTCCTCTCTCTTCCTCCTCTCTCGTCCTCCTCTCTCTTCCTCCTCTCTCTTCCTCCTCTCTCGTCCTCCTCTCCCTTCCTCCTCTCTCTTCCTCCACTCTCTTCCACCTGTCTCTTCCTCCTCTCTCCTCCTCCTCTCTCTTCCTCCTCTCTCTTCCTTCTCTCTCCTACTCCTCTCTCTTCCTCCTCTCTCTTTCTCCTCTCTCCTCCTCCTCTCTCTTCCTCCTCTCTCTTCCTCCTCTCTCCTCCTCCTCTCTCTTCCTCCTCTCTCTTCCTCCTCTCTCATCCTCCTCTCTCTTCCTCCTCTCTCTTCCTCCGCTCTCTTCCTCCTCTCTCTTCCTCCTCTCTCCTCCTCCTCTTACTTCCTCCTCTCTCTTCCTCCTCTATCCTCCTCTATCTTCCTCCTCTCTCTTCCTCCTCTCGCCTCTTCCTACCTATTCCTCCTCTCTCCTCCTCCTCTCTCTTTATCCTGTTCCTTCCTCCTCTCTCTTCCTCCTCTCTCCTCTTCTCTTTTCCTCCTCTCTCTTCCTCCTCTCTCTTCCTCCTCTCTCCTCTTCTCTCTTCCTCCTCTCTCTTCCTCCTCTCTCTTCCTCCTCTCTTTTCCTCCTCTCTCTTCCTACTCTCTCCTCCTCCTCTCTCCTCTTCCTCTCTCTTCCTCCTCTCTCTTCATCCTCTCTCCTCCTCCTCTCTCCACCTATTCTCTCTTCTTCCTCGCTCTTCCTCCTCTCTCTTCCTCCTCTCTCCTCCTCCTCTCTCTTCCTCCTCTCTCTTCCTCCTCTCTCTTCCAACTGTCTCTTCCTCCTCTCTCCTCCTCCTCTCTCATCCTCCTCTCTCTTCTTCTTCTCTCTTCCTCCTCTCTCTTATTCCTCTCTCTTCCTTCTCTTTCCTCCTCTCTCATCCATCTCTCTCCTATTCCTCTCTCTTCCTCCTCTCTCTTCCTCCTCTCTCTTCCTCCTCTCTCCTCCTCCTCTCTCTTCCTCCTCTCTCTTCCTCCTCTCTCCTCCTCCTCTCTCTTCCTCCTCTCTCTTCCTCCGCTCTCTTCCACCTCTCACTTCCTCCTCTCTCTTCCTCCTCTCTCCTCCACCTCTCTCTTCCTACTCTCTCTTCCTCCGCTCTCTTCCAACTCTCACTTCCTCCTCTCTCTTACTCCTCTCTTTTCCTTCTCTCTCTTCCTCCTCTCTCTTCCTCCTCTTTCCTCTTCCTCTCTCTTCCTCCTCTCTCTTCCTCCTCTCTCTTCTTCCTCTCTATTCCTCCTCTCTCCTCCTCCTCTCTCTTCCTCCTCTCTCTTCCTCCTCTCTCCTCCTCCTCTCTCTTCCTCCTCTCTCTTCCTCCGCTCTCTTCCACCTGTCTCTTCCTCCTGTCTCCTCCTCCTCTCTCTTCCTCGTCTCTCTTCCCCCTCTCTCCTCTTCCTCTCTCTTCCTCCTCTCTCTTCCTCCTCTCTCCTCCTCCTCTCTCATCCTCCTCTCTCTTCCTCCTCTCTCTTCCTTCTCTCTCATCCTCATCTCTCTTCCTGTTCTCACTTCCTCCTCTCTCTTCCTCCTATCTCTTACTCCTCACTCTTCCTCCTCTCTCCTCCTCCTCTCTCTTATTCCTCTCTCCTCCTCCTCTCTCTTCCTCCTCTCTCTTCCTCCTCTCTCCTCCTCCTCTCTCTTCCTCCTCTCTCTTCCTCCTCTCTCTTACTCCTCTCTCTTCCTTCTCTCTCCTCCTCCTATATCTTCCTCCTCTCTCCTCCTGCTCTCTCTTCCTCCTCTCTCTTCTCCTCTATCCTCTTCCTCTCTCTTCCTCCTCTCTCTTCCTCCTCTCTCTTCCTCCTCTCTGTTCCTCCTCTCTCTTCCTCCTCTCTATTCCTCGTCTCTCCTCCTCCTCTCTCTTCCTCCTCTCTCTTCCTCCTCTCTCTTCCACTTCTCTCCTCCTCCACTCTCTTCCTCCTCTCTCGTCCTCCTCTCTCTTCCTCCTCTCTCTTCCTCCTCTCTCGTCCTCCTCTCCCTTCCTCCTCTCTCTTCCTCCACTCTCTTCCAACTGTCTCTTTCTCGTCTCTCCTCCTCCTCTCTCTTCCTCCTCTCTCTTCCTCCTTTCTCCTACTCCTCTCTCTTCCTCCTCTCTCTTCCTCCTCTCTCCTCCTCCTCTCTCTTCCTCCTCTCTCTTCCTCCTCTCTCCTCCTCCTCTCCCTCCTCTCTCTTCCTCCTCTCTCATCCTCAACTCTCTTCCTCCTCTCTCTTCCTCCTCTCTCTTCCTCCTCTCTCTTCCTCCTCTCTCCTCCTCCTCTCTCTTCCTCCTCTCTCTTCCTCCTCTCTCTTCCTCCTCTCTCTTTCTCCTCTCTCTTCCTCCTCTCTCGTCCTCCTCTCTCTTCCTCCTCTCTCTTCCTCCGCTCTCTTCCTCCTCTCTCTTCCTCCTCTCTCTTCCTCTTCTCTCCTCTACCTCTCTCTTCCTCCTCTCTATTACTCCTGTCTCTTTCTTCTCTCTCTTCCTCCTCTCTCCTCTTCCTCTCTCTTCCTTATCTCTCTTCCTCCTCTCTCTTCCTCCTCTCGCCTCTTCCTCTCTCTTCCTCCTCTCTCTTCCTGCTCTCTCTTCCTCCACTCTCCTCTTCCTCTCTCTTCCTCCTCTCTCTTCCTCCTCTCGCTTTCTCCTCTATCGTCCTCCTCTCTCCCCCTCCTCTCTCTTCCTCCTCTCTCTTCTTCCTCTCTCCTCTTCCTCTCTCTTCCTCCTCTGTCTTCCTCCTCTCTCTTCCTCCTCTCTGCTCTTCCTCTCACTTCCACCTCTGTCTTCCTCCTCTCTCTTCCTCCTCTCTCCTCCTCCTCTCTCTTCCTCCTCTCTCCTCCTCCTCTCTCTTCTTCTTCTCTCTTCCTCCTCTCTCTTAATCCTCTCTCTTCCTTCTCTTTCCTCCTCCTCTCTCATCCATCTCTCTCCTATTCCTCTCTCTTCTTCCTCTCTCTCCCTCCTCTCTCTTCCTCCTCTCTCCTCCTCCTCTCTCTTCCTCCTCTCTCTTCCTCCTCTCTCTTCCTCCTCTCTCTTCCTCCTCTCTCCTCCTCCTCTCTCTTCCTCCTCTCTCGTCCTCCTCTCTCTTCCTCCTCTCTCTTCCTCCTCTCTCGTCCTCCTCTCCCTTCCTCCTCTCTCTTCCTCCACTCTCTACCAACTGTCTCTTTCTCCTCTCTCCTCCTCCTCTCTCTTCCTCCTCTCTCTTCCTCCTCTCTCCTACTCCTCTCTCTTCTTCCTCTCTCCTCTTCCTCTCTCTTCCTCCTCTGTCTTCCTCCTCTCTCTTCCTCCTCTCTGCTCTTCCTCTCACTTCCACCTCTCTTTTCCTCCTCTCTCTTCCTCCTCTCTCCACCACCTCTCTCTTCCTCCTCTCTCTTCCTCCACTCTCTTCCTCCTCTCTCCTCCTCCTCTCTCTTCTTCTTCTCTCTTCCTCCTCTCTCTTAATCCTCTCTCTTCCTTCTCTTTCCTCCTCCTCTCTCATCCATCTCTCTCCTATTCCTCTCTCTTCTTCCTCTCTCTTCCTCCTCTCTCTTCCTCCTCTCTCCTCCTCCTCTCTCTTCCTCCTCTCTCTTCCTCCTCTCTCTTCCTCCTCTCTCTTCCTCCTCTCTCTGCCTCCTCTCTCTTCGTCCTCTCACTTCCTCCTCTCTCTTCCTCCTCTCTCCTCTTCATCTTTCTTCCACCTCTCTCTTCCTCCTCTCTCTTCTTCCTCTCTATTCCTCCTCTCTCCTCCTCCTCTCTCTTCCTCCTCTCTCTTCCTCCTCTCTCCTCCTCCTCTCTCTTCCTCCTCTCTCTTCCTCCGCTCTCTTCCACCTGTCTCTTCCTCCTGTCTCCTCCTCCTCTCTCTTCCTCGTCTCTCTTCCCCCTCTCTCCTCTTCCTCTCTCTTCCTCCTCTCTCTTCCTCCTCTCTCCTCCTCCTCTCTCATCCTCCTCTCTCTTCCTCCTCTCTCTTCCTTCTCTCTCATCCTCATCTCTCTTCCTGTTCTCACTTCCTCCTCTCTCTTCCTCCTATCTCTTACTCCTCACTCTTCCTCCTCTCTCCTCCTCCTCTCTCTTATTCCTCTCTCCTCCTCCTCTCTCTTCCTCCTCTCTCTTCCTCCTCTCTCCTCCTCCTCTCTCTTCCTCCTCTCTCTTCCTCCTCTCTCTTACTCCTCTCTCTTCCTTCTCTCTCCTCCTCCTATATCTTCCTCCTCTCTCCTCCTGCTCTCTCTTCCTCCTCTCTCTTCTCCTCTATCCTCTTCCTCTCTCTTCCTCCTCTCTCTTCCTCCTCTCTCTTCCTCCTCTCTGTTCCTCCTCTCTCTTCCTCCTCTCTATTCCTCGTCTCTCCTCCTCCTCTCTCTTCCTCCTCTCTCTTCCTCCTCTCTCTTCCACTTCTCTCCTCCTCCACTCTCTTCCTCCTCTCTCGTCCTCCTCTCTCTTCCTCCACTCTCTTCCAACTGTCTCTTTCTCGTCTCTCCTCCTCCTCTCTCTTCCTCCTCTCTCTTCCTCCTTTCTCCTACTCCTCTCTCTTCCTCCTCTCTCTTCCTCCTCTCTCCTCCTCCTCTCTCTTCCTCCTCTCTCTTCCTCCTCTCTCCTCCTCCTCTCCCTCCTCTCTCTTCCTCCTCTCTCATCCTCAACTCTCTTCCTCCTCTCTCTTCCTCCTCTCTCTTCCTCCTCTCTCTTCCTCCTCTCTCCTCCTCCTCTCTCTTCCTCCTCTCTCTTCCTCCTCTCTCCTCCTCCTCTCTCTTCCTCCTCTCTCTTCCTCCTCTCTCTTTCTCCTCTCTCTTCCTCCTCTCTCGTCCTCCTCTCTCTTCCTCCTCTCTCTTCCTCCGCTCTCTTCCTCCTCTCTCTTCCTCCTCTCTCTTCCTCTTCTCTCCTCTACCTCTCTCTTCCTCCTCTCTATTACTCCTGTCTCTTTCTTCTCTCTCTTCCTCCTCTCTCCTCTTCCTCTCTCTTCCTTATCTCTCTTCCTCCTCTCTCTTCCTCCTCTCGCCTCTTCCTCTCTCTTCCTCCTCTCTCTTCCTGCTCTCTCTTCCTCCACTCTCCTCTTCCTCTCTCTTCCTCCTCTCTCTTCCTCCTCTCGCTTTCTCCTCTATCGTCCTCCTCTCTCCCCCTCCTCTCTCTTCCTCCTCTCTCTTCTTCCTCTCTCCTCTTCCTCTCTCTTCCTCCTCTGTCTTCCTCCTCTCTCTTCCTCCTCTCTGCTCTTCCTCTCACTTCCACCTCTGTCTTCCTCCTCTCTCTTCCTCCTCTCTCCTCCTCCTCTCTCTTCCTCCTCTCTCCTCCTCCTCTCTCTTCTTCTTCTCTCTTCCTCCTCTCTCTTAATCCTCTCTCTTCCTTCTCTTTCCTCCTCCTCTCTCATCCATCTCTCTCCTATTCCTCTCTCTTCTTCCTCTCTCTCCCTCCTCTCTCTTCCTCCTCTCTCCTCCTCCTCTCTCTTCGTCCTCTCTCTTCCTCCTCTCTCTTCCTCCTCTCTCTTCCTCCTCTCTCTTCCTCCTCTCTCGTCCTCCTCTCTCTTCCTCCTCTCTCTTCCTCCTCTCTCGTCCTCCTCTCCCTTCCTCCTCTCTCTTCCTCCACTCTCTACCAACTGTCTCTTTCTCCTCTCTCCTCCTCCTCTCTCTTCCTCCTCTCTCTTCCTCCTCTCTCCTACTCCTCTCTCTTCTTCCTCTCTCCTCTTCCTCTCTCTTCCTCCTCTGTCTTCCTCCTCTCTCTTCCTCCTCTCTGCTCTTCCTCTCACTTCCACCTCTCTTTCCTCCTCTCTCTTCCTCCTCTCTCCACCTCCTCTCTCTTCCTCCTCTCTCTTCCTCCACTCTCTTCCTCCTCTCTCCTCCTCCTCTCTCTTCTTCTTCTCTCTTCCTCCTCTCTCTTAATCCTCTCTCTTCCTTCTCTTTCCTCCTCCTCTCTCATCCATCTCTCTCCTATTCCTCTCTCTTCTTCCTCTCTCTTCCTCCTCTCTCTTCCTCCTCTCTCCTCCTCCTCTCTCTTCCTCCTCTCTCTTCCTCCTCTCTCTTCCTCCTCTCTCTTCCTCCTCTCTCCTCCTCCTCTCTCTTCCTCCTCTCTCTTCCTCCTCTCTCCTCCTCCTCTCTCTTCCTCCTCTCTCTTCCTCCGCTCTCTTCCACCTCTCACTTTCTCCTCTCTCTTACTCCTCTCTCTTCCACCTCTCCCTACACTCTCATTCTCCTCTCTCTTCCTCCTCTCTCTTCCTCCTCTCTCTTCCTCCTCTCTCCTCCTCCTCTCTCTTCCTCCTCTCTCTTCCTCCTCTCTCCTCCACCTCTCTCTTCCTCCTCTCTCTTCCTCCTCTCTCCTCCTCCTCTCTGTTCCTCCTCGCTCCTCCTCCTCACTCCTCTTCCTCTCTCTTCCTCCTCTCTCTTCCTCCTCTCTCTTCCTCTTCTCTCCTCTTCCTCTCTCTTCCTCCTCTCTCCTCCTCCTCTCTCTTCCTCCTCTCTCTTCCTCCTCTCTCTTCCTCCTCTCTCTTCCTCCTGTCTCTTCCTCCTCTCTCTTCATTCTCTCTCCTCCTCCTCTATCTTCCTCCTCTCTCCTCCTCCTCTCTCTTCCTCCTCTCTCTTCTTCCTCTCTCCTCTTCCTCTCTCTTCCTCCTCTGTGTTCCTCCTCTCTCTTCCTCCTCTCTGCTCTTCCTCTCACTTCCACCTCTCTCTTCCTCCTCTCTCTTCCTCCTCTCTCCTCCTCCTCTCTCTTCCTCCACTCTCTTCTTCCACTCTCTTCCTCCTCTCTCCTCCTCCTCTCTCTTCTTCTTCTCTCTTCCTCCTCTCTCTTAATCCTCTCTCTTCCTTCTCTTTCCTCCTCCTCTCTCATCCATCTCTCTCCTATTCCTCTCTCTTCTTCCTCTCTCTTCCTCCTCTCTCTTCCTCCTCTCTCCTCCTCCTCTCTCTTCCTCCTCTCTGTTCCTCCTCTCTCTTCCTCCTCTCTCTTCCTTCTCTCTCCTCCTCCTCTCTCTTCCTCCTCTCTCGTCCTCCTCTCTCTTCCTCCTCTCTCTTCCTCCTCTCTCGTCCTCCTCTCCCTTCCTCCTCTCTCTTCCTCCACTCTCTACCAACTGTCTCTTTCTCCTCTCTACTCCTCCTCTCTCTTCCTCCTCTCTCTTCCTCCTCTCTCCTACTCCTCTCTCTTCTTCCTCTCTCCTCTTCCTCTCTCTTCCTCCTCTGTCTTCCTCCTCTCTCTTCCTCCTCTCTGCTCTTCCTCTCACTTCCACCTCTCTCTTCCTCCTCTCTCTTCCTCCTCTCTCCTCCTCCTCTCTCTTCCTCCTCTCTCTTCCTCCACTCTCTTCCTCCTCTCTCCTCCTCCTCCTCTTCTTCTTCTCTCTTCCTCCTCTCTCTTAATCCTCTCTCTTCCTTCTCTTTCCTCCTCCTCTCTCATCCATCTCTCTCCTATTCCTCTCTCTTCTTCCTCTCTCTTCCTCCTCTCTCTTCCTCCTCTCTCCTCCTCCTCTCTCTTCCTCCTCTCTCCTCCTCCTCTCTCTTCCTCCTCTCTCTTCCTCCTCTCTCCTCCTCCTCTCTCTTCCTCCTCTCTCTTCCTCCTCTCTCTTTCTCCTCTCTCTTCCTCCTCTCTCGTCCTCCTCTCTCTTCCTCCTCTCTCTTCCTCCGCTCTCTTCCTCCTCTCTCTTCCTCCTCTCTCTTCCTCTTCTCTCCTCTACCTCTCTCTTCCTCCTCTCTATTACTCCTGTCTCTTTCTTCTCTCTCTTCCTCCTCTCTCCTCTTCCTCTCTCTTCCTTATCTCTCTTCCTCCTCTCTCTTCCTCCTCTCGCCTCTTCCTCTCTCTTCCTCCTCTCTCTTCCTGCTCTCTCTTCCTCCACTCTCCTCTTCCTCTCTCTTCCTCCTCTCTCCTCCTCCTCTCTCTTCCTCCTCTCTCTTCCTCCTCTCTCCTCCTCCTCTCTCTTCCTCCTCTCTCTTCCTCCGCTCTCTTCCACCTCTCACTTCCTCCTCTCTCTTACTCCTCTCTCTTCCACCTCTCTCTTCCTACTCTCTCATCCTCCTCTCTCTTCCTCCTCTCTCTTCCTCCTCTCTCTTCCTCCTCTCTCCTCCTCCTCTCTCTTCCCCCTCTCTCTTCCTCCTCTCTCCTCCACCTCTCTCTTCCTCCTCTCTCTTCTCCGCTCTCTTCCACCTCTCACTTCCTCCTCTCTCTTACTCCTCTCTTTTCCTTCTCTCTCTTCCTCCTCTCTCTTCCTCCTCTTTCCTCTTCCTCTCTCTTCCTCCTCTCTCTTCTTCCTGTCTGTTCCTCCTCTCTCTGCCTCCTCTCTCTTCCTCCTCTCACTTCCTCCTCTCTCTTCCTCCTCTCTCCTCTTCATCTTTCTTCCACCTCTCTCTTCCTCCTCTCTCTTCTTCCTCTCTATTCCTCCTCTCTCCTCCTCCTCTCTCTTCCTCCTCTCTCTTCCTCCTCTCTCCTCCTCCTCTCTCTTCCTCCTCTCTCTTCCTCCGCTCTCTTCCAACTGTCTCTTCCTCCTGTCTCCTCCTCCTCTCTCTTCCTCGTCTCTCTTCCCCCTCTCTCCTCTTCCTCACTCTTCCTCCTCTCTCTTCCTCCTCTCTCCTCCTCCTCTCTCTTCCTCCTCTCTCTTCCTCCTCTCTCTTCCTCCTCTCTCTTCCTCCTCTCTCCTCCTCCTCTCTCTTCCTCCTCTCTCTTCCTCCTCTCTCCTACTCCTCTCTCTTCTTCCTCTCTCCTCTTCCTCTCTCTTCCTCCTCTGTCTTCCTCCTCTCTCTTCCTCCTCTCTGCTCTTCCTCTCACTTCCACCTCTCTTTTCCTCCTCTCTCTTCCTCCTCTCTCCACCTCCTCTCTCTTCCTCCTCTCTCTTCCTCCACTCTCTTCCTCCTCTCTCCTCCTCCTCTCTCTTCTTCTTCTCTCTTCCTCCTCTCTCTTAATCCTCTCTCTTCCTTCTCTTTCCTCCTCCTCTCTCATCCATCTCTCTCCTATTCCTCTCTCTTCTTCCTCTCTCTTCCTCCTCTCTCTTCCTCCTCTCTCCTCCTCCTCTCTCTTCCTCCTCTCTCTTCCTCCTCTCTCTTCCTCCTCTCTCTTCCTCCTCTCTCCTCCTCCTCTCTCTTCCTCCTCTCTCTTCCTCCTCTCTCCTCCTCCTCTCTCTTCCTCCTCTCTCTTCCTCCACTCTCTTCCACCTCTCACTTTCTCCTCTCTCTTACTCCTCTCTCTTCCACCTCTCCCTACACTCTCATCCTCCTCTCTCTTCCTCCTCTCTCTTCCTCCTCTCTCTTCCTCCTCTCTCCTCCTCCTCTCTCTTCCTCCTCTCTCTTCCTCCTCTCTCCTCCACCTCTCTCTTCCTCCTCTCTCTTCCTCCTCTCTCCTCCTCCTCTCTGTTCCTCCTCGCTCCTCCTCCTCACTCCTCTTCCTCTCTCTTCCTCCTCTCTCTTCCTCCTCTCTCTTCCTCTTCTCTCCTCTTCCTCTCTCTTCCTCCTCTCTCCTCCTCCTCTCTCTTCCTCCTCTCTCTTCCTCCTGTCTCTTCCTCCTCTCTCTTCATTCTCTCTCCTCCTCCTCTATCTTCCTCCTCTCTCCTCCTCCTCTCTCTTCCTCCTCTCTCTTCTTCCTCTCTCCTCTTCCTCTCTCTTCCTCCTCTGTGTTCCTCCTCTCTCTTCCTCCTCTCTGCTCTTCCTCTCACTTCCACCTCTCTCTTCCTCCTCTCTCTTCCTCCTCTCTCCTCCTCCTCTCTCTTCCTCCTCTCTCTTCTTCCACTCTCTTCCTCCTCTCTCCTCCTCCTCTCTCTTCTTCTTCTCTCTTCCTCCTCTCTCTTAATCCTCTCTCTTCCTTCTCTTTCCTCCTCCTCTCTCATCCATCTCTCTCCTATTCCTCTCTCTTCTTCCTCTCTCTTCCTCCTCTCTCTTCCTCCTCTCTCCTCCTCCTCTCTCTTCCTCCTCTCTGTTCCTCCTCTCTCTTCCTCCTCTCTCTTCCTTCTCTCTCCTCCTCCTCTCTCTTCCTCCTCTCTCGTCCTCCTCTCTCTTCCTCCTCTCTCTTCCTCCTCTCTGGTCCTCCTCTCCCTTCCTCCTCTCTCTTCCTCCACTCTCTACCAACTGTCTCTTTCTCCTCTCTACTCCTCCTCTCTCTTCCTCCTCTCTCTTCCTCCTCTCTCCTACTCCTCTCTCTTCTTCCTCTCTCCTCTTCCTCTCTCTTCCTCCTCTGTCTTCCTCCTCTCTCTTCCTCCTCTCTGCTCTTCCTCTCACTTCCACCTCTCTCTTCCTCCTCTCTCTTCCTCCTCTCTCCTCCTCCTCTCTCTTCCTCCTCTCTCTTCCTCCACTCTCTTCCTCCTCTCTCCTCCTCCTCCTCTTCTTCTTCTCTCTTCCTCCTCTCTCTTAATCCTCTCTCTTCCTTCTCTTTCCTCCTCCTCTCTCATCCATCTCTCTCCTATTCCTCTCTCTTCTTCCTCTCTCTTCCTCCTCTCTCTTCCTCCTCTCTCCTCCTCCTCTCTCTTCCTCCTCTCTCTTCCTCCTCTCTCTTCCTCCTCTCTCTTCCTCCTCTCTCCTCCTCCTCTCTCTTCCTCCTCTCTCTTCCTCCTCTCTCCTCCTCCTCTCTCTTCCTCCTCTCTCTTCCTCCGCTCTCTTCCACCTCTCACTTCCTCCTCTCTCTTACTCCTCTCTCTTCCACCTCTCTCTTCCTACTCTCTCATCCTCCTCTCTCTTCCTCCTCTCTCTTCCTCCTCTCTCTTCCTCCTCTCTCCTCCTCCTCTCTCTTCCCCCTCTCTCTTCCTCCTCTCTCCTCCACCTCTCTCTTCCTCCTCTCTCTTCTCCGCTCTCTTCCACCTCTCACTTCCTCCTCTCTCTTACTCCTCTCTTTTCCTTCTCTCTCTTCCTCCTCTCTCTTCCTCCTCTTTCCTCTTCCTCTCTCTTCCTCCTCTCTCTTCTTCGTGTCTGTTCCTCCTCTCTCTGCCTCCTCTCTCTTCCTCCTCTCACTTCCTCCTCTCTCTTCCTCCTCTCTCCTCTTCATCTTTCTTCCACCTCTCTCTTCCTCCTCTCTCTTCTTCCTCTCTATTCCTCCTCTCTCCTCCTCCTCTCTCTTCCTCCTCTCTCTTCCTCCTCTCTCCTCCTCCTCTCTCTTCCTCCTCTCTCTTCCTCCGCTCTCTTCCAACTGTCTCTTCCTCCTGTCTCCTCCTCCTCTCTCTTCCTCGTCTCTCTTCCCCCTCTCTCCTCTTCCTCACTCTTCCTCCTCTCTCTTCCTCCTCTCTCCTCCTCCTCTCTCTTCCTCCTCTCTCTTCCTCCTCTCTCTTCCTCCTCTCTCTTCCTCCTCTCTCCTCCTCCTCTCTCTTCCTCCTCTCTCTTCCTCCTCTCTCCTCCTCCTCTCTCTTCCTCCTCTCTCTTCATCCGCTCTCTTCCACCTCTCACTTCCTCCTCTCTCTTACTCCTCTCTCTTCCACCTCTCTCTTCCTACTCTCTCATCCTCCACTCTCTTCCTCCTCTCTCTTCCTCCTCTCTCCTCCTCCTCTCTCTTCCTCCTCTCTCTTCCTCCTCTCTCCTCCTCCTCTCTCTTCCTCCTCTCTCTTCCTCCACTCTCTTCCTCCTCTCTCCTCCTCCTCTCTCTTCTTCTTCTCTCTTCCTCCTCTCTCTTAATCCTCTCTCTTCCTTCTCTTTCCTCCTCCTCTCTCATCCATCTCTCTCCTATTCCTCTCTCTTCTTCCTCTCTCTTCCTCCTCTCTCTTCCTCCTCTCTCCTCCTCCTCTCTCTTCCTCATCTCTCTTCCTCCTCTGTCTTCCTCCTCTCTCTTCCTCCTCTCTGCTCTTCCTCTCACTTCCACCTCTCTCTTCCTCCTCTCTCTTCCTCCTCTCTCCTCCTCCTCTCTCTTCCTCCTCTCTCTTCCTCCACTCTCTTCCTCCTCTCTCCTCCTCCTCCTCTTCTTCTTCTCTCTTCCTCCTCTCTCTTAATCCTCTCTCTTCCTTCTCTTTCCTCCTCCTCTCTCATCCATCTCTCTCCTATTCCTCTCTCTTCTTCCTCTCTCTTCCTCCTCTCTCTTCCTCCTCTCTCCTCCTCCTCTCTCTTCCTCCTCTCTCTTCCTCCTCTCTCTTCCTCCTCTCTCTTCCTCCTCTCTCCTCCTCCTCTCTCTTCCTCCTCTCTCTTCCTCCTCTCTCCTCCTCCTCTCTCTTCCTCCTCTCTCTTCCTCCGCTCTCTTCCACCTCTCACTTCCTCCTCTCTCTTACTCCTCTCTCTTCCACCTCTCTCTTCCTACTCTCTCATCCTCCTCTCTCTTCCTCCTCTCTCTTCCTCCTCTCTCTTCCTCCTCTCTCCTCCTCCTCTCTCTTCCCCCTCTCTCTTCCTCCTCTCTCCTCCACCTCTCTCTTCCTCCTCTCTCTTCTCCGCTCTCTTCCACCTCTCACTTCCTCCTCTCTCTTACTCCTCTCTTTTCCTTCTCTCTCTTCCTCCTCTCTCTTCCTCCTCTTTCCTCTTCCTCTCTCTTCCTCCTCTCTCTTCTTCCTGTCTGTTCCTCCTCTCTCTGCCTCCTCTCTCTTCCTCCTCTCACTTCCTCCTCTCTCTTCCTCCTCTCTCCTCTTCATCTTTCTTCCACCTCTCTCTTCCTCCTCTCTCTTCTTCCTCTCTATTCCTCCTCTCTCCTCCTCCTCTCTCTTCCTCCTCTCTCTTCCTCCTCTCTCCTCCTCCTCTCTCTTCCTCCTCTCTCTTCCTCCGCTCTCTTCCAACTGTCTCTTCCTCCTGTCTCCTCCTCCTCTCTCTTCCTCGTCTCTCTTCCCCCTCTCTCCTCTTCCTCACTCTTCCTCCTCTCTCTTCCTCCTCTCTCCTCCTCCTCTCTCTTCCTCCTCTCTCTTCCTCCTCTCTCTTCCTCCTCTCTCTTCCTCCTCTCTCCTCCTCCTCTCTCTTCCTCCTCTCTCTTCCTCCTCTCTCCTCCTCCTCTCTCTTCCTCCTCTCTCTTCATCCGCTCTCTTCCACCTCTCACTTCCTCCTCTCTCTTACTCCTCTCTCTTCCACCTCTCTCTTCCTACTCTCTCATCCTCCACTCTCTTCCTCCTCTCTCTTCCTCCTCTCTCCTCCTCCTCTCTCTTCCTCCTCTCTCTTCCTCCTCTCTCCTCCTCCTCTCTCTTCCTCCTCTCTCTTCCTCCACTCTCTTCCTCCTCTCTCCTCCTCCTCTCTCTTCTTCTTCTCTCTTCCTCCTCTCTCTTAATCCTCTCTCTTCCTTCTCTTTCCTCCTCCTCTCTCATCCATCTCTCTCCTATTCCTCTCTCTTCTTCCTCTCTCTTCCTCCTCTCTCTTCCTCCTCTCTCCTCCTCCTCTCTCTTCCTCCTCTCTCTTCCTCCTCTCTCTTCCTCCTCTCTCTTCCTCCTCTCTCCTCCTCCTCTCTCTTCCTCCTCTCTCTTCCTCCTCTCTCCTCCTCCTCTCTCTTCCTCCTCTCTCTTCCTCCGCTCTCTTCCACCTCTCACTTCCTCCTCTCTCTTACTCCTCTCTCTTCCACCTCTCCCTACTCTCTCATCCTCCTCTCTCTTCCTCCTCTCTCTTCCTCCTCTCTCTTCCTCCTCTCTCCTCCTCCTCTCTCTTCCTCCTCTCTCTTCCTCCTCTCTGCTCCACCTCTCTCTTCCTCCTCTCTCTTCCTCCTCTCTCCTCCTCCTCTCTGTTCCTCCTCGCTCCTCCTCCTCACTCCTCTTCCTCTCTCTTCCTCCTCTCTCTTCCTCGTCTCTCTTCCTCTTCTCTCCTCTTCCTCTCTCTTCCTCCTCTCTCCTCCTCCTCTCTCTTCCTCCTCTCTCTTCCTCCTCTATCTTCCTCCTCTCTCCTCCTCCTGTCTCTTCCTCCTCTCTCTTCTTCCTCTCTCCTCTTCCTCTCTCTTCCTCCTCTGTCTTCCTCCTCTCTCTTCTTCCACTCTCTTCCTCCTCTCTCCTCCTCCTCTCTCTTCTTCTTCTCTCTTCCTCCTCTCTCTTAATCCTCTCTCTTCCTTCTCTTTCCTCCTCCTCTCTCATCCATCTCTCTCCTATTCCTCTCTCTTCTTCCTCTCTCTTCCTCCTCTCTCTTCCTCCTCTCTCCTCCTCCTCTCTCTTCCTCCTCTCTCTTCCTCCTCTCTCTTCCTCCTCTCTCTTCCTCCTCTCTCCTCCTCCTCTCTCTTCCTCCTCTCTCTTCCTCCTCTCTCCTCCTCCTCTCTCTTCCTCCTCTCTCTTCCTCCGCTCTCTTCCACCTCTCACTTCCTCCTCTCTCTTACTCCTCTCTCTTCCACCTCTCTCTTCCTACTCTCTCATCCTCCTCTCTCTTCCTCCTCTCTCTTCCTCCTCTCTCTTCCTCCTCTCTCCTCCTCCTCTCTCTTCCCCCTCTCTCTTCCTCCTCTCTCCTCCACCTCTCTCTTCCTCCTCTCTCTTCTCCGCTCTCTTCCACCTCTCACTTCCTCCTCTCTCTTACTCCTCTCTTTTCCTTCTCTCTCTTCCTCCTCTCTCTTCCTCCTCTTTCCTCTTCCTCTCTCTTCCTCCTCTCTCTTCTTCCTGTCTGTTCCTCCTCTCTCTGCCTCCTCTCTCTTCCTCCTCTCACTTCCTCCTCTCTCTTCCTCCTCTCTCCTCTTCATCTTTCTTCCACCTCTCTCTTCCTCCTCTCTCTTCTTCCTCTCTATTCCTCCTCTCTCCTCCTCCTCTCTCTTCCTCCTCTCTCTTCCTCCTCTCTCCTCCTCCTCTCTCTTCCTCCTCTCTCTTCCTCCGCTCTCTTCCAACTGTCTCTTCCTCCTGTCTCCTCCTCCTCTCTCTTCCTCGTCTCTCTTCCCCCTCTCTCCTCTTCCTCACTCTTCCTCCTCTCTCTTCCTCCTCTCTCCTCCTCCTCTCTCTTCCTCCTCTCTCTTCCTCCTCTCTCTTCCTCCTCTCTCTTCCTCCTCTCTCCTCCTCCTCTCTCTTCCTCCTCTCTCTTCCTCCTCTCTCCTCCTCCTCTCTCTTCCTCCTCTCTCTTCATCCGCTCTCTTCCACCTCTCACTTCCTCCTCTCTCTTACTCCTCTCTCTTCCACCTCTCTCTTCCTACTCTCTCATCCTCCACTCTCTTCCTCCTCTCTCTTCCTCCTCTCTCCTCCTCCTCTCTCTTCCTCCTCTCTCTTCCTCCTCTCTCCTCCTCCTCTCTCTTCCTCCTCTCTCTTCCTCCACTCTCTTCCTCCTCTCTCCTCCTCCTCTCTCTTCTTCTTCTCTCTTCCTCCTCTCTCTTAATCCTCTCTCTTCCTTCTCTTTCCTCCTCCTCTCTCATCCATCTCTCTCCTATTCCTCTCTCTTCTTCCTCTCTCTTCCTCCTCTCTCTTCCTCCTCTCTCCTCCTCCTCTCTCTTCCTCCTCTCTCTTCCTCCTCTCTCTTCCTCCTCTCTCTTCCTCCTCTCTCCTCCTCCTCTCTCTTCCTCCTCTCTCTTCCTCCTCTCTCCTCCTCCTCTCTCTTCCTCCTCTCTCTTCCTCCGCTCTCTTCCACCTCTCACTTCCTCCTCTCTCTTACTCCTCTCTCTTCCACCTCTCCCTACTCTCTCATCCTCCTCTCTCTTCCTCCTCTCTCTTCCTCCTCTCTCTTCCTCCTCTCTCCTCCTCCTCTCTCTTCCTCCTCTCTCTTCCTCCTCTCTGCTCCACCTCTCTCTTCCTCCTCTCTCTTCCTCCTCTCTCCTCCTCCTCTCTGTTCCTCCTCGCTCCTCCTCCTCACTCCTCTTCCTCTCTCTTCCTCCTCTCTCTTCCTCCTCTCTCTTCCTCTTCTCTCCTCTTCCTCTCTCTTCCTCCTCTCTCCTCCTCCTCTCTCTTCCTCCTCTCTCTTCCTCCTCTATCTTCCTCCTCTCTCCTCCTCCTGTCTCTTCCTCCTCTCTCTTCTTCCTCTCTCCTCTTCCTCTCTCTTCCTCCTCTGTCTTCCTCCTCTCTCTTCCTCCTCTCTGCTCTTCCTCTCACTTCCACCTCTCTCTTCCTCCTCTCTCTTCCTCCTCTCTCCTCCTCCTCTCTCTTCCTCCTCTCTCTTCTTCCACTCTCTTCCTCCTCTCTCCTCCTCCTCTCTCTTCTTCTTCTCTCTTCCTCCTCTCTCTTAATCCTCTCTCTTCCTTCTCTTTCCTCCTCCTCTCTCATCCATCTCTCTCCTATTCCTCTCTCTTCTTCCTCTCTCTTCCTCCTCTCTCTTCCTCCTCTCTCCTCCTCCTCTCTCTTCCTCCTCTCTGTTCCTCCTCTCTCTTCCTCCTCTCTCTTCCTTCTCTCTCCTCCTCCTCTCTCTTCCTCCTCTCTCGTCCTCCTCTCTCTTCCTCCTCTCTCTTCCTCCTCTCTCGTCCTCCTCTCCCTTCCTCCTCTCTCTTCCTCCACTCTCTACCAACTGTCTCTTTCTCCTCTCTACTCCTCCTCTCTCTTCCTCCTCTCTCTTCCTCCTCTCTCCTACTCCTCTCTCTTCTTCCTCTCTCCTCTTCCTCTCTCTTCCTCCTCTGTCTTCCTCCTCTCTCTTCCTCCTCTCTGCTCTTCCTCTCACTTCCACCTCTCTCTTCCTCCTCTCTCTTCCTCCTCTCTCCTCCTCCTCTCTCTTCCTCCTCTCTCTTCCTCCACTCTCTTCCTCCTCTCTCCTCCTCCTCTCTCTTCTTCTTCTCTCTTCCTCCTCTCTCTTAATCCTCTCTCTTCCTTCTCTTTCCTCCTCCTCTTTCATCCATCTCTCTCCTATTCCTCTCTCTTCTTCCTCTCTCTTCCTCCTCTCTCTTCCTCCTCTCTCTTCCTCCTCTCTCTTCCTACTCTCTCATCCTCCTCTCTCTTCCTCCTCTCTCTTCCTCCTCTCTCTTCCTCCTCACTCCTCCTCCTCTCTCTTCCTCCTCTCTCTTCCTCCTCTCTCCTCCACCTCTCTCTTCCTCCTCTCTCTTCTCCGCTCTCTTCCACCTCTCACTTCCTCCTCTCTCTTAATCCTCTCTTTTCCTTCTCTCTCTTCCTCCTCTCTCTTCCTCCTCTTTCCTCTTCCTCTCTCTTCCTCCTCTCTCTTATTCCTGTCTGTTCCTCCTCTCTCTGCGTCCTCTCTCTTCCTCCTCTCACTTCCTCCTCTCTCTTCCTCCTCTCTCCTCTTCATCTTTCTTCCACCTCTCTCTTCCTCCTCTCTCTTCTTCCTCTCTATTCCTCCTCTCTCCTCCTCCTCTCTCTTCCTCCTCTCTCTTCCTCCTCTCTCTTCCTCCGCTCTCTTCCAACTGTCTCTTCCTCCTGTCTCCTCCTCCTCTCTCTTCCTCGTCTCTCTTCCCCCTCTCTCCTCTTCCTCACTCTTCCTCCTCTCTCTTCCTCCTCTTTCTTCCTCCTCTCCCTGCTCTCTCATCCTCCTCACTCATCCTCCTCCCTCTTCCACCTTTCTTCTCTTCCTCTCTCTTCCTCCTCTCTCTACCTTCCTGTCTCTTCCTCCTATCTCTTCCTCCTCTCTCTTCCTCCTCTGTCTTCCTCTTCTCTGCTCTTCCTCTCTCTTCCTCCTCTCTATTATTCCTGTCTCTTTCTTCTCTCTCTTCCTCCTCTCACTTCCTCCTCTCTCCTCTTCTCTCTTCCTCTTCTCTCTTCCTCCTCTCTCTTCCTCCTCTCTCCTCTTCTCTCTTCCTCCTCTCTCTTTCTCCTCTCTCTTCCTCCTCTCTCTTCCTCCTCTCTCTTCCTCCGCTCTCTTAATCCTCCCTCTTCCTTCTCCCTCCTCCTCCTCTCTCCTCCATCTCTCTCCTATTCCTCTCTCTTCCTCCTCTCTCTTCCTCCTCTCTCTTCTTCCTCTCTCTTGTTCCTCTCTCCTCCTCCTATCTATTCCTCCTCTCTCTTCCTCAGCTCTCTTCCTCCTCTCTCTTTCTCATCTCTCTTCCTCCTGTCTCCTCCTCCTCTCTCTTCCTCCTCTCTCCTCCTCCTCTCTCTTCCTCCTCTCTTCTCTTCCTCTCTCTTCCTCCTCTCTCTTCCTTCCTGTCTCTTCATCCTGTCTCCTCCTCCTCTCTCTTCCTCCTCTGTCTTCCTCTTCTCTCCTCTTCCTCTCTCTTCCTCCTCTCTCTTCCACCTCTCTCTTCCTCCTCTCTCCTCTACCTCTCCATTCCTCCTCTCTCCTCCTCCTCTCTCTTTATCCGCTCTATTCCTCCTCTCTCTACATCCTCTCTCCTCCTCCTCTCTGATCCTCCTCTCTCTTCCTCCTCTCTCTTCCTTCTCTCTCCTCTTCCTCTCTCTTCTTCCTTTCTCTTCCTCCACTCTCTTCCTCCTTTCTTCTCCTCTTCTGTCCTTTTCCCCTCATGTCTTCCTCTCTCTTTTTCCTCTCTCCACGTCCTCTCTCCTCTTCCTCTCTCTTCGTCCTCTCTCTTCTTCCTCTCTCTTCCTCCTCTGTCTTCCTTCTCTCTCTTCCTCCTCTCTCCTCTTTCTCAACTTCCTCCTCTCTCTTCCTCCTCTCTCCTCCTCTCTCCTTTTCCTCTCACTTCCTCTTCTCTCTTCCTCCTCTCTCTTCTTCCTCTCTATTCCTCCTCTCTCTTCCTCCTCTCTGTTCCTCCTCTCTCTTTCTCCTCTCTCCTCTTCTCTCTCTTCCTCCTCTCTCTTCCTCCTCTCTCCTCTTCCTCTCTATTCCTCCTCTCTCCTCTTCCTCTCCCTTCCTTCTCTCTCCTCTTCCTCTCTCTTCCTCCTCTCTCTTCCTTGTCTCTCCTCCTCCTCTCTCTTCCTCCTCTCTCCTCCTCCTCTCCTTTCCTCCTCGCTCCTCCTCCTCTGTCCTATTCCTCTCTCTTCCTCCTCTCTTCTCTTCCTCTCTCTTCCTCCTCTCTCTACCTTCCTGTCTCTTCCTCCTATCTCTTCCTCCTCTCTCTTCCTCCTCTGTCTTCCTCATCTCTGCTCTTCTCTCTTCCTCTTCTCTCTTCCTCCTCTCTCTTCCTCCTCTCTGCTCTTCTCTCTTCCTCTTCTCTCTTCCTCCTCTCTCTTCCTCCTCTCTCCTCTTCTCTCTTCCTCCTCTCTCCTCCTCCTCTCTCTTCCTCCTCTCTCATCCTCCTCTCTCTTCCTCCTCTCTCTTCCTCCTCTCTCCTCCTCCTCTCTCTTCCTCCTCTCTCTTCCTCCTCTCTCTTCCTACTCTCTCTTACTCCTCTCTCTTCCTTCTCCCTCCTGCTCCTATATCTTCCTCCTCTCTCCTCCTGCTCTCTCTTCCTCCTCTCTCTTCTCCTCTATCCTCTTCCTCCTCTCTCTTCCTCCTCTCTCTTCCTCCTCTCTGTTCCTCCTGACTCTTCCTCCTCTCTCTTCCTCGTCTCTCCTCCTCCTCTCTCTTCCTCCTCTCTCCTCCTCCTCTCTCATCCTCCTCTCTCTTCCTCCTCTCTCCTCTTCCTCCACACTCTTCCTCCTAGTCTTCCTCCCTTCTCTTCCTCCTCTCTCTTCCTCCTCTCTCTTCCTCCTCTCTCTTCCTCCTCTCTCCTCTTCCTCTCTATTCCTCCTCTCTCCTCCTCCTCCCTCTTCCTCCTCTCTCTTCCTCCTCTCTCTTCATCCTCTCTCTTCCTCCTCTCTCTTCCTCCGCTCCCTTCCTCCTCTCTCATCCTCCTCTCTCTTCTTCCTCTCTCTTTCTCCTTTCTCTTCAACCTCTCTCTTCCTCCTCTCTCTTCCTTCTCTCTCCTCCTCCTCTCTCCTCTTCCTCTCTCCTCCTCCTCTCTCCTCCTCCTCTCTCTTTATCCGCTCTCTTCCTCCTCTCTCTACATCCTCTCTCCTCCTCCTCTCTGATCCTCCTCTCTCTTCCTCCTCTCTCTTCCTTCTCTCTCCTCTTCCTCTCTCTTCTTCCTTTCTCTTCCTCCACTCTCTTCCTCCTTTCTTCTCCTCTTCTGTCCTTTTCCCCTCATGTCTTCCTCTCTCTTTTTCCTCTCTCCACGTCCTCTCTCCTCTTCCTCTCTCTTCGTCCTCTCTCTTCTTCCTCTCACTTCCTCTCTGTCTTCCTTCTCTCTCTTCCTCTCTCTCCTCTTTCTCAACTTCCTCCTCTCTCTTCCTCCTCTCTCCTCCTCTCTCCTTTTCCTCTCACTTCCTCTTCTCTCTTCCTCCTCTCTCTTCTTCCTCTCTATTCCTCCTCTCTCTTCCTCCTCTCTGTTCCTCCTCTCTCTTTCTCCTCTCTCCTCTTCTCTCTCTTCCTCCTCTCTCTTCCTCCTCTCTCCTCTTCCTCTCTATTCCTCCTCTCTCCTCTTCCTCTCCCTTCCTTCTCTCTCCTCTTCCTCTCTCTTCCTCCTCTCTCTTCCTCGTCTCTCCTCCTCCTCTCTCTTCCTCCTCTCTCTCCTCCTCTCCTTTCCTCCTCGCTCCTCCTCCTCTGTCCTATTCCTCTCTCTTCCTCCTCTCTTCTCTTCCTCTCTCTTCCTCCTCTCTCTACCTTCCTGTCTCTTCCTCCTATCTCTCCTCCTCCTCCTCTCTTCCTCCTCTGTCTTCCTCATCTCTGCTCTTCTCTCTTCCTCTTCTCTCTTCCTCCTCTCTCTTCCTCCTCTCTGCTCTTCTCTCTTCCTCTTCTCTTCTCTCTTCCTCCTCTCTCTTCTCCTCTCTCCTCTTCTCTCTTCCTCCTCTCTCCTCCTCCTCTCTCTTCCTCCTCTCTCATCCTCCTCTCTCTTCCTCCTCTCTCTTCCTCCTCTCTCCTCCTCCTCTCTCTTCCTCCTCTCTCTTCCTCCTCTCTCTTCCTACTCTCTCTTACTCCTCTCTCTTCCTTCTCTCTCCTGCTCCTATATCTTCCTCCTCTCTCCTCCTGCTCTCTCTTCCTCCTCTCTCTTCTCCTCTATCCTCTTCCTGCTCTCTCTTCCTCCTCTCTCTTCCTCCTCTCTGTTCCTCCTGACTCTTCCTCCTCTCTTCCTCGTCTCTCCTCCTCCTCTCTCTTCCTCCTCCTCTCCTCCTCCTCTCTCATCCTCCTCTCTCTTCTCCTCACTCCTCTTCCTCCACACCTTCCTCCTAGTCTTCCTCCCTTCTCTTCCTCCTCTCTCTTCCTCCTCTCTCTTCCTCCTCTCTCTTCCTCTCTCTCCACATCCTCACAATCCTCCACACACCCCCTCCACCCTCTTCCTCCTCTCACATCCACCACTCACTTCATCCTCTCTCTTCCTCCTCTCTCTTCCTCCGCTCCCTTCTCCTCTCTCATCCCTCCTCTCTCTTCTTCCTCTCTCTTTCTCCTTTCTCTTCAACCTCACTCTTCCTCCTCTCTCTTCCTTCTCTCTCCTCCTCCTCTCTCCTCTTCCTCTCTCTTCCTCCTCTCTCCTCCTCCACTCTCATCCTCCTCTCTCCTCCTCCTCTCTCATCTTCCTCTCTCTTCCTCCTCTCTCTTCCTCCTCTCTCCTCTTCCTCCTCAATTCCTTATCTGTCCTCCTCCTCCCTCTTCCTCCTCTCTCTTCCTCTCTCTCTTCCTCCTCTCTCCTCCCCTCTCTCTTCCACCTCTCTCTTCCTCCTCTCTCTCTTCCTCCTCTCTCCTCTTGTCTCTTCCTCCTCTCTCATCCTCCTCTCTTTTCCTCCTCTCTCTTCCTCCTCTCTCCTCCTCCTCTCTCATCCTCCTCTCTCCTTCCTCCTCTCTCCTCTACCTCTCACATCCACCTCTCTCTTCCTCCTCTCTCCTCTTCCTCCACACTCTCCTCCTAGTCTTCCTCCCTTCTCTTCCTCCTCTCTCTTCCTCCTCTCTCTTCCTCCTCTCTCTATCCTCCTCTCTCCTCTTCCTCTCTATTCCTCCTCTCTCCTCCTCCTCCCTCATCCTCCTCTCTCTTCCTCCTCTCTCTTCATCCTCTCTCTTCCTCCTCTCTCTTCCTCCGCTCCCTTCCTCCTCTCTCATCCTCCTCTCTCTTCTTCCTCTCTCTTTCTCCTTTCTCTTCAACCTCTCTCTTCCTCCTCTCTCTTCCTTCTCTCTCCTCCTCCTCTCTCCTCTTCCTCTCTCCCCTCCTCCTCTCCTCCTCCTCTCTCATCTTCCTCTCTCTTCCTCCTCTCTCTTCCTCCTCTCTCCTCTTCCTCTCTATTCCTTATCTGTCCTCCATCCTCCCTCTTCCTCCTCTCTCTTCTCCTCTCTCTTCCTCCTCTCTCCTCCTCCTCTCTCTTCCTCCTCTCTCTTCCTCCTCTCTCTTCCTCCTCTCTCCTCTTGTCTCTGTCTCTCCTCTCTCATCCTCCTCTCTTTTCCTCCTCTCTCTTCCTCCTCTCTCCTCCTCCTCTCTCATCCTCCTCTCTCTTCCTCCTGTCTCTTCCTCCTCTCTCATCCTCCTCTCTCTTCCTCTTCTCACTTCCTCCTCTCTCTTCCTCCTCTCTCTTCCTTCTCTCTCCTCTTCCTCTCTCTTCTTCCTTTCTCTTCCTCCTCTCTCTTCCGCATTTCTTCTCCTCTTCTGTCCTTTTCCTCTCATGTCTTCCTCTCTCTTTCTCCACTCTCCACCTCCTCTCTCCTCTTCCTCTCTCTTCGTCCTCTCTCTTCTTCCTCTCTCCTCCTCTCTCCTTTTCCTCTCACTTCCTCTTCTCTCTTCCTCCTCTCTCTTCTTCCTCTCTATTCCTCCTCTCTCTTCCTCCTCTCTGTTCCTCCTCTCTCTTTCTCCTCTCTCCTCTTTCTCTCTCTTCCTCCTCTCTCTTCCTCCTCTCTCCTCTTCCTCTCTATTCCTCCTCTCTCCTCTTCCTCTCTCTTCCTTCTCTCTCTTCCTCGTCTCTCCTCCTCCTCTCTCATCCTCCTCTTTCTTCCTCCGCTCTCCTCTTCCTCCACACACTTCCTCCTAGTCTTCCTCCATTCTCTTCCTCCTCTCTCTTCCTCCTCTCTCTTCCTCCTCTCTCTTCCTCGTCTCTCCTCCTCCTCTCTCTTCCTCCTCTCTCTTCCTCCTCTCTCCTCCTCCTCTCTCCTACTCCTCACTCTTCCTCCTCTCTCCTCCTCCTCTCTTTTTCCTCCTCACCTCATCCTCTTTCTTCCTCCTCTCTCTTCCTCCTCTCTCCTCTTACTCTCTCTTCCCTCCTCTCTCTTCCTCCTCTCTCTTCCACCTCTCTCCTCTTCCTCTCTATTCTCCTCTCTCCTCCTCCTCCCTCTTCCTCCTCTCTCTTCCTCTCTCTCTCTTCCTCCTGTCTCTTCCTCTTCTCTCTTACTCCGCTCTCTTCCTCCTCTCTCATCCTCCTCTCTCTTCTTCCTCTCTCTTTCTCCTTTCTCTTCAACCTGTCTCTTCCTCCTCTCTCATCCTTCGCACTCCTCCTCCTCTCTCCTCCTCCTCCCACTCTCCTCCTCTCTCTTCCTCCTCTCTCTTCCTCCTCTCTCTTCCTCTTCTCTCATCCTCCGCTCTCTTCCTCCTCTCTCATCCTCCTCTCTCTTCTTCCTCTCTCTTTCTCCTTTCTCTTCAACCTGTCTCTTCCTCCTCTCTCTTCCTTCACTCTCCTCCTCCTCTCTCCTCTTCCTCTCTCTCCTGCTCTCTCCTCCTCCTCTCTCATCCTCCTCTCTCTTCCACCTCTCTCATCTTCCTCTCTCTTCCTCCTCTCTCTTCCTCCTCTCTCTTCCTCCTCTCTCATCCTCCTCTCTCCTCTTCCTCCTCTATTCCTTCTCTGTCCTCCTCCTCCCTCTTCCTCCTCTCTCTTCCTCCTCTCTCTTCCTCCTCTCTCCTCCTCCTCTCACTTCCTCCTCTCTCTTCCTCCTCTCTCCTCCTCCTCTCTCTTCTTCCTCTCTCTTTCTCCTATCTCATCCTCCTCTCTCTTCCTCCTCTCTCCTCTCCTCTCTATTCTTCCTCTCTCTTTCTCCGTTCTCTTCCACCTCTCTCTTCCTCCTTCTCTTCCTTCTCTCTCCTCCTCCTCTCTCCTCTTCCTCTCACTTCCTCCTCTCTCTTCCTCCTCTCTCTTCCTCCTCTCTCTTCCTCCTCTCTCCTCCTCCTCTCTCCTACTCCTCACTCTACCTCCTCTCTCATCCTCCTCTCTCTTCCTCCTCTCTCATCTTCCTCTCTCTTCCTCCTCTCTCTTCCTCCTCCTCTCCTCTTCCTCCTCTATTCCTTCTCTGTCCTCCTCCTCCCTCTTCCTCCTCTCTCTTCCTCCTCTCTCTTCCTCCTCTCTCCTCCCTCCTCTCTCTTCCTCCTCTCTCTTCCTTCTCTCTCCTCCTTCTCTCTCCTCCTCCTCTCTCTTCCTTCTCTCTCCTCCTCCTCTCTCCTCCTCCTCTCTCCTCTTCCTCTCACGTCCTCCTCTCTCTTCCTCCACTCTCTTCCTCCCTCTCTCTTCCTCCTCTCTCCTCCTCCTCTCTCCTACTCCTCACTCTTCCTCCTCTCTCCTCCTCCTCTCTCTTCTCCTCTCACCTCATCATCTTTCTTCCTCCTCTCTCTTCCTCCTCTCTCCTCCTACTCTCTCTTCCTCCTCTCTCTTCCTCCTCTCTCCTCTTCCTCTCTATCCTCCTCTCTCCTCCTCCTCCCTCTTCCTCCTCTCTCTTCCTCCTCTCTCTTCCTCCTCTCTCTTCCTCCGCTCTCTTCCTCCTCTCTCATCCTCCTCTCTCTTCTTCCTCTCTCTTTCTCCTTTCTCTTCAACCTGTCTCTTCCTCCTCTCTCTTCCTTCTCTCTCCTCCTCCTCTCTCCTCTTCCTCTCTCTTCCTCCTCTCTCTTCCTCCTCTCTCTTCCTCCACTCTCTTCCTCCTCTCTCTTCCTCCTTTCTCCTCCTCCTCTCTCTTCCTCCTCGCTCCTCCTCCTCACTCCTCTTCCTCTCTCTTCCTCCTCTCTCTTCCTCCACTCTCTTCCTCTTCTCTCCTCTTCCTCTCTCTTCCTCCTCACTCTTCCTCCTCTCTCTTCCTCCTCTCACCTCATCATCTTTCTTCCTCCTCTCTCTTCCTCCTCTCTCCTCCTCCTCTCTCATCCTCCTCCCTCTTCTCCTCTCTCTTCCCCCTCTCTCTTCCACCTCTCTCTTCCTCCTCTCTCTTCCTTCTCTCTCCTCCTCCTCTCTCCTCTTCCTCTCACTTCCTCCTCTCTCTTCCTCCTCTCTCTTCCTCCTCTCTCTTCCTCCTCTCTCCTCCTCCTCTCTCCTACTCCTCACTCTTCCTCCTCTCTCCTCCTCCTCTCTCTTCCTCCTCTCTCCTCTCCTTCTCTATTCCTCCTCTCTCCTCCTCCTCCGTATTCCTCCTCTCTCTTCCTCCTCTCTCTTCCTCCTCTCTCCTCTCCTTCTCTATTCCTCCTCTCTCCTCCTCCTCCGTATTCCTCCTCTCTCTTCCTCCTCTCTCTTCCTCCGCTCTCTTCCTCCTCTCTCATCCTCCTCTCTCTTCTTCCTCTCTCTTTCTCCTTTCTCTTCAACCTGTCCTCTTCCTCCTCTCTCTTCCTTCTCTCTCCTCCTCCTCTCTCCTCTTCCTCTCTCTTCCTCCTCTCTCGCCCTCCTCTCTCATCCTCCTCTCTCTTCCTCCTCTCTCTTCCTCCTCTCTCTTCCTCCTGTCTCCTCCTCCTCTCTCTTCCTCCTCTCTCCTCTTCCTCTCTCTTCCTCCTCTCTCTTCCTCCACTCTCTTCCTCCTCTCTCTCCTTCTCTCTCCTCCTCCTCTCTCTTCCTCCTCGCTCCTCCTCCTCACTCCTCTTCCTCTCTCTTCCTCCCCTCTCTTCCTCCTCTCTCTTCCTCTTCTCTCCTCTTCCTCTCTCTTCTCCTCTCTCTTCCTCCTCTCTCTTCCTCTTCTCTCCTCTACCGCTCTCTCCTCCTCTCTATTACTCCTGTCTCTTTCTTCTCTCTCTTCCTCCTCTCTCCTCTTCCTCTCTCTTCTTATCTCTCTTCCTCCTCTCTCTTCCTCCTCTCGCCTGTTCCTCTCTATTCCTCCTCTCTCCTCCTCCTCTCTCTTTATCCTGTCTCTTCCTCCTCTCTCTTCCTCCTCTCTCCTCTTCTCTCTTCCTCCTCTCTCTTCCTCCTCTCTCTTCCTCCTATCTCTTAATCGTCTCTCTTCCTCCTCTCTCCACCTACACTCTCTTCTTCCTCTCTCTTCCTCCTCTCTCTTCCTCCTCTCTCCTCCTCCTCTCTCTTCCTCCTCTCTCTTCCTCCTCTCTCTTCCAACTGTCTCTTCCTCCTCTCTCCTCCTCTCTCTCGCATCCTCTTCTCTGTTCCCTCCTCTCTCATCTTCCTCTCTCTATCACCTCTCTATTCCTCCTCTCTCCTCCTCCTCTCTCTTCCTCCTCTCTCTTCCTCCTCTCTCTTCCTCCTCTCTCCTCCTCCTCTCTTCCTCCTCTCTCCTCTTCCTCTCTCTTCCTCCTCTCTCTTCCTCCTCTCTCTCCTCCTCTCTCTTCCTCCTCTCTCCTCCTCAACTCTCTTCCTCCTCGCTCCTCCTCCTCACTCCTCTTCCTCTCTCTTCCAACTCTCTCTCTTCCTCCTCTCTCTTCCTCCTCTCTCCTCCCCCTCTATCTTCCTCCTCTCTCTTCCTCCTCCCTCTTCCTCCTCTCTCCTCCTCCTCTCTCATCCTCCTCTCTCCTCCTCCTCTCTCTTCCTCCTCTCTCTTCCTCCTCTCTCCTCCTCCTCTCTCTTCCTCCTCTCTCTTCCTCCTCTCTCTTCCTCCTCTCTCATCCTCCTCTCTCTTCCTCCTCTCTCTTCCTCGTCTCTCCTCTTCATCTTTCTTCCTCCTCTCTCTTCCTCGTCTCTCTTCTTCCTCTCTATTCCTCCTCTCTCCTCCTCCTCTCTCCTCGTCCTCTCTCTTCCTCCTCTCTCTTCCTCCTCTCTCTTCCTCCTCTCTCTTCCTCGTCTCTCCTCCTCCTCTCTCTTCCTCCTCTCTCTTCTCCTCTCTCCTCCTCCTCTCTCCTACTCCTCACTCTTCCTCCTCTCTCCTCCTCCTCTCTTTTCCTCCTCTCACCTCATCCTCTTTCTTCCTCCTCTCTCTTCCTCCTCTCTCCTCTTACTCTCTCTTCCTCCTCTCTCTTCCTCCTCTCTCTTCCACCTCTCTCCTCTTCCTCTCTATTCCTCCTCTCTCCTCCTCCTCCCTCTTCCTCCTCTCTCTCCCTCCTCTCTCTTCCTCCTGTCTCTTCCTCTTCTCTCTTACTCCGCTCTCTTCCTCCTCTCTCATCCTCCTCTCTCTTCTTCCTCTCTCTTTCTCCTTTCTCTTCAACCTGTCTCTTCCTCCTCTCTCATCCTTCACACTCCTCCTCCTCTCTCCTCCTCCTCCCTCTTCCTCCTCTCTCTTCCTCCTCTCTCTCCTCCTCTCTCTTCCTCTCTCTCTTCCTCCGCTCTCTTCCTCCTCTCTCATCCTCCTCTCTCTTCTTCCTCTCTCTTTCTCCTTTCTCTTCAACCTGTCTCTTCCTCCTCTCTCTTCCTTCACTCTCCTCCTCCTCTCTCCTCTTCCTCTCTCTTCCTCCTCTCTCCTCCTCCCTCTCTCATCCTACTCTCTCTTCCTCCTCTCTCATCTTCCTCTCTCTTCCTCCTCTCTCTTCCTCCTCTCTCTTCCTCCTCTCTCATCCTCCTCTCTCCTCTTCCTCCTCTATTCCTTCTCTGTCCTCCTCCTCCCTCTTCCTCCTCTCTCTTCCTCCTCTCTCTTCCTCCTCTCTCCTCCTCCTCTCTCTTCCTCCTCTCTTCCTCCTCTCTCCTCCTCCACTCTCTTCTTCCTCTCTCTTTCTCCTATCTCTTCCTCCTCTCTCTTCCTCCTCTCTCCTCCTCCTCTCTCTTCTTCCTCTCTCTTTCTCCGTTCTCTTCCACCTCTCTCTTCCTCCTGTCTCTTCCTTCTCTCTCCTCCTCCTCTCTCCTCTTCCTCTCACTTCCTCCTCTCTCTTCCTCCTCTCTCTTCCTCCTCTCTCTTCCTCCTCTCTCCTCCTCCTCTCTCCTACTCCTCACTCTTCCTCCTCTCTCATCCTCCTCTCTCTTCCTCCTCTCTCATCTTCCTCTCTCTTCCTCCTCTCTCTTCCTCCTCTCTCCTCTTCCTCCTCTATTCCTTCTCTGTCCTCCTCCTCCCTCTTCCTCCTCTCTCTTCCTCCTCTCTCTTCCTCCTCTCTCCTCCTCCTCTCTCTTCCTCCTCTCTCTTCCTTCTCTCTCCTCCTTCTCTCTCCTCCTCCTCTCTCTTCCTTCTCTCTCCTCCTCCTCTCTCCTCCTCCTCTCTCCTCTTCCTCTCACTTCCTCCTCTCTCTTCCTCCTCTCTCTTCTTCCTCTCTCTTCCTCCTCTCTCCTCCTCCTCTCTCCTACTCTCACTCTTCCTCCTTTCTCCTCCTCCTCTCTCTTCCTCCTCTCACCTCATCATCTTTCTTCCTCCTCTCTCTTCCTCCTCTCTCCTCCTACTCTCTCTTCCTCCTCTCTCTTCCTCCTCTCTCCTCTTCCTCTCTATTCCTCCTCTCTCCTCCTCCTCCCTCTTCCTCCTCTCTCTTCCTCCTCTCTCTTCCTCCTCTCTCTTCCCTCCGCTCTCTTCCTCCTCTCTCATCCTCCTCTCTCTTCTTCCTCTCTCTTTCTCCTTTCTCTTCAACCTGTCTCTTCCTCCTCTCTTCTTCCTTCTCTCTCCTCCTCCTCTCTCCTCTTCCTCTCTCTTCCTCCTCTCTCTTCCTCCTCTCTCTTCCTCCTCTCTCTTCCTCCTCTCTCTTCCTCCTCTCTCTTCCTCCACTCTCGTCCTCCTCTCTCTTCCTCCTCTCTCCTCTTCCTCTCTCTTCCTCCTCTCCTTCCTCCACTCTCTTCCTCCTCTCTCTTCCTCCTTTCTCCTCCTCCTCTCTCTTCCTCCTCGCTCCTCCTCCTCACTCCTCTTCCTCTCTCTTCCTCCCCTCTCTTCCTCCACTCTCTTCCTCTTCTCTCCTCTTCCTCTCTCTTCCTCCTCACTCTTCCTCCTCTCTCTTCCTCCTCTCACCTCATCATCTTTCTTCCTCCTCTCTCTTCCTCCTCTCTCCTCCTCCTCTCTCATCCTCCTCCCTCTTCCTCCTCTCTCTTCCTCCTCTCTCTTCCACCTCTCTCTTCCTCCTCTCTCTTCCTTCTCTCTCCTCCTCCTCTCTCTTCTTCCTCTCACTTCCTCCTCTCTCTTCCTCCTCTCTCTTCCTTCTCTCTCTTCTTCCTCTCTCCTCCTCCTCTCTCCTACTCCTCACTCCTCCTCCTCTCTCCTCCTCCTCTCTCTTCCTCCTCTCACCTCATCCTCTTTCTTCCTCCTCTCTCTTCCTCCTCTCTCCTCCTACTCTCTCTTCCTCCTCTCTCTTCCTCCTCTCTCTTCCTCCTCTCTCCTCTCCTTCTCTATTCCTCCTCTCTCCTCCTCCTCCGTATTCCTCCTCTCTCTTCCTCCTCTCTCTTCCTCCGCTCTCTTCCTCCTCTCTCATCCTCCTCTCTCTTCTTCCTCTCTCTTTCTCCTTTCTCTTCAACCTGTCTCTTCCTCCTCTCTCCTCTTCCTCTCTCTTCCTCCTCTCTCTTCCTCCTCTCTCTTCCTCCTCTCTCGTCCTCCTCTCTCATCCTCCTCTCTCTTCCTCCTCTCTCTTCCTCCTCTCTCTTCCTCCTGTCTCCTCCTCCTCTCTCTTCCTCCTCTCTCCTCTTCCTCTCTCTTCCTCCTCTCTCTTCCTCCTCTCTCTTCCTCCTCTCTCTTCCTCCTCTCTCTTCCTCCTCTCTCTTCCTCCTCTCTCTTCCTCCTCTCTCTTCCTCCTCTCTCTTCCTCCACTCTCGTCCTCCTCTCTCTTCCTCCTCTCTCCTCTTCCTCTCTCTTCCTCCTCTCTCTTCCTCCACTCTCTTCCTCCTCTCTCTTCTCCTTTCTCCTCCTCCTCTCTCTTCCTCCTCGCTCCTCCTCCTCACTCCTCTTCCTCTCTCTTCCTCCCCTCTCTTCCTCCACTCTCTTCCTCTTCTCTCCTCTTCCTCTCTCTTCCTCCTCACTCTTCCTCCTCTCTCTTCCTCCTCTCACCTCATCATCTTTCTTCCTCCTCTCTCTTCCTCCTCTCTCCTCCTCCTCTCTCATCCTCCTCCCTCTTCCTCCTCTCTCTTCCTCCTCTCTCTTCCACCTCTCTCTTCCTCCTCTCTCTTCCTTCTCTCTCCTCCTCCTCTCTCTTCTTCCTCTCACTTCCTCCTCTCTCTTCCTCCTCTCTCTTCCTTCTCTCTCTCTTCCTCCTCTCCTCCTCCTCCTCTCCTACTCCTCACTCCTCCTCCTCTCTCCTCCTCCTCTCTCTTCCTCCTCTCACCTCATCCTCTTTCTTCCTCCTCTCTCTTCCTCCTCTCTCCTCCTACTCTCTCTTCCTCCTCTCTCTTCCTCCTCTCTCTTCCTCCTCTCTCCTCTCCTTCTCTATTCCTCCTCTCTCCTCCTCCTCCGTATTCCTCCTCTCTCTTCCTCCTCTCTCTTCCTCCGCTCTCTTCCTCCTCTCTCATCCTCCTCTCTCTTCTTCCTCTCTCTTTCTCCTTTCTCTTCAACCTGTCTCTTCCTCCTCTCTCCTCTTCCTCTCTCTTCCTCCTCTCTCTTCCTCCTCTCTCTTCCTCCTCTCTCGTCCTCCTCTCTCATCCTCCTCTCTCTTCCTCCTCTCTCTTCCTCCTCTCTCTTCCTCCTGTCTCCTCCTCCTCTCTCTTCCTCCTCTCTCCTCTTCCTCTCTCTTCCTCCTCTCTCTTCCTCCACTCTCTTCCTCCTCTCTCTTCCTTCTCTCTCCTCCTCCTCTCTCTTCCTCCTCGCTCCTCCTCCTCACTCCTCTTCCTCTCTCTTCCTCCCCTCTCTTCCTCCTCTCTCTTCCTCTTCTCTCCTCTTCCTCTCTCTTCCTCCTCTCTCTTCCTCCTCTCTCTTCCTCTTCTCTCCTCTACCTCTCTCTTCCTCCTCTCTATTACTCCTGTCTCTTTCTTCTCTCTCTTCCTCCTCTCTCCTCTTCCTCTCTCTTCCTTATCTCTCTTCCTCCTCTCTTCCTCCTCACGCCTGTTCC